>VUYV01000161.1:1275352-1494910 GCA_008711295.1 Anarhynchus alexandrinus
TCAGATTTTTATTTTGTTTTTTTAAATGCCCGTCTCCACTCGGAAGCCTCCCTGTGAGGTACAGCAAAAAGGAGCTTGAGGGTGACACTGAGCACATGTCCCACCCACTGTATAGGGACAGTAGGTCGCATGTCTAGGGATCGGGGACCGTGCCGACGTTAGCCTGATTTCCACTTCATCTTCCAAAATACTGCACAGTACCTTTCGTTTATTGTTTTTCAATCTAGAAAATCTTCTATTAAATCCAATGTATCAATATATTAAATACCATTATTAACCATGTGTATATGCAGTGTGCCTAAATTATCACCGGGGACCTCTAAATCCACGGCAGCGTCTCGGCTGTAAGAGCCCGGGGAGAGCGGTACCGTATGCGGTAGGTGTGAATGGCAATTACCTAGCTGTCTATTTTTGGTGGCGTCAGAAGAGTTAAAGATTTATTTTCCACAGAAAGAACAGACTAAAACAAACGGTGGTGACAGTAATTGCTCTGGCTTGTTTTATTTTTGTTGTCGGTGGTGGGGTTTTTATATCCCATCACTTTCATCGGCACTTAATTGCTGGCGCAGAGCCTCAGCTGCCGAATTACCTGTCTCATTGCGATGCGAAGGGCTGTTACATCCTTTGCCTTCTGAAGAAGTTGTGTCCGTTCCAGAGTTAAAGGCTGTGGTTGGGTTTGGGTTTTTTTTTTTTTTGCTTAACACAGGTACTAAACTTCTCCATCTTGCGTTAAATAAAAGACCAGGTTGTCCTTCAAACGATGGAGCGTGCCGGTGAGAGAGGAGGCTGCGGACAGCAGGGAGCTTGCCGACCCCGGGGCTGGCAAGAAGAGTTTCGGAAGTGGCACGGGAGAGCTGGGCAGGGTTTGTGGTAACTCTGGAAGCTACCAGCTGAGCTGAGACCCAAGCAGGAAGGATCCCCCTACAAGCACAGCAGGCGAGGGGACGCTGCTGTGTAAAGCTGTTGTGTTGTCTTTAATCAGAAATGGCCATGCAGAAGAGGTCTGGGTCAATGTTCTGGCCGCAGCTTGCTTCTGCCATGGCTCACTGCATCTCTCACGGGACTTTCACCAAAAGCTCTGTGTGTACGTTTGCCTGAGGTTTGACCCTCTGTACCTAAAGGGCTTCGTACCATCGAGTGCCGCAGCATCGCTGCAGAAGCCGGGCGTTCAGCCTGGCTGGGGGCAATGCGGGGGAAAGGTAGGTCTGGCAGGACGGTCTCTCCACAGCTCTCATTTTAACAGGTTCAGAAGTCTCTTGAGTTTCATCTCCTTTCCATCTGCTTTAGCTTCAGGTTCATGACACCCTGGTGGTGCAATTTACCCGGGGCTTGCAGACAGATAAAGAGCTAATAGGAATTTTATCTAAGTAGATTTTCTGCTAGCCTGATTCAGACCGGGGACTTAAACTAGTCTGTTGAGGCTTTGATGAATGCGCTAATCACCCTCCGTTTGCTCTTCAGAGATAGTAATTCCTTAGTTATTCCTTTCTCTCTGAATTAAGACTGCTTGGTTCACTCAATTTGTGGTCTCTGTGGCAAGTTTGCAGCACAGCGAAGAGTGGGAGCTGCCCTCCACTTACCCAGCCTGAGGGTCTGGCCAAGGTCTCATCTCCCTGCCCCAGGTGCCCTCCTGTGCACAGGAAGCCACAAAGGGGAGAGTTTGGTAAATGCCCTGTTATCTCCAGGACATGAAATTATAAGGTCAAGACATTACTAGGGTACACACAACTTCCACGTGCTCCTGGATCAGTCCACATCCTGTGTCTGTAGTTTCCAAAGCAGGAACCCTCAAGGTCTAGGTCCTGACTTCAGATCCAGCATCACATTTTCTACTTACTTTCCACTAAAAAGTTTCATCCTGCTGTGCTGAACTTGCCAGCAATGCTGGGACATGCAAAACATGGATCATCTTAAATATTGTGTCTGGTCTGAGAGGGGAAAAAAAACCCAAACACCAGGTATTATAATTTAACTGTTGTGGTGGTGATGTTTTAGCAAGAGCGGAGTGCCAAACTGTCAGCAGAAGCCCCCATCCACGCCCTGGTGAAGATGTGAGGCTGTACCCCAGCGAAATGACTGATTGCTTCTGGGATGGAAAATATTTCAATACTTTGCTTTGAAAATGTGCAGAGATGTTAACATTTAAGTGGGGAAGATGTGCATTATCTACGGTAATCCACAAAGTGCACCCATAGATGAGTCAAACGTGACATTTTGTCTGAGCTTCACAGATGTGTGAGGAAACGATCACGGTGAATGCCATCCACCTCTCATGCAGGAGAACCACACAAACCCCGTAGGGGCCATTTCCTACATACGGTCTCAACATAGGGCTTACGGCAGCCGCAGCCACTGCGTGGGCCTTCCGCCGAGAACTGAATTTCACCCTTTAAGGTTAAATCTGGGTTAGCACGACACCATCTGTCTGACCTACCCGTTCTGCACGAGAACACAGTGCACATTTGCAGAAGTTTTGAGCACTGCGTGGAGTGACTGTATGGGGAGACCCGTGAGAGAAAAGCGATTCTGGGAACGACAGCAGTTTCACACCGTTCTTTAAAGCGCGTGACTGGTACTTGCCTGAAATGTCACTTCCTTGTACGAGGTAAGAGTTTCTTTAGGCAGAATTCAAAAATGAATATTGCAATAATACTTTCAGTCAACTTCATGTCTATAAAGGTATCTTGGTAAAAACTGGAGTCTGAATGAATACCAAAAGGCAAATATTGATAAATAGCTGTCTTTCACTATTCTTAAATAATTTAACATCCAATGATAAGAATAATCAGGCAAAATAAATGCTTGGAAGTCTGAAAAGTCAGAGGTGCTATCCAGTGGTTAACTGTGCCATCTCCATTCCTGGTCACAGGTAAATCCACAGTAAGTTTCACTAAATTCCAGCGTGTGCCGGAGCTTTGCCATAGCTCCTCTTCCCGCGTGCTGCGGGAGCTGCCGGCAGCCCAGCCTGGGCAGGGGCTGCGTGGGAAACGTGGTTGCGCTGTCTGCTGACAGGGGGCTCAGACCTACAGTACCGGGGAAATGAATCAGTTGAGCCGTTGGTCTCCTGGTCCCCAGCACGGCTGAGACCGTACGGGGCAAGTGGCTTTGATTCTGCTGTTCCGCTTTGTGGCTGGGGCAGAGCCGGGGTTTGGGAGATGGGGGTGAGGGGCAGAAGGGGAGAAGTTTTGGCAGCCTCTTGACTGCTGGGGCAAGTTGACAAAGATATATTTTTCTCATGTATACAGTTATAAATTCTGATTTATTTCACAAACTTATTTCTAACTACAACCCTCAGTATATATGAAAACTTTCCTGTTGGGTTAGAGAAACAAGTCATATCTACGTCCCTGGAAGGCAAAGCCCAATGCCGGCGCAGTAACATGAGGACAGGTTGAACCAGTTCAGCACAGCTGAACTTCTGAACTGGAGCTGGATCACATCCCACCACTTTGAAGTGTAGAAAGAGGTAGCCACATGACTTTCCCCACTAGACCACATAAAAACGTCCTCAAAGTCAGTGTCTGGAGCCTGCTTAGACCTGGGGGGCTGAACGTGACAGAGGAGCTGTTTCCAGAAGCAGCAGCCAGGTGACAAGGCAAAGAGGAAAACCTACAGCTGTGGTACAACAGTGGGATCAGTGGGGACAACCAGAGGGCAGGCAAGCTTGGAGGATCTTTAGCGCTGGTATCCAGAAAGTCCTCAACGCCTGTCTCTGATGGGCAAGAAGGAGGTGAATGACTACGGCTTTGATGCACAGCATTGATCCCTCACAGCAAATCTCAGTAGACCCAACAACAGTGATTTGTGTGTACATGCCTAAAATCAACTTTTCTAAATATGTGAGGAACATACATGTTGGAGAAGAGGCTGGCTGCAGGAACTGGCACTTGGGGATGGCTCTGTCAGGACCCTCCTCACCATGCGACAGCCCGGTCCCACCTGTGAATAGTTTGCATTGCCATGGCCGTAGCCAAGAAGCGTGTTTGCATCTGCTATCAGTAAGGCTTGACCCAATGCTGGATCAGCCAGGGCACGGATACAGATGGAACAATTTACCCTGTGCTCCCTCTTTGGAGAGGACAGAAATGCCCCTGGCTGGAGGCACGCTCAGAGGTTTGGCTTTGAGCCCTCTGTAAGGTCTTTTGCTGCAGAAGGGAATTAAATATTTGCTTTCTCAAAGAGAAAGCTGAAGACTTCAAAGGCCTCTCCAGCTTCCCATGGTGAAACAGTCATGTAGGCTGTTTGGTGGCAAAGATTAGATTTGGGGTGTTCTCCAATAACCTACTGCATCATCATTTACTCCCATTACTAAGACTCTTAACAGATTTCAATGACCTTTGCGAAAATAAAATCAGACTAGATTGACATATTTGCTTTAGAAGATGCTAATCAATATCTATTTTGTTAGCCAATATGGTTATGTCGCCTGTTATTGTGATTTATTTCATTTTTGTTGACCAAAGGTGGTTGAATGGGTGATAACAGTACTGAAAGTGGCAAGGGTTAATAAATTCAGATGAGGTTGTCATCTTATTACCAGAGTGCAGGAAGTGAAGCACAGCCATTTAATTAACCTAGTCGCAATGAATTTCATGCAACACGCAGTTAACACTCCATCTATTAAAACGGCGAAGCAGATGGTAGTAAGCAGTTTTGTCTGCCGTAAATAGGGTACCAATTTAAATTACTTGCTGCACAGGATTTTATAGGACAAAATTATCTAGATATTAAATGGTGAGATATTTAATAATCTCTTTCTTTTAAGTCATGCATATATCAGACTCTTGATCCAATAGTAGAAAACTCAATTATTTCCATGAAATCCCCAAAATGGAGAGCTAAAAAAAAATATAACACAAAACTTTGATGAATTGGCATTTCTTCAAACTCCATGGCCTTCAGTCATTGTCTCTGCTGGAGAATATATTCCCCATTATAAAGTTTTACCCTACTTTCTCTATCTGCCTAAGAGATTTTTATTAGTCACACAAATGGATAATCCTAGTTGACTATTAAAAGGCCACATTTCTCAATAGACGGGTAGTTTCCCTCTTGCTCTTGAAAAACGATTGTGATGATACATATTACCAAATTTAACGTTTTCCTTTTCATTTCCCACAGTTAGGGAGAGTTATGTGAGCACATGACTGCACATACTGGCAGGGGAGCTGTATATCAAAGGCACTGTGGGCAGTTTGGTGCCTGAAGCTGAGTAGCCGCTTTGCTTCCCTGTCTCTTATCCTAGGGAGAGGAATGTAAACTTAAAAAAAACCCCAAAAAACCAAAAAAAACCACAAGTGTGTGATATAGCTTCATATGCACATAAGGATTCAGACACTTCTGGAACATGGCAGCTCTTTAAATTACTTCATGCACAAAACCACTGCCCTCATATAAAACAGGAGACAGAGATGCTAGGAAGAAGCAGAGATGCTAGGAAGGAGCAGAGATGCTCTCCTCAAATCATGATTGCCTCAGGACGGCATGAAATCCATTCGCCAGCAGAGAAGCCAATGTTTGTTTGAAATCAGAGCAGAATCCCAGGAAGAAAAGGGACGCCTGAGCCAGCAGAGCAAGGAGGTTGCTGCACCCCCCGGAGCGTGCGGCTCCCACGGTCCCAGGCAAGGGCAGAAAATCGTCTTTCTGCTCCTTCAGAGAAAACAAATCTGACGGACCAACATCCTTCGGCATTCTCCTTCTCCCTCCGAAGACAGAGGATTGACAACAAGGCCCTGCTGCTGGTGAATAAGGTTCATTAAGCCCGCAGAAAGCTAGAGGGTGTGCATTCATTTATTTGAACAACTCTCGGAGACTCCTTTATTTGAATGACTTTCTCCTGAGAGAGGCAGAAGGCAAGTGTGTCCTCTGTCACCTCCTCTGATTGCTCTGTCCACTGAACCGCCAGCAATAGCTATCAGAAAGTCTCCAGAGATTCAAGGCATCACAATCCATGACAAAGGACATAAATTGCTCTTTTCACAGATGACATCCCGCTTTATCTCAGTAAAACACAAATCTCTGTTCAATGCCTGCAGAAGTCCTGGAGCATTACTTCACTGGAGCGAGGCTTCATGTAAATATGACTAAATCAGAGGTGATCCTTACACAATCATCCAGCGAGATTTTTTTCATTCCCTATGCTCTTGACCCCCAGGGGAATTCAACTATTTATCGGTACCAGCCCCACCCGAGTTAAGCAAACTGCCGCAGTCCTTGTTTAGCCCTTCATATCAAGGTCAAGAAGGACTTCATTTTCCATTGTACATAGTGGCATAGGTTTGGTTTGGCTGTATCAAAAATGAATCATATGTATGGTCCCAAGCAATAAGTGACACGCAAAAGAGACCACGAATCAACTTTCTATGTATGGTCCCAAGCAATAAGTGATACGCAAAAGAGACCACGAATCAACTTTCTGAGGCTCAGAATAAACAAGAAGTAAAACGAAGGCTTACCCCCCCGTAGAGGGATTTTATTAGCGGGCAGTTTTACTGCTCTCTCAGGAATCATAGAATCATAGAATGGTTTAGGTTGGAAAGGACCTTGAAGATCATCGAGTTCCAACCCCCCTGCCATAGGCAGGGACACCTCCCACTAGACCAGGCTGCCCAAGGCCACATCCAGCCTGGCCTTGAACACCTCCAGGGATGGGGCCTCAACAACCTCTCTGGGCAACCTGTTCCAGTGCCTCACCACCCTTAAAGTGAAAAACTTCTTCCTAATGTTCAATCTAAACCTGCCCTCTTCCAGTTTGAAGCCATTCCCCCTCGTCCTATCACTACATGCCCTATTAAAAAGTCCTTCCCCAGCTCTCCTGTAGGCCCCCTTTAGGTACTGGAAGGCCACAATAAGGTCTTCCCAGAGCCTTCTCTTCTCCAGGCTGAACAGCCCCAACTCTTTCAGCCTCTCCTCATAGGAGAGGTGCTCCAGCCCTCGGATCATCTTCGTGGCTCTCCTCTGGACACACTCCAGCAGGTCCATGTCCTTCTTATGCTGGGGACTCCAGAGCTGGATGCAGTACTCCAGGTGGGGTCTCACGAGAGTGGAGGAACGGCATGCAGAGCTCCCAACATCAGCTTCTCTGCCCCAGGAGCCATGGGAGCACTTGACTCTTCTTTGTCCTTCATGGGTGTTTGAGAAAAGGCTCACGGACTTCTTGAGGGGTACAGGCAGATCTAGGCACCATCCCATTGCTTCTGGAAAAAGGACATTCGTGTTACCTTTGTGCAGCCGCACTCACCTCCAGGCTCCCACAGATCGCCACAGCAGCAGGACATGATGCTTAAAAGATGGGAAGGAGAGAAATGAGGAGCAGAACATGGCCTTTGTTCAAGAGCGTAGCCAAATATGCTGAACAGTTCAAAATTAAATTTAGTTCCATTTCCTTTCAAACGTACTACGAGCTATTTCCTTCCAAGACATTGCTGCTGAAGAAGGAACAGCCAGCCAGCCAGGCGGAGGAGACAATGTCCTAAGTCACAGAAGCTACCACTGCTGCAAGCAGGATCTCTGGCTTTCTTCACTCAGAAGAAAAAAAAAAAAAGGCATGTTAATCCCACAAGTTTGAGAGTGGCAGTAAACTGCGGTAATCTACTGTCACTCCACGGAGACCAAAGTATATCAGCATCCATACCCTGACAACTGCCCGCTTTTCTTTAAACATCATTAACGACGTTTCTTATGAAAATAAAGACTTTAAAACTTGGAAGATGCTACTGACAGACTGTAAAACAGATTAAAATATTGGTTGGATATTGATGAATATTGATTGAATATTGATATTGATATTCATTCGCTAAGGCAGATCAATATTATCGGTCAGCCTGAGATGCTGAGGCACTCCAAGGCAAAGTGACCAGCCTGGGCCAACTCGAGAGGTCCAAGCCAGGCCCAGGAGCCAACCCTGTCTCCCAACTGCCAAGTCAGTGCTTTATCAACAAAGTGCATTGTTCTTTAGTATATTCATTTATAATGCAGATTAGGTGGATGAGAGGGAAATTTAATCATTTAGAATGACTAATAACTATGCTAATGTGTTCAGATAAAATAAGCATTCGCATATGCTGAAAGCCTTTATAGTGTAATAAACTTCCGTTATCTTTTGAGGCGTGCAGTGCTTTGATTTTCATATACCAACTCCTCTTTATTTCAAGTGCAATAAAAACATATTTTTTTGGAAAAGATTGCAAAGCTCGAGACTGCTGAACCTCCTTCAGCAGTGCTTGTGTGAAGTGCTGACTAACTGCTCCGAGTAGTGAGCTCGGGGGCTTGGGGTTTCTTGGGTTGGTTGGGGTTTTCTACTCTCTGACAAAAATGTGTCAAACCAATTTGAAGACACGGACTTCAGAGATGGCAAAGAGCTTTGAGGATATAGATTTCAACGGGTCTGAGACTTTGGGCTTACAGAAACACTAATCCCCTTGGAAGTTATTTTTATTTCCCTGCGTATGGCCAAACACCCACTTTGATCGCCTATCTAAATTCCTATTGTTCTTCCCCATGACACAGACATATTTATACAACATTTTAACATTTTTTTTTCCTCTGCTATTGCAGGTGCCGTTGCCATTCACATGCCAGTGATCTTTGCCACCGTGGGCGATGCTTGCAGCCTTACCTCTGCCTGTGGTTCCTCTGCTACATCCTTCCCACCGCAGCCACAGACCCCAGAGTTCCAGCTGCTGAGGTGCACCTCGGGCTGAAGGGTTTAGGAAGAAGATGGCCTTTTGCCTGAGAACATCTCCAAGTGATGCTGCCGCGGGTGCGGGAGGTCAGCCCTGGCGCCCAGCAGCCTGCTCCGTGGTGGCACGGCCCTGCCCTCCTCGGGGAAACACGCCATGCTGTTCTTTACTCTTCTGCTGCCTCTGCACCGTGCTGTGCTTCTCCTGTATGGAGCACGTCAAAAAAAGAATTAAAAAAAAATAATCTGAGGGATAAAAAAAAAAAGAAGCTAGCATTCGCTATTAATTTCAACCTGCACTGGAAAAAAAAACAAGTCAGTTTGGAGAAAATCAACTCTTTTTAGAAAAAAAAAGGAAGTCTAGCAAATGCAATAATATTATTTATTTAATCTTCTTCCCTTAAGAAGAATGAAATATCAAAAATACCCAGTCTGTAAAAGGAAAGAATCACCTGACAGGCGGCAATAAATGACCAGGTATTAAAAAGGTCATCAAGAATGATAGCAGGTCTTGGGGTTTGGTTTTCCCTTTTAATAAGACAACGAAGGACAACTGAAATGAAAAAGCATGAAGCAATGGTGTCTCATTCTGGATGAAAGCAAAAGCCTCACCAGAAACATTAAAAAAGGAATGTGCCCTAAAATAGGAAACGGGGCCTCTCTACCCAGTCGACTTTTGTGAATGAGCGCAGAGAGCTCTACAAAGGGACGGCTGCCAGCACGGGAAAGGCACGAGTGCTGCGGAGGACATCTTCAGGGAAAAATTAGAAGAGGAGTCTACTGAAGCCGAGGTAGAAAATAGAAGGAAGGCTGACTGGGGAAGTGCAGATCTCAGACAGTTTGTCAGGCAAAATTGCCCACCTGCTTCCATCTCCCTGGTGATGCACAGGTTATATTTGGTACTTGAAATTTTGTCATTCGCACTCCACTCAGTATTTGCCTGTGAGGACCTGTATTTAAACCGCAAGGTTAATCAGTCACGCTGGAAAGCAGTGCCACAGGACGGAGATGAAGTGACTGACACGTTCAAGCCTTTCTTTAAATACTCACTGCCGATATTTTCTAACCTAACCTTAAAATCCAGATTCCAGTGGCTGTTTGCAGAAGAGCTATGGACGATAAAGGGTGATGGGAGGATTTTCAGTAGTTAACATTTTCCTGCAGTCATGAAAACAGCCGGGAGGGAAGACGGCGCTCGCAGGCAGAGGTGCAGCTGCGGCAGGAGCCGGGTGAGCCGGAGCAGCCCGTCCCGCTGCGCCGCGCCGCGCCGGGCGCCCAGGGGTGGGTGGTTAAAAGCTTTGCAGCAGAGAACTGGGTTACCTGCCTCATCCTGGCACAGCCTCGCTGGACCAGTGGAGATAACAGTCCTCATCTGCTGTTTTTTTCAGCTCCTTAGCAGAAATGTCATAAATAAGCGCAAGGTGTGAGTATTTAGGAGGAACACTTCCTTATCTTTTAATTAAGAATGTTACAGAGGTGGGTTGTTTTGTTGGTTGTTTTTTTTTTCTTTTTGTAAGGTAGGTAGAGTAGTAGATTTTTCCACTCTAACCTTTTATAGGCCAGGCATGTGATATGTGGTGAGAGCCATGAGAGGCATTCAAATTATCTCTTTTGAGGCCTTTTTATGCTTATTTTAGTTTCAATAGAATTGGGTCTGTTCCATATGTCCTGATTCACTACAGGATGCTTTTCTTGTCGGAGGAGTGGCTCTGTTTGATCAAGATGGTACTGACCTCATTTGTGAAATGAAGTATCAACTCGGTGCATGGGGAAGTGTCTGCCTAGCACAGCTTCTAACAAAAAACCTTTAAAAAGAACAGTTTTATACAGGTTCTATTAAGACTAAGCCAGGAAAAAAAAAACCCAAACCTTATGTAATGTCCTATCACATAGGCACTTAATCTTCCATTCACCTGATTAAAATTTTAATCAGAAAAAAACCTTCATCTAAAATAGGAGCACTATCTTAACAGTCTTAGGCTTCTGTCAATGTGAGAATATAAGCTGCTGAAATTGTAATAGTAAGACTCTTGTTTTTATCTCCATGAGTGAGAAAAAATGGATGTTACTGTTATCTGCATGTTACTACTCTCTGTGCAAAGACAGGGAAACAGAGGGAGAAGTTTTGCTCCATCATAACTGACTACACGTTATCAAGGTGTATACAGTACGTGAATGACTCAGCCCTTTATTTTAACGGCTGTACTGTTTGCAAAGCTATGTCTTGTATGGTAAAAAAAAAAAAGTGAAAGATATATCTGAGGTATCCTCAATAAAGAGCTGCAAAAATGTTAGTTAGACTACAGCCTATGACTATATTTAGATCTATGTCTCCCTGAAGAACGCAATCACCAGGGTGAAATATTAACAGTTGGTTTATGGCGCTGCTATTTCCCTTTTACTTCCTCATTCATGTGCATTCAGAATAGAGCAAACAAGCATCTGGGTGAGGAGGGCTGGGGACAGGCTGAGGAGGGGACTATGTGTCAGGGTAGGTAGCAGGGTAGGGGCTCGGTGAGGGGGTGTAACACACTCTCCCTGCTCAGGGAAACTTTGGGAGAAGTCATTCACCCTCTGTGGCCCAAGGTCAGCCCGCACCACAGATGAAACTAAGTCTTTTTTCACTAGGCTCTTTCACCTGGAGAAACTGCAGTGGGAGTCAAATGGCACCTGCCTGAGAAAGCTCTTCTGAGGGATGCACAGATTTGTGCGCATCTACGCCCAGACCTGATGTCAGAAGAACAACTTGTGCATCTCTACTGCCTGAAATGAAATCAGCCCCTGAAAAAAACCACACAACATAACTTCAGCCAACGTACAGCCATCAACAAAACACGCCAGAGCAACGGACACACTTGAGCAACGCAGCAATGTCGGCAGCTGTGGGCTGTGGGCTGCTGCCCGCGGCTCCTGCCAACACGTGGTCCCCGTGTGGCCAAGCAGACACGTGCCCGGGTGGCATGGCCTCGCAGCAGCTGCGATCCGGCAAAAAATCCAAGGGAAAAACTTCCTGGCACGGACGGGCAGACTCTGTCTAGCCTGCAGCAATGAACATGGGAGTTAGCTGGTAGGAAAAAGTGAGCAGCAGCACTTTTTTGGATCTGCAGCTGGAAACAGAGAGGCCACGTGGGCTGTCTCTCAGCTTGAGCATCCTATCCGAACTCTGCTTCAAAGCAAACGGGGAAAATCTGAAGCATGCCTAAAATCTGACAAATGGTGCAGAATATTTCCCCAAAAATGTACACAGGGAGGAGATATTCATAGGGTCACCCACCCTCGTGCTTTGGGAGGCTGTGTGCTCATCCCAGGAAGGATCTCTCCTGGTGCAGCGTTGCATATACAGTCAAGATCAAGAGGGCACATTCTCCTGCAAGCATCCAGGTTTCACCCTTGTTAGAGACAACATAATACCCTGCTACGGATGGATCCACGGCGCACTCTGCTATGGCAATTTCTGCTGTGATGAATTTCCGGGAATACGGGGAGTTGTGTTAATATTGGAGCTATGGCAGCAATAGCCACAGCAATAGCTCCTCTGAGTTGCTTGTCCCAGCTGCAAAAGAGAGGGACTGCAGATGCTTTCTGACTTGTTTTTTGTTGCTGTTTTTAAATGTAGGAGATGCACATGATTAAAGCAAAGTGTCTAGATCTAGAGACCATATTTTAACCTTAGGGCGTGTGTGAGAGAGAAACAGAGACAGGCAGAATGGATTAGTTTCTGAATTAGTGTTTGTAACAGTTCTACAAACACTTAGACAAATTCATAGTCAAAAGGATAGTGTCAACGTTTCATTTAAAAGCCTCTTTAAGGATTTTCATTGCCGTATGTTGAAAATCTAAGCTTTAAAAGTGCCAATGTCTAAAAATTTGGCTTACTTCTCAAATGTGTCAATTGATATTTTCCTTCATTTGACCTATTTATCTTAAAACATTTATAATCTGTTGGGGGGACATCCATAGCTAAATGTCCAATTTGGTTTGTTTGTTTTTTAAATCTGCCGTTCCCTTGCCAAGAAATTAAACAAACAGATGCCACTCTTTTTGAGGGGCTCCATTAAATACAATGTCTTACGCACCATCTGCTGGATCTGCAGCAGCAATTAACAGCTACACGCTATTCCCAGAGCAGAGCTGACAGCAATTGATGGTGCCGGGATACTGGCAATTTCTCCTTCCTGCTCCTCGCCATCTCTCTTCAAAATACCTATAATACAATATTTCTGCATAAAGGACTGAATATGCTGAGAAAAAAAAAAAGGAAGGACCTATTCTTTGTTCTTCAAATTGCAATGGATGAAAGTCCTTGCCAGGCATTACACTTTTTAAGCAAAGAGCATATTCAACGATAATGACTGAGCTGATAGATGTCTGCACAGGCAACGTGAGCAAAGTTTCTCCTGCATCTTTTGAGACCGATCTCCTCCATAATGGTGGGCAGCTGCTCTAAGGAGCCAGAGTTTGGGGCTGCACACAGGCTCTTCCCTTCTGCATTGCTGGTTTGAACCCACTTGGGTGGGAAGCCACTGAAAATTGCTACCTCTGTTTGATGCCGAGCTTGAAATACCTGGGTAGGCTCAGCCTAGTGAGCAATCATGAATCATGAGTGCTGGGCGTGATTCATGTCCATCGTCTGACTGCCAGGTAAATGCCTTTGTACCAGGTAAAACTCTTGGAGAATGAGTCTTTTATTGGCAAGTGGCCCTGTTCTTCATGGGATAACATGGAGCGCGTGGGTTCACTTTGTTGACTGGGGCGTCAGCCTTCAGCCTACTACCCTGCCCTCTCTGTTAGCTGCGCAGATTGATTACTTACCCTACAAGAGAAGAGCTTCCCTGGCCTTTTTTTCAGTGTTTGTGGTCATGGCACTGTGGCTTTTCCTGGACTGTTGGGCCTGTTAGTTATGCTCGGCCTGACAGAAGTGGGGGCATCAGGGGGCTCCTCAGGGCACCAGAGGACTCTTTAATGCACTAAAAGGCAATTAAAAAGTCTGTGTACCTGAGGCTTCAGGTTTACTTTCTAATCGACACAGAAAATCCACTTGCAAATAGACTAGCCTGCCTACTCCCATAGCTTCTGCCACCCCTCCACACATCCTCACGGCTCTCCAACGTCAAGGTCTTCCTTTGAAGACCATGATCTTCCTCCCATGGTTATATTTACACAATATTATCTGAAAGAACTGCTTGATGCCACAATGGTGTGTTGCTTTATTTTCAACAAGTTGTTTGCAATTCTGCCTTGGTAGAAGGATTTCTTTGCCTCAGTTTGTCAGGCTCGTAGCCTGTCCTCAATACAACAGATTTCTTCTCTGAGGCACGTAAGAAATAAAGGGATCTTGGGGTTTAACTTTTCAGATGCTCAGCCTGGTCACAGTGTCAGGATAGACAGGTGTACATTATTTTGGAAATTAAAATTTCCATCCTGACAATAAATCTGTATAGTAATTATCCTTATTGCCCTGTATGGTGACCATCTGTAAAGGCAATCTCAACTTAAAAAGGGCATCTCATAAATCAGATGAAATTTAAAATCTTCCAATAGTTTGTAAATCTCCCCAGGATTTAAGGATTAATTGAAGAGCAGACAGCTTAATACATTAACCTTTCACCTCTGTGGGCCTGGGTTCAAAAGCTGACTGAGGTCAAGAAGTAAAAAATTAGGTTGGTGATTTCGTCTTAGTTGTTACGAGTACTGGGGTTCGGGAGAGCCTGGTTAGTACTGCTCGCAGTGCCCAGTCCTCTCTGTGAGGGTTTGCTTTGAGGGCTGCATGTGTCTTGTCTGCTTCTGGTACTCTATTATGAGGTCACTAATTTAAGAATAAAGTCAGATGCCTGAGGAGACCTGTTAGTAGGATATGGTGGCTGTAAAAGAGGTCAGGAAGCATCAAGGATGGCCCTACGTGAACACTGAGTATAGCACCCAGATCTAGTTTCTCTCCTAAAATTGAGCTAGTTCATTGAAGGGATTGCATGGATTCTGGGACAGACAAGGACGGGAGGGGGCATCCCCGACAGCCTTTCTGCAGCCCTGCTCAGCCTGGTGGACGGCCTCACTCATTGTGGCTCCCCATGCCCCCACCCCACCACTCCCCCCTGCCCACCTCCCAGGGCTTGCCAAGAAAGCAGCCCTGCGAGGAGGCCGGTAAGAGAAGCCAGGGTCAGCAAGTGTCCCTTAATTTCTTTGTCTGTGGCTGAACACAATAAAATGCAGCTGCATGCAGCAATGTGGACCATCCCTCTCCTGGTTTCCTTTGGCTTCTGGAAGATGGGGACGCTGCAGAGGTCCTTGATGTACCCTCAGCTGCGTGACGTAGGGTATTTTGACATTCAGCAATGACCCTCGGCAGCCTGTCCTCGCTGTCTGGGAGGCAAAGTCTGCTTTACAGGGATGCACCATTGCTGAAAGTGAAAATGTAGGTGGCATCCATAAAGATGGTGGAGTAGCCCTTCCATGCCTGGCTGGTGGTGGTTGCCCTTTGCCCGTGGCCCCGGCTTGTCGGCAGCTTAGCTGTGGCTTAGCACTGTGGCTTAGCACTGACTGCGGGTGGCAAAACACAGAGCGAACTGCACCCGTGACGAGGCTGGGGAAAGGGATTGAGCAATGCAAGTGTCTGCAGCATACGTCTCTCTGGGGAGATAACCGCGCTCTGAATCCCTATTAAAAAGCACCGGATTGGGAAGTCGCTTGATGGGACTGTCCCTCTCTGTCAGTGTGCCAGCAGCCCTGTGCAGATTTATGCTCGTCACACCCTTCGGACCACCCTTGAGAAATACCTATGCAAAAATAAAAATTGCCCGTGACCCTTGGCTTTGACTTTTTGACCTCTCCCTTTCCCCCACACATGCCCTGTCTGCTCGGGGTTTGCCAGCTGACTAACGAGATTGGGTGAGATTTCTGCTCTGAAAGGACATTTGAAAATAATGTGATTTTCTGGAACCCACAAACACGCACACAAAATCTACATTTCCCGTGTTGGGTTGTTTTTTTTGGTCTGCTTGGAACAAATGTCGTCCTGGGGGGTATTAACCTTACAAAAACGCATTCGTTACTGATGCAGGTCAGAGGTGAGATGAAAAGCACGCTGTGAAATCCAGTGATAGAAAGCTTAATCATTTATTTTCTTGCCTGGGACCTCTTCACTTGTTCCAGCTGGTTCAAAAGCACTTGGAACGTATCAACAAGGATTACACGACTGAAAACAAACCTTTGCCAGCAGCAGAACCAGACCGACAGAAACAGGACAATAGTCTTTTTCATACCACAAAAATGTTACTAAGCAGCGTATAGTTTCATGTGTGCTTCCACTTCCCCTCCCCTCCTGCTTAAATTATGAAATACTATTTACTAGCAAACACTATAGTTCGCTTTTTAAGGGAATTAATATGATTAAAGGGTTGGTTGGGAAGTGATGATTGAAGTTCCAACTATTAAAATGCACATCAGTGTGCAGGGAAAATAAAAAAGCACTGAAATTCTTTTCAAACCCAAGCACCAGGTGCGTTAATTACATTTCATTGCATGTTGGTTTATTACTGCGGTCACTTGTGCCTTATGATCTGCATTAACACCTGCGTTCTATGGATATCTCGGTATTTCACTAAACAAGATGAATATTGGCCAGATGGTGACTCCAGTAGGAAGCATTGCACGTAGATTTCCCTGCTCTGCACAGTTGCCTGTAAAGGAATCCTGAATGTCATGCTACACCAAAGCAAACCCAAACGGCACAGCACTAAATTTGAGATCAACTGCTTTGACAGTGTATTCACAAAGGATCAGATGATGGCCAGATCCAGGCCTTGGAACGCGGATCTTGCTAATAAATCCCCCACGTGTACCACAACAGTATCCTTTGTATCAACATTTCACCCCGTGGGGTGACCCTGCCCGGTGCAAGAACACAATTCCATGGAAAACTGGGTTAGCTCAGGTCTGAAACACATAGCACAGATGAGTCAGTGGTTTTTTTGGTTTGGTTTTTTTTTTTTTTTTCCCCAGGTTGCATACATGACCTTTCTTCCATAGTACAGGTTAGTTAATGTACAACAGCCATCCAGCTCTGGGGAACTGCCACAACAACGAGTTGGGACCTCAGCCCAACCACCCTTTGACCAAAGCAGGGAGCACTTCAGGAGAGGTGGGATGGGACACAGACCTCACTGCCCTGTTACTGGCACTGTCTGGCTCTTGTCTAACACACCAGAAGTTACTTGCTGACCTACACAAGAAAAGACTGACAAATCTCAAATTCCATGCTGGCATGGTATTATGTTGTTAAAAACTTGGGCAAACCTTCTAAACTGTGCAATTAACACCTGCCTTAAACCCACACCAACTAGAAATCACAGCATCGTTCCAGGGCACTCTCCGGTGCCGCCTGTGAGCTTTGCTCTCCTTATTTGCGGGTGTTGCAAGGTGAGGAGAAGGTTTTGCCCACGAGTGAGATTTTTAATGGGGATATCCATGTTCATGGCTTCTTTTTGTAGTCCTTTGCTTGCAAATGTGGGGCGAGCGCTATGTGACCATAGCAACTAAAGTGTCAATACGAATTGTCATATGATCAGAAGCATTTTTTATGGGCTCCGTGGTTTTGTAGTGCTCTTGCCTCCCCCTGGGTGTGCTGGGAAGAGCTCAAGGGGTGCACCCAGTGCTTGTCAGCTCCCTCCTCTGCCTGCTCTGCCAGGACCAAGCTGTGCTGCCTTATTTTCCTCTGGGGAGGGCAACGGACACCTTTTTCGCACCCTAGGGCAGGTAAAGGTGGGATGCTCTGAGCGTGCTCCTCGCAGTGCGTGGTCCCCGGGCTGCTGCTGCCATACCCCTGAGAGAGGCCAAGCTGGTACAAGGGGACTAAGCAGAAAAAATGCAGCAGGATGGCCGGCAGACTGACAGCCATCAGACCAGGACATGGAGCCGGCACATCGGTTTTGAAATCAGGGGCTTGCCCTGAGGGCAAAACATCGGCAATACCTGATAGTTGGCTTTCTGAGCACTGTCCTTGAGGAACACTCCAAAAAAAACCCCAACCAAACTAGACACGGTCTCCAAGTCAACACTCTGATGTGTACAAATGAAGGCAGAAAGTGAAGCACGGGGCTGACCAGCCACGGAGCTCAGCCCCATGCTCAGGATGGGTGTGGAGCACCCACCAACCCAGCCGGGTGCTGAGCCCCACTGGCCCCGCACAGGCTGTGGGCAGCCAGCTCCTCACCCCGCTGGCGTGCAGGGATGACCACGGAGCCGGCAGCTGCCGTCCCCTCCGACAGCCGAGCTCCTCGGGTTGGTGACCCCGCTGTTCCCCATGGAGGCACACAGCACCGGATCCAATCTACGAAAATAAGAAATCAAAAAAATATGAATTAACTCTCGCACCCTTCCCCTGGGCACGCTTCCCCCCGAGCTGCCGTTTTATAGAAGACCAATATCTCACTCTTGGAGGAGTGTAGGCAAATCCTATTACAAGTTGAGATTAACCATCAGTCAGATAACTCACCAGTGCAGAGATCAAATATAAAAGATGTATGTTCTGTGTCATCTGTTTAGCAACCTTAAATTAGCTCACACGGGTGGATGGTGCTGGCCAAATGGCAGAACATGTGCTGCAAATGGAAATCAGAGTCAAAGCAGAATCCTGTGGGATACCCCCAGCAATTTTAAAGCAGCTATCTTATTACCTAAGCAATTTTCAGGGACAGGCAGCATTCAGACCCAGCCGACAACGCTCTCCGGTCCCACCTTGGTGAAACTACTTCATTATTATTTCAGTAGTGCCTGGAGAGCTCTATCTGCTGCTCCAGTTTCCCTGCAAAACCCCTCCCAACAACCCACAATAAAAGACATCTCCTGCGAGGACGGGCTTATGGTTTAATTTAAGACAAGGCACAGCAAGTGGAAGTAACAAACAACGAGAGAGACTAGAAGGGAGAGGGATGATGGAAATGGTGGAAAGCACTTGTCCCTGGAGTCCCTGTATGTGTACACACACATACTACATACAGATTAATGTGTGCACAGAGATTTCAGAAGCCCCTTAACCTGAATATAAGATATCCAGAAATAATTGATAGAAGAAATGCACGCATGGGGTGGAGGGCTGGAGGATGGGAGAGATTCCTTGCTCTCTGCTGAGGAAGCAACGTACACGGATGGGTTTGACTCAGGGTTTTTTTTCATACCATGAGCAGCTTTGAGATCCGTAGGCAGTTCTTTTACCAAGTCACATACCTGATTGAAAAATCTTTTGTTTCTCAGTATACATAGCATATATGTTTGACCTCATGGCCTTGGTCTGGGGAGCAGGAGAAATAAGAGGACTCTGCAAAGTGGCCTTGATGGGGGCTTCAGGTGAGCAGCACACGAAAGTCGAGCACGGAGCTGACTGCGATGCCACCGAGAGGGATGTGCATCGTCCTGCCACCCACACAGGGCATCCTCAGGCCCTTGGCAAACCCTCCTCAGCAGGGCCTGGTGAGGAGCGCCCTTGGAAGGAGAGGGAAACCATTAAGGAGATATATGGACTTCCAGCTGGAACAAAGCGTGACGGGGTGGTCTCACAGCCATGTGCTTTTTGCCACCTGGGGCATGACTGCAATCGAGCCAGGAAGCAAATGGGATGACAGCAAAATACACCCCAAAGGGATCTGCTTGTTTGTAAATTGTTTAAAAATTTACTGTTTCTTTTAAGTCTTGCTGAACAACTACTGCATTGCCTTATTTCTCGTAGAGCCCCCAGCCAGTTCCCAGCTCCAGCAAGCCTTCCCCACGCGTGTGGGTGAGGAGGTTCAGCCTGGCAAACCCACAGGGGAATCAGCACATCCTGCACCTCTCTGGGGTGTAAAGGGGTGTGGGTGGAGGCTGGTTTTAGGCCAGTTTTTCCCTTTTCCTAAAGGAAACTAGGTGTACTGAGCCCATCTCTCATCTTCCTGCCACCTGACATCACAGTTACAGCAGGAAACAGGTTGTTCAGGCACACATAACTCAAGAAGGATACTCAAAAAGTGAAAAACAATTTGCAGAGGTACTGATGGCAGCAGGATGCTTTGAACATTTCCAGGTTTGTGTTTGCTCGGGGCTTTGGGATTCTCAGAGGAGGCACAGTAATGCCATTGAAGTGCAAACCGCTATGAAGGTGACTGTTGTAATCAAAACCCAGTGCTTGTTTGGAAGCAACATCTTAAGAAGCAAAGGAATAGTTTTGAAGAGGTCACTTCCAAAAAGAGTAATAAAAATTCCTCAGGGTCAACAGCAGCACGTGCATTACTCTCAGATGAGATTCCTCCTTATCCCCCAGCCCCTACGAGCACAACGTGCGGGATTTTCTCCTGCAACCCTGACACTGAGAATAAAAATTCACTTTGAAAAAAAGAGCATCTCCGGTAATGTCTACAGGCTTTTGACTTTGCTCTTTCCTTCAAACACCACTCGTGATGCTGAGCACTCATTCTCTTGGCCTATTTGTTCCTGGCAAACAAAGAGCAAATTCCCCTGGGTACAGCAATCCATTTTTAACGCTCTGTAATTATTTAGAAAAATGTTTTGATAGGAGCAATGAAAAACTGGGGCATTTCAGGTGTCCCTGAGAAAGTTCTCAGAGCACTATGTGAAACGGGAACACAGAGTCTCTTTATTTATGACACTACCCGCCCCCCCCAAAAAAAAAAGTCCACCTTTTCAGCTGTGACATTTGAATCTATTTGCAATTCATTGAACAGCCCCGTTGGCCTGTCATGTCCAAGTGCAGAAGGCATGAAACTCCTGAGGGTCCACTCCAAAACGGTGAGGGGAGGGAGAACACAAGGACTCGGCTCCAGGAACGTTGCTGGTGGGGCAGGGTGGGAAAACTGTCCCTTTCTGAGCTATTGTCTCCTTCCGTCCTCCCAAAATCTACAGGACTTCATATGTTAATGTACCCTTTTGGGAAGCCCTCTGATGGAAGACATTGTGGCAGAAAATGTCAGGGTCCTTAGCAGGAGACTTGCAGAGCTATGAGTTATATGGCCCAAAGGCACACGAGCTTGATACGGGCAGGAAGACGTGTCTCCTGCCATCCTCTGGCCAGCTGAGAACGTCGGGGATGAAATCTGGAAGCTAAATGTCAATTCAATTTTGCCACAAGGGCGTATTTTTCTTTGAAGCAAGCACGGGCAGAAAACCACCCGCATCAGGGCTGTGCACACAGTGCGGAGCAGCAGCCTGCTCACACGCTGCCTGCCGGCTCCGAAACGGGTCACCCCCTCTTCTTTTTCATCCCCGAATATTGTTGTTCAGCGTCTGTGACGCTGCCTTGCGCCTGTCTGAGCCACTGGCGTTGAAAAGGTAAGTAGTAGATGTGGGGTGCAGGGGGATTGTGCGGAAGAAGGAGGGGTGGGAAGGACGTGAACGCAAGCAACGGAGAAAGAAAATTAAACAGAACTGAAAGAGTTACAGCTCAGTTGTCCTCAAAGGACCCGTTATCTTTCAGGGCGTATGTACAAGTGAAATAAAGGGGGAAAAAAACCTCCATACTCAGCATATTCACTGCCATCTCCTGGTGGACAGAGAAATAGCCCTGTCCCACCCTACCCCGCCGGCTGCCCGTATGATAGAGCATTTTTATTTCTTCAGTCACTGTAGAACCACAGACTCAAATGGCAATGTTAGGAAAAGGCACCATATGTATTTTGGAAGTGCACTGCATGCTAAGAGCAGAAGAGCATCAGGCCGGCTGGGCTTTGCTGCAACCAAGGACAAAATCCCCCATCCTGTGGTGGGAGTAGGGTCCATCCCAGTGTTGGCCATCAACATTTATGACACCTCTGCCACAGCTCCTCTGTGGCAGGAATGATGTATTGCCCAGAATTACAAACCTGCCAGTAAGTTTTTCAGCCTTTATGTATAATTTGTTGCTTAGGAAAATCTTCCAGTGCAAGCAAAGCCCGAGGAAATGTTAAAACAGAAAATAAAATGGGCCAAGATGGCTAAATTGTGGTACCTGCAGATCCACACACCACCATTCCCAGCAAAATAGCCAGTTCGGTGGGTTCATACTAATCCAAATGAATGACTCTTTTTTTCACATTACATTTCATGCAAGAGTAAAAAGATTTTATAGATGCAGAAAGCAACGTACGCAGGAAAGCAGCGCAGGGCTGCAGGGCACGAGCCCAGGAGAAAACCCAGGTTGCCCCAACTCCCCACCACGGGGTCAGCATCTCCCCCTGCCTCTGCTCCTGTGTCCCAGCTAATGTTCCGGAAACGCAGCCTCAGGAGCTGAGATCAAAGGCAGGGAGGGAAGATTTGACTTTGCCCCCAAGAAAGGGATTAAAGGAAGTAAAGGAAAAGTATTATGAAAATAGAGTTCAGCCAAGATACTGGTGATTTGACACGGTGTTTGAAGGAGGAGCTTCAGCCCCTTCCCCTGCCCTGCAGAAGCAGGCTGCAGGCAGCGTTCCCTGCCTGGCTCCTGAAAACATCACTCAGCAGTTTTAAGTATGTCACCGCCAGGATCAGTCTCTGCTTTTAAAAATGAACCTTTGAAAAGACACCTCTTTAGTGACACAGCATGGCAAAGCGGGCCCATGGCTCGCGGAGCCATTTTAAACCTTCCACGTTTGCGTGCATCCGATGGAGCTGGTACTTCATACACCTGTCAGGAGCTGAAACCTAATGCTCAGTGGCACTTGGAGAGGAAATGTTGTGACAGCTTTTATTTCCGGTGAAATACACCAAAGAGAGATGGAGTCAGGCAACAGGGTGCAGAAGCAAAAGAGCAGGAGGAAAAAAAGAAGTGGATTTGAGCTGAGGGAAAGCTCTTGTATCATTTTTCCAGAATTGCCTTTTGTCTTTTGCTGTTTTCAATGTTTCCCTTCTGCCTACTTTAGCCTCTGGATAAAAATACAGAGAACCTTTTAAAAGAGAAGATAAATCCCTTCTTTAGTGAGATGTAGGTTACTGATATCTGTCTGGTTATAAAACCAAACGGAGATCTCCAGCTCAGGAAAATTCCAGTGCAGAGAACAGTAGTTTTCCTTTGGTTTGCTGCCATAGGTTGGGTTGCATCTCCCTACCTGGACGGGACAGTATTGTTCATCAGGAGCCCCAATATTTCAGCCTCTCCTTTTTGCAGCAGGAAAGCCCGCCCCAGCACTGGGGCAGTGTCAGCCCAACACCACCACAAAGAGGATTGTTCAGGCAAGGGCTGGTGGGGTCCCCCGGCGTCCCTCAGCGAGCCCTCGCACAGAGCTGGGCTTGGGCATGTGGCACCAGGGGAGCGTGAGTGATGCCCACCTCCAGCCACGCGCGCACACACCCACACACACTCACACTCACCTTGTGCCTGATGCTCCCCATCTAGCAACTCTTCCCTCCGTACACTGTCTTGAGAGAGATGAACACCTCTCCTGCGTCAGTCTGGGTTTCTCAGAGCACTGCTCCAAGAGCCCCGCTAATGAGCAGGCCTTTTGGGAAATCTCTTTTTTCGACTGCATCAGCTTCCCCTAGAGAGGAAATGCAATTTGGTGTGTCGTCGTGGCACTAAATCACCTGATATTCCCTGCCCTCCCTCCTGGCTCTCACCAGCTCATGTTCCCAGACCAGTACGGGTTTGCTACCTACCCGCATCCAGCCACCTCCCAGTGGCATGGTTGTGCCTGCGTGGGGCGTATGCACCTCCAGAGACACGGGTTGGACCCTGTGCTGGACGCTGCACTGGACCCTGCACCACGCAGAGCTGCTGAGGAGCGTCTGTGCCTCCAAAAGCCGAGGCACAGTACCCAGGCTGGAGCTGAGGCTGGCTGCGGGGTGGCTGCTCATCCTCAGATCTTCCAGCACATTGATCTGCTCCCACCAAGAGGATCTGGGTGGGTGACTTTCAGCACTACAGCTTTTCTAGTGCATGTCATTTTGAGAGCTAGCTAGTACATGCAGTTGTGCTGGCAGGTCTGAGAAGCTGACGAATTTTAGGAAGGAAGAAAGAAAAGGAGAAGAGAAAAGCCTTTCAGCTCTTCAGCTACACGAAAGTCTCCTTAGAGTCAAGTGATACCACCTCAGTTCTGATCTGATTAGTGTTTTCCATCCCTTTTGCTTATTTTGCACAATTACAATTGCTTTTGTAAGCACTGGGCAGAGATGAAGATACCACAGATCTTAAAAGAACAAATGATATATTGCTAATTTCTGAGCATTAGAGAGAGAGGTCACATCTGAACGATTAGGTTAATACCATACAGCTACCTCAATTAATTTAGCTACAACACAAGAATGGATACTACAAATATACTAACTGTCATAGTTCATCATGTAATTCATCTTACAGTTCCTGGGTTACTTGCACTTGCAAAGAAAATACTTTCTTGCACTCATTTGTTTAGCTATTCATAAATATTTCAGAAGCCTAAGCTCATTTCTGTTGGCTGTGCTATAGTTTGTTGCTCGTTCTGTTTTACAGAAGGCTTTCATCTTGGGTTCAGCCAGAGATACACATCTTGTAGGCCATTGAGAGAAAGATGTCTCTGAGTTATGTTACAGATATGCCAGAGTAATTAATGTGTTTGAAGAAACACAGCCTTGTCGACAAAGTTTTCCTCTGAAGACTGAGATGGGTCAGAACAAGAAGGTATCGTGCCAGTGCAGCATAAGGGGTGCTCGGGCATCTTGTTTAGATGATCAACCAAGATGAGGTGCTCCAGAAGGCAATACTGGCTATTTCCTAGTGGGAAGAATGGTATTTGTTGCATACAGAGAGAATACTTTTGCTCTCCTGTCAGCTAACTGGACGTATATGCTCAGCTAAGAAAGTCAGTAGTCTCAATCCTTATTCCTATAGGGGTGTAACTGTGCATATCATTTCTGCCTATGTCGCTATGGCATCAGTAGATTCTGATCTCCCAAGCTTTTGTCCTCAGTGATATCTTGTGGCCATAAACTCTGCAGGAAAGTGTTATTAGAGCTCCCCTTCTCTTGTTATGATGACTGAGTAAAACCAAACAGCTACTTTATATGGGTCATTATTTTGTATACCATCCTTATGCTCTTTCATTGCCAGTTTCTCCTCGATCGCTGCTGTTTCATGGTTTTCAAGAGGGGTAGAAATGAAGCTGTCGACCTGGGCAGCAAAGACAACTCCTTGGTTTACACTTTAAGAGATGCTCAATAAACCCAGGGGAATGGAGAGTTAGGAGAAGACAGGAGGAAAAGGTGGGAGTGCAGGTGTATGAAAAACAGTGAGAAAAGGCCTGGGAGGGCGGGAGAAGAGCGGGTACAAAGGGGTGGGGGGGGAAGGACGTCCTGTCCCAGCAGCTACAGAGGAGGCACCTCTGCTGTGAGGACTTGGGATGAAGGTGGAGGCGCCATAGCAGCCCACAGACCTGCAGAGCGCATTGTTGGGGCGCGAACGAGCACGACACCGCCCTGCCCGTCACCCACGTGCTCAAGTGCACGGCCAGGACATGCTGCCTCCACGCAGCTTTGCAGGCCAGCGTAGGTCCTTCCCTCAGAGACAGACCAGATAAACCTGCCCCTCCAGAGCGGTAGGAGGAGCCCCAAGGAGCCACCGCACCCCTTGCAGTGCAGACAGTCTCAGATGCTCTCCCTGCAATGCCTTCCTCGCAGGGCTGAGCCTGGCCGTTGGTCCTGCAGGGATGCTGACCTTCCTTACTGTTTGTTCACTTTTCTCTCTCAGATACCTTCACCTTTTCCCCAGGCAGCCTCTTCTCTTCGAGAAGGAAGGGAGCAACGGTCCACCATTGTAACTGCATGGCTGACACTTTGCCTCCTCCACAAAAACTTGACGCTGCTGCAATGCTCCCTGAGAAGTGCCGGCTGTCCAACCAGCCAGTTGCAAGCCAACAGTCTTGCTTCATATTTTGCAAAGAGCCCTCATTTTAGTGTTATTCTGTGCTGTATATAGACACACACTTTTCCCCATAGATTTTTTTATCTACAGATAATGTATAGCCACTCTAACTTGCTGATAAACATGACAGTTTTTGCCTGGTCCCTCCCTTGTGCGAGTTGCAGATGGACCGGTTTTGTTTTGGTATAACGGGGGCTCCAGCCATGCCTGTAGCTCTGGATGGTGCCCATCAAATCAGGCACACGGCACATGAACTTTCCGCTCTGGAGGATTTTACTCTTTATTTTTTGCAGGGCGGCTAGCTCAAAGACATCTCAATCACTGCTCTGAACTCCTAGACGTTGCTACAATACCGCTGCCGAACAAAGGCAGGCTTTGATTTATGCAGTGAAAACAGAGTGGGTGGAAATGTCTCAGGATTCAACAGCCTGTCTGTTTTAAAGCTCATCTTTAGTCCCCGTAAATTATGTTCATATTAAAAGTCAGCTTGGAGCAGCAAGAATAAATTGGGGTATTTCGTGTCCCATCCCCCCCGCCCGTCCTCGTATCATCCTCCAGCCCAACACCATGCTTGCATCTTTCAGTGGGATGCAGCGTTTCCAAGCTTTCATGTTGTGCTCCCATTTCGGATTTCTGAGACAATATTTTTTGTGCTCCCATTTTGGGTTTGTGAGGCAGAAACAGAAACCACTGCAGTTCCTGTTTTTGCAGAATGAATTTGCTTTAACCCGATAGTTTGTTTAATTTACCGTAGCTGTAGCTGTAACACCTGCAAGGCACATCCTCATATAATTTTCCAACAGGCAGGAAAGAATCCAATAGGGAAATGAGTTTCCTTTTTTTCTCTTTCTTTTTTTGGTGTAGCAAAGCTGCTTTTCAGTAAAGATGCCAAAAATTTCTGTGCCCAAACAGTGAGTTTAGTGTGTTTGGCTTTGGGACGTGAATATTTTTACACAGCCTCTAATCTGCTGTTATTTAGTAACAGTTTTTACAGGGTTAT
Organism: Anarhynchus alexandrinus; assembly: GCA_008711295.1. Taxonomy (NCBI): domain Eukaryota; kingdom Metazoa; phylum Chordata; class Aves; order Charadriiformes; family Charadriidae; genus Anarhynchus; species Anarhynchus alexandrinus. Next base: position 1,301,861 of record VUYV01000161.1, read on the forward strand.
TTTCCTGCAGTACTTGGAGATTGCAGATGGTCCACAAAGATTTTTAGCAACTTTTTGACTGGCCTGTTCTTTACTGTGTGCATTTGTGCTTGAAAAACTGAGGGAAAATTGGGCTGGGGGATAGAAAGCCATTAACTCTCCTGGCTATACAGAAAAGGTTGAAAATATGGGCTGATTTCATCCATAAGACTCAAAAGCCAGAAGGAAAATGAAGACTCCCACATTTATTGTATTTAACATTTTATCATTTGGGGTTGGGAATAGCTGAATTCATGAATTTTGAATGTTTGGAAGTGCTCTTGTTATAGTCATAGCCTAAATCAAATGCAAGGAGCAATAATCAAATCTGTTTTCGGGAGCTCATGGACAAGAAAAAAAAAAACCCTTAAATTACTTGTAAATGTGCAAATGAAAGCTTTCCAAATGACCAGATGAGTGAGAGAGACAAAAGAATGACGCAAAATACATCTAAAATGGGACTGCAAACAGTTTGATCATATATTCCAGGCATGTCCGACCAAAGCAGTTACTATAAACCCTCGATACAAAAATGAAACGCACAGCACAGGACTGCACAGCTACTGCTGAAAATCAGACACCTCTTTTGACAAATGCCTGCTTTTTTTGCTGGAGTAATGTTCACTTCAAAGGCGAAACAAAAGAATGATTCACAATAAAAACAACATCCTTAAATTTTCTGAGGCTCTGAGCTGTGTGTAGCTCTGCAGATGCAGGGTATCTGCAATCACGCCTCTCAGCTCGGGCTGCTGCTGTAAAATCTGAGCTCTCGCCTCTGCGCAACGCTGCTCCGGTTTTGATTTATTTATTCGGAACATAAAATAGCCTGTTAGCTGCAGAAATTAAAGGTATTGGAACACTGCTTTCACTATAATTAAAAAATCCTTCAGGGATGTATAGTAGATGTGTTTGGGCTGTATTTTTTATACCTTTACATGTGCTCATTAATTCCACCACTATTTTAAGATAGATACTAAAATAGCTGTATTTTCGCAAATTCTACATTTTTCACCATTGTCTCAGACAAAGATCATACAATAGTTCCACAACTATTGTTCTTTTCACCCATTGTGCTAGCACGAGCCTACCAAATCCACCAGAAAACTATCTCCACTGCTTTCTCCAGTGCACCCTCAAGGATTTGTGTGACCTCCAGCTCCTCAGCTGGCTGGCAAGCGATGAGCCACACCTGAGACTCAAAAGAACAGGGGAGCTCGGTCAACAAGGAATGTTTCGGAAAACCAGACCAAAGTAAAAAAAGGAAGAAACTGGTGTAAATCTGGACATAATCACAGCTCAGACCAAGCGCTACAAGACTCCCGTCGCCCACGTGATGGTCCTAGAGATCTCCCAGCAGCATACGGTGGCTCAACACCTAAGAAGAACCGTAGTCCTGCTAAATCCCCAAATGTTGGCTGTATGCTCCAGGATCTTTGAGAGCTGCCGTGTCCATCAGGTCATGTTCTCAGTCCTCCTCATCTCCTCGGCCTCTTTCTGGCAGTGGTAGGACACCACACCAGCCATCCCACAGCAGACCTGCACCAACGTGGCCATGGAGGAAGGGATGGGAAGCAGCCCAACCACGCAGGCAAAACCTCTTGCCTCCACTGCTCATTCGTAAAATACGGATAACAGCATTGCGCTCCCATGGGAGACATCCTGAGGAAAAACAGATAAAAGGCCATTAAGTGTTGGGGTGCTGTGATGGGCACGTCAGCACCCAAATAGTTATTCCCCAGCCTGCATACAACTGCTTTAGTCCTGCACACCGGTAAAAGTGAGGCTCCTCTGCATCTGCTGTCCATCCGTGGAGCCTGACCCTGGCTTCCCTCCTGTCCTGGTTTGAGGAAACACAGGACCAATGTTGCTCAGTAACTTTGCTTCTTAGCTAGGCCTCTTCTAACTACTGAAATTAACAGGAAATTACAGGAAACTTTGTGTCCCCTTTCCCCACTCCTGCCCATGAGCTATTTCTGCATGGGAATAACCTCACCAGCTCGTAATTCACTCCACTTATGGTGCAAGGAAAGCACTACCCAGCTTCACGGCGGTGGCATTTTGTAGCTTAAAAATGGCTTTTCGGTTATTGCAAATGGGCAGTAAACAGATATCCATGTTGCTTCTTCCATCTTACTGCTTTCATCCCAAAAAGCAGATAACATTCTTGTTCTGCATTTAGAGAGATCTTTTTTAATTATGTATCTTGATGTCAAATTGTTGGGGTTTTTTTTTCAGTGATTAGCTATAATAGCAACCTGCAATTCCACAAATAAGTTTATTATTGAATTTTCTGTATTATGTTACTAATTCAAATTTTTGTAAGAAGAAACTCTAACGGAGTGCTGGGAGCTTGATATTGCTGAAGTGAAATGTGTATTTGATCCCACTCAGGAGACTTGCAGGTGCTGGCAGGGACCTTGAACGGGTACTGAATTCACATAACCGTATACCCACTCTGTGATACACTAAGACCATTCTTGGAGTGAAACGACAAGCCAAATTACATTTTAGCCTTCATCAGCAGGAAGGAGGTGTGCCACACAGCTGCTATTGAAAATACCAGGGGGGATTAACATCTCAGATCTCCAAAAACTACACTGGAGATGTTAACAAAATGAGAGAAGAATGTACTCCTTTGAGCGCGAGGGCTTTGGAAAGAGACGAAGACCCTGGCTTTCTTCCTACCTTGCTTTTCTAAAAAAAAGGCATCTTCCAGATGACACTGTATAAGATTTCGTAGTTCCCAAATTTGAACCCAGCCCTGTGGTTCATCAGATAAAAGTGCCATCAAACCCCTGGCAGAAGCCCAAAAGATAAAGACCTCATCCTTTTACCCACAGGCGAGGAACCACGACGTGGGCAGCTGATGCCTGAGCACCCCGGGGCATGCTCAGCACCATCCCTTCATGTGGCATTTTCGCAAAGACCAATTCTTTCTCCTTATTAGTTGACGCTCATTTTGTTGGCATATTCATCTCCATAATGAAGAATTAATTTCCCAGACTTGTTTGCAATGTTAGGGACTGTGGATGGATGTACTTTTTGTTTTCTTACTGCAGCAGAGAATTCAGTGCCTGGGTTCAGCTCTGCTGCTTTCCCTGCACATTAAATCCCCTTTAAGGTCTCTTTTCCTTCCTCTGCAACTTTGCTTTGCTTCGCTTTGCTTCCTTCTCCCAGCCCAGCAGATGCCTCTTGATCCTTGCAGGTGTTTGTAAGCTCCCTGGTCCTTTCTCCTGTGCGCAGCCCCAGGGCTTGAAGGCTTCCCAGGAGAAAGGCACAGTAATGCGCTTTTCTCACTCTGACCTGAGGGAGTCCCAAAGGCCTGTAAGTGTACAAGATATCACCAACAGCAGGAGACTCTGAAATGCCAGGTTGGCTTTGCTCCTGTCTTACCTCTGGGCTGGCACAAAGCAGAGCTCAGATCTGAGCTTTGCTTTTCTGTTGTGTTTTTGTTTTTCGGGTCAGGGTTTTGTTTTGTTTTTTGTTTTTTTTTCTTAGATCTGAACCCTCATACAGGGAATGCAACAATTCTTTTTAAACCTCTATGAAAGAGCTTCACTGAGTTTGGGAATAGCTGGGTTGAACGGTTCAGACTGGAACCTTTTTATGTTCTTCCATCTTGTGTTATTTACAGAGCAGATCTGCCACGCAGCAGTGAAAGCAGAGGATACGTTGGTGTATCGCAGTAGCCTGGCTGCTAGCTGCTGTCTGGGTGCAGAAAGAGAGGCTCCCATGCCAGCTGGTTTACTTGGGTTACTGCTTTTCAGGACCTTTTGTGCAGTTAACACCGAGGCTTCTGATGCTGTAGAGCCAAATGACTTGCTGGAGGCTTTGCATCCTCTCCAGCAGGAACAACGCTATGTGCAGAGGGGGCAAAGGCAACACCATCCTCAGATTTCAGCTGGCCAAGCCACTGGGGAGATGAATATTTGACAGCCAAGAGACCTTTTTTAACAGGATGCAAAAGAGCTCACACGCTGCATGACATGGAGGTCGGCTATGAGACTGGGAGGCTGTAGCTCTCCTTCTCCATCGCAGCCAGACAGCACCATCCTGCGCGGTGGGTCCGCAGCCTCACCCTGACACCCTGCATCCAGCTCTCCTACAGCAAACCCTCACACCAGCGAAAGCTGTGGACAGTCTCGTCTTTGGGGGGATATCTCCCAAGTTTAGTCAAGTTGACTAAAAAATATGACTGTTTTCCAAATTCAGATGACGTGTACGTGAAGGGGAGTTAATTCAAGTTTTTTATATGAAATATCTCTAAGCTTTAAGTTACACCCCTAAAAAAAGGTGCTTGCGCCTTTTTTTGGTGGAGCTGACTCCTAGTCTTGGTCCTTTCAAAAGCGCAACAGTTATGCCAAGAAACCATAATGCTAAGCTTCTTGTAGGGCAGATCAGCTCCACATATTTTCAATGATACATTGGAGCAACCAGTTCATTATTATCCTGGCTTCAGAAAAAAAAAACAACCCTTTCTTGGACAAAAACTTGTCTTTGGAATAGAAACTAACCGATGCTCTTAGCTTTTACACAGGGCGAGGGGGACATTGAAGCCTGTCCACTGGGATACGCTGCTCAAAGAATGCACTAAAAGGTATGCAAAAGCACCAAGAGCATGTCCTGAGCTGGTACAATTTGGTGCAGTGGCAGGAGTTTCCACCCTGAGTGAGTCAGGTGGGTGAAACATCAGTACCAAAATCCCTACCGATGAAGGAGGAGCTTTGAGAGGAGTTTGGCAACCCACACAATTATGTTTTTGCATCTCCAGTCTGAGGTTACTTAATCTGGCGATGCAGTCAAACACATTAGAGGCAAACTGTAAAAGAAGAGTATAAAGAATAAAAGCAATGGGGGACTAAATGGCAGTCCCAGTCACAAATAAAATCATGCTGGTATTTTCAAAAGTGCCACCAGAGGGCAATAACAGGCAGAGAACGAACCAACCTTGGGCTTTCTGGGACTGGATGCTTCTTGCATCTCACCTCCAGCTGATGGAAAGGCCTTTGACTTGTCTTAGGGAAAAAAAAAATTTCTTTTGATTTGCCTTGCTCACCCTGCATGGGAATGCGAGAGGACTTTACATTTCAAGCCTTTGTAAAGACTTCTTTGCATCTGGGCAGCAAAAGGAGCACATTCTTTCCCTGGGCACCAGAAGTCTCCTCTAGCCCCGTGGCCGAGCGTGGCCAGGGCAGGCAGGGGGGCTGCAGTCCCTGGGGTGGGCAGCCAGGGCTGTGCCCACAGATTGCCTCGGGCAACTCTTTGCCACTTTCCTTAATCATAGAATCATAGAATCATAGAATTAGTGAGGTTGGAAGGGACCTTTAAGATCATCAAGTCCAACCATTAACCTACCCTGAAAAAAAAACAAAAAACACCCCAAAAACAAACCACCACCCACCCACTTCTAAACCATGTCCCTAAGCACCTCATCTACCCTTTTCTTAAACACCTCCAGGGATGGTGAATCCACCACCTCTCTGGGCAGCCTATTCCAATGTTTAATAAGCCTTTCAGTGAAAAAATACTTCCTAATATCCAATCTAAACCTGCCCTGACATAACTTGAACCCGTTTCCTCTTGTCCTATCACTTGTCACCAGGGAGAAGAGGTCAGCCCCCATCTCTCTAAAACCTCCTTTCAGGTAGTTGTAGAGGGTGATGAGGTCTCCCCTCAGCCTCCTCTTCTCCAGGCTAAACAACCCCAGATCCCTCAGTCATTCCTCATAAGGTTTGTCCTCCAGACCCCTCACCAACTTAGTAGCCCTTCTCTGGACACGCTCCAACACCTCAATGTCCTTCTTGTAGTGAGGTGCCCAAAACTGAACACAGTACTCGAGGTGAGGCCTCACCATCCTCACTTAAGGATGGAGCCCAGCCATATTCCTAAACCCTTCTCATCTGGGGCAGCAAAGAAGCTGCTACTAGCACAGCCAGTTTTCTGCTGTTTGTTTTTTTGGATTTGTTTTTTGTTTTGTTTTGTTTTGTTTTCTAATGGTGTTGACTTTAATAATTTCATGGAAAAATTGGTTGGATGGCTGTTACAGAAACCGGTGCTGCAGAGGTAACTGGACTCATTCTCAGGCACATAGTGCAGATGTGTCGGTGGAGCTGTGAGGATTTTCCATGTTGGGAAGGAGGCTCTCACCTTCTCACATCCCTGCATCCTTTCTTCCCCATATCCCAACATCCCCATGTCCCCACATCCCAACATCCCTGCATCCCCACATCTCTTCTTGTCCACATCCCAACATCCCTGCATCTGCACATCCCCACATCCCTTCTTCCCCATACCCCAACATCCCCACATCCCTGTATCCCCACAGCCCCTCTGCCCTGAGCATGGCAGATCTCCCTCTCTGACCCAACACATCTGTGCAAGGAAGGACTTTCCTTAATTGCTCAGCAGCAGACACTCCCCTCAGTGGGTGGTTTGGGAGCACTGATTCAATCATTTCTGCACATAGAATTCAACTGTGACAATAGCAAATGTTGCTTTTATGTCACTTTTCTTTTTTTTCTAAAGGATTTAAAGTAGCCACTAAGCTAACAGACAGATTGTCTGGAATACAGCTAAGCGGAGTGTTCTGTTTCCTTTCCCTTTTCTTTGGGGCAGGGGCAGGGGAACAAATCACATATCTTGAAATAAAATAATTTTGAAGCAGCAGATGAGAATTTGTGAACTCATGCTGAGATTTTTCTTTGAATCACGGGAGGAGTGACTGGGAACTGGAGCCTCCCCCATCACTGGGGTGTGCCCTCACCCTCTCAATGATAAAATAATCTTCTCTCCAGTGCAGAAAACATTTACCTAGCCTGTGTGAAGCTGAACTTACGTCAGAGAGACTCAGAGGACCCACCCAAGAATATCCTCATGGCTGGATATCAGGATATTTTCCTGGAGGGAAAATGGATTCAGATCTCCTGAAGCAGAGGAAAGAATTGGTCTCCTACACTTCATGACAGTAATTTTTTTTTTCTCTGTTGTCTTTTAATATCAGTTTTCAAAAAATTAAATGTCTTTTCCAACTCAAAGCAGGTCTTCCCTCCTCCTCCATTTTTCCTTTTGTTTCTGCTTAAAGAAAAAGAGAAAAGCAACAATAAGTATTTCAAAGCAGCATAGCCCAATACTTCTTCCTATTGGCAGCTGAACCAAAAAAATCCATGAGCTGCAAAACAATTATCTAGACTTTTTAACGCAGTATTCAAAGGTGTCAAATGGGGATGTTTGAAAATAGCAGACTCCTTGTTTGTGGGTAGCAACCATACACACACACACAAATTTTAATGTAGAGAGGGAAAGAGTAGTTTAGCTCATGTGGAAAATAGAGGGAAGTGGTCAGATAAAGAGTTATCTCCTTGTGTATATGCTGGTATGCAAGGGGAAAGGTCAAGCCATGCTCGCTTTCCTGGCATGACTAGCAAAAGGTACTAAGCTGTAATCATGGCCTTGTGACATGTTGGAGGGGAAAAAAATACTAATTTTAACCAAGAAGTTATGAGAAAAAAAATTACTTATTTCTTATCAAGTTATGCTCAAACCCCTTTGATACCTCATCCCCTCTGAAATTTGCTGTTTCTCCTTGCACTCAGCACTGCCAGCAGGAGGGGACCTGGGGTGGAGGATAGCCTGTCCATCAGCGTGGTGGCCTTTAGCTTTGGGAAAGCGGCACCAGGTACTGCCCGCCGCTGCGGTGCCAGCTCTGGGTGAGTGTGCAACACCAGGGGGAGCGCACGCCTGCGCCTGTGGGATGCCCATCTCCCCCAGTTCACATTCCCTGGTGCTGGTGGGAGTCTCCACACTTGCTTCACAGGCGGTTGGACACGGCCAGGGAAACATCTCATCCAGGCAGGGTTTGCTGCTTCTGCCCCTTCTCGGGTTCCTGCGGCACAAAAGCGACTCCGACACACGTGGGTCCCTCCCCGCCTCCCCCAGCTGTTTTGGCTACCTCTCTTTCTACAGTTCTGTGAGTTTTGTGATACCATGTGTCCTCAAATGTGTATCCTTTACTGCATCCGAGGGCCTCTGCAGGGATAGTTTTTGGTGGCCTGGAAGGGAGTTTCCTGAAAGTCCCAAAGGGCTCCTCGGAGTTTCACATCTTCAGAGGTTAAACCTGTGGGTTCTGGGAGAGAAAAGCATTTTACCCTCACTGCTTGGGAGAAGTGATTCTGAAGGTTCTTTAAAAGAAATTTAGAAAGTGGAGAGAAATACCTGCTTGAAAATAGCAAAAACACCCTATAAAAATGGTTCCAGTTTTCAGGTGCTCCATTCTCACACTAAGGAGCACTAAGGACAGGCTTTTAGCAGCAGAGAGGGTATCAAAGACTGATAATTAAAGCTGTGGTCGTGCTTTCAGCATTCGGGGTCATTTGGGAACCAAAGTAATTCTGTCTCTCAAAGATGAGCCTCATATGTGTGAGTCCACTCAGGTACTTCTGCCCTGGCAGAGTAACCCTTAATGAGCCCTCGAAAATGCCGCAAAGAGGCACAAAGAGACATTAGTGCAAAAAGAGGTTGAGTCCACGATTTATTAGTAATTCCTAATGATGTAATTCTTTTGCCTTGCGGCACTATTACTCCTGGGTTGTTTGGCTGGAGTCACTCGGGAAGCTTCAAGAAATTTTGGAAAACAGCACTATGGAAATTAGAGGTCTCTCTTGTATCTGAGAGGATAAATACATTCACAGAGCGATTAGTTACTGTGGAGTTAAAATGCTGTCCAGGAAATATAAGGGGTGGAGAACAGTGACATTTTGGAACCAGAAAAGAAAAATATTTGGAAATTTTTAAAATAGAAACCCTATAGAAAACAGGTCACATGGGACAGAGAAAGGATATCCTCATTTTTCATCATTAAAAAGAAACAACACTGTAATTAAAAACAGATTCCAAAATACTGGTTTGTTTATTCACTATAGATGGACTGAACTAGCAAGTGGTTAGGAAACACACACACACAAGGATAAAATATAAGGTTATAGATGACTGTATTATTTTATTTTTTTTTTAGAATTCCATATCCAAATACACAAATACACGCTTGCTTTCATTTAAGACTGCATGCTCTCTTCTTTGCTGCGGTGAGCTAGTTAAACACCCCTCTGCCTTCGCTGGGAACAGAGCATGGCGGTGATGGTCTTTGCAGCTTTCTGGACTTGTTACTGCTCCAACTTCTGCCATGTCACAGGATTTTCCAAATTCCTTGCTGTTCTTCCTATTACATTTGTACCTTCGTTTCCAAGCGGTGCAGGCTGAGCCGGAGGGCTGGGTGAGGATGGAGAGGGGGGACCCAGCCTCTGGCAGGGGGCTGTCTCCCACCTCTGGGCAGTGGAGCTGCAGAGCCGCGTGTTCCCGGCAGCGGGAAGGAAAGCGTTAGTGCTCCTCTCCTCCCCTTCCCGCTCCTTTTTCCACTAACACCATCTGGCCGAGCATGTGAGCTGTTGACCCCGTGGGCTGGCTGAAACCACGCCATCCCACCAGCCAGTTCTGGGCTGCTCCCCGCTGCCACTTTGGCACCTTCTCTCCATCCGCACCGCACCTTCACCCCAGCACCGAGCTTTGCGATGGTGGCAGTGGGGTTGGAAGGAGCAGCGTTTTCAAGTCCTTCCTCCCGGTGCGATGCCCCAGCAGCCAGGCTGGGCAGCCTCCGTCCCTCCCACAGAGAGGGATGCTGAAAGCCACAACACCATGGGAAGAGACTGTAAGGTTGCAGCATCTTCTGCTTGAGGCACTCCAATAAAACCCTAGAACGACTCATGGACTCTGGTCTCTGTTTCTTTAATTCAATGAAAAATGTCCTGCAAACCTAAAACAAATCCCTCTATCCAGGCAAGCTTCTGCACTCCCTGTCTCAGCAAGTGATTGCAATATCTCTGCCTCCGGCCACGTTCTTGAAACCTGGACCATGCCATGAACTGCAGTGTCTTTACAGCCCAGCATATGCCACCGCCACTTGCTTGGCAGCCTGCAGAGGAGAGGGTGGTGACACCAGTGGGTGGAAACACATTCAGCCACCCGGGTCTGACCTGCAGCCTGGCATGGGTACGCACCTCCGGGGCCAGTGGCCACAGCCCCACGCATGCCACATCCCTCCTTTGCATTGCCTTTAATGCATCCCGAGCCCTCCAGCGACTCTTTCAGCTTGTTCATTTGGCAGAAGAAAGGTGCAAGTTCTTGCTGGGTGAGTTTATGCCAGCTTAATGAGCTGAATCTGCCCACGGAGGTGTCCAGTCAGTGGGAGGACCAGCAGCAGGAACGCACAGCTTAGCAGGGCAGGGTGCTGGGGAGCAAACACCCCATTTTGGCAACAGGGTACTCCTAGACAAGCTCAGCCTGTCTTTTGGATTGCACCCTGCGATAGCTGGTTCCCCAACACCTGTATATTTGAAAAACAGATATTTGTGGGCCCCGATGACCTGCACCCCGGTCTTCTGTCCATAACAATACTCAGTTGCACAAAGGTAGCAGTAGGTCTCCGCCATGGCAGCACACCTTGGAGATTTAGGATGAGTGTTAAAACCTTCAGCTGTGCCTGCTGAAGTCCCTAACTTAAAATTCTGGCCTTTCTGACACATCTCTGCATGAAAGAAAGGTTTTTCTGCTAACTAAATTAAATGCTCCAGCTTTTTAAGATAAATCACTCATCTGGTCAGTGCTGTTACGCTACCTCAGCAGGTTTAAGTGGTCATAGCTAATTGTGACAGCAGTGATTTGTTTGTTCTGAATCAGACGTTTCATTTCAGAAAGTTACCAGCTATATTTTGTTACCATTAGTGTCAGAGAACTTGAGTAGGTCAGGAAACGCGTATAGCCAACAGCCTACTCACTTGGAAAGGCATCCATAGACAATAAAGTTTTATGAACAGAAGTTTAATGGCATGGATCTTTCCAGTCTTTCCGAAGAGTCTGAGCTTAAGTGATTGTTTTTGATGCTGAATCCTCCTACTTAGGTATCTGCTGGTAATGCAGGCTGCATCCTGCTCCACCACTGTACCAAGATTCCATCTGTAATTAATTGAGGTTCAGCCTCCTTGCTCTTGTTTTGTCTTAGCTTTGGGGGATGGTCTCAATTAACAATTAAAAGAATCCTATTTCCATTAAATTAAAGAGCATTTTAAAAAAGAAATTACACCCTCTGATAGCAGTTTAGCAGCAGGAAGGACAGACTATCAGCCAGCCAGAGAAGGAAAAGCAGAAATTAATATATATGCGTATCCATATGTAGTTCTTGGTTTTCTTGTACAATTGCCATTTTATCCTGGAGTAATCCTCAAATCATTTGCAGGAGGGTGTCAGATAATGCTTTCTTCAAACCCAAGCCAGCTGTATGTGCAGTCAGGGACAGCCATACGGTACCTCGTGCGCAAAGCTGATATTTGCTGGGTTATGAAGATAGCTCTATAAACTGGCTCTATACACTGAGCTGCACTCGGCAGCTGCCCTTTCTGCCCGAGAGATGCACGGATCACGGGCCACATTGGGTAGGTTGGAAGGCAGGACGTTTTCTGAATTGTGTAGAAAAACTCCCCCTCTTCAGGGAAGGAACTTTTTCAGTTTCTCCATTCATACAAACCACTCTCATCAGATAAAGCAAATGTGTATTTTTTAAATGCTTTTGTCTTCCTGGTTATGCGTTGCATGAACTCAGTATAATTCCTATCCCTATTGGAGGTATACGTCCTTGTCTTAGTCAATTCTCTTTTACTATAGTGACTAACTGCTAGAACTTAATAATGAGTTTTGAGACTGGGTAACTGGGCTGAGACTCATCCAAATGCCATATTTCTGTCTGGACAGGACTGCCAACATTTCAGCACAAATTGTCACGCATGTACACTTAAATATTTGCTTTTTCAGTGTTTGAATTTCTTTCACAACAAGTTTTCTCACCTATGCTCAAGGCCAGTAGAGCTCAAAACACTCATAAATCCCACTTTGAGATGTTTGTGATGTTCTCCGCACCTCCTTTATTTAGAAGAACTCACTCGTAAAACACGATGAGAATAGATGCAGCCCTCCACATCCAAGGGCTTGATAGCATAAATAGCTTTTATCCAGGGGAGTTTTATACGCAGGTTGAGAGCTACCCTGAGCCTGAGGGAGTTCAAGTCTAGACCTCTTGCTGCTCAGAAGGGTGCCCCGACCGCTAGGCTATGGGGTCCTCTGCCCAGAGGACATCCTCTACCCCTCTGCTGAAGCTGTGCCACACTGCAGAGGAGAAGTTGCCAATCCAAGGGTCACTGAGCAAACAGGAGCCTCATTTGCTCTTTAGCCCTGTGATTAGGGCCCTCATCTGGAGATGGTGGATCTTCTTTCCCACTTGTCCTTCTAGGGCCACTTTGGGTACCTATTCCTGGCACTAGCAATTCTAGTGCTAAAATGAACGTAGCACTCACCCTTGTATTTGTTCAGGAGTCTGAGGCTGGGAATGTGGCATACCCTGAACACTCATGGGGAGGAGCCTTTCATGAGAGGCAGGTAGACAGATGGTTGTTTGACACAAGTAGTAGGAAGGCAAATCTGGACATGTGTGTGGGCACAGCAGAGTGGGCATACTCTAGAGAAACTTGCCTGAAAGTTGTGATTAAACTCCTAACTCGGTATCAGCTTGTTCATGTCTATCTTTTTTTTTCCCCTCTTCACATTCCTGGGCAAAAGTGAGGATGGAGTAGCAAAAGTAATAGGTTACAGGGAATTAGACAAGGAAAATATGGAATTTGGTGTTAGTTATGTTAAATTAAAGGAGTTGGCAAGATAGAAAGAAACTGGACAGACAAACAGTAGAAGTTAGATCACTGTGAGAAATAGGAATATTAACTGCTTTGTACCAGGGTGATGGGATCACATAAGATTATTATTTTCCCCAAAAAGATTTATCAAAATATTGTAATATAGTCATAATATGTCAGCAGTTGTGAAGTCCAGGCACCTTAGGCAACTTTTCAAATTCTGCATAATCTTCAATGTCTTTGGGAAATACAATGAAATATACCCTGTTCTTAATTGATTCCTTTTGCGTCACATTTTTCACGGAGGCTTGGCTGTTGGCCTTTCTTTGCTAAGTGAGGGTTTCAACAAGTAGAGAAGATGGATGGGCAAACCAATCAATTACAGAATATGCAAAAGGTCAAAGCACTCAGCTAGCACATTGCAGACTGCTTCCAGATAAACCAAGCGTAATAAATTGGATAACTTCCTCTTTGAACAAACAAAATAAGGAAACTAGAAAGTAGTTCAAGCTGATAATGATTTCTTTATGACTTGAAGTGCTACATGCATAGCCCTGTGGAATATGAAACAGGACAAAAGTTCTTTCCTGCACTATCCCTTTGAAAGAGAAGAGAACAAAAATAAGCAGTTTGCATCTGTGATGCCGAATAGATTTGTGTCAACATCTAAAGTAAATTAAGATTGATGTGTGCAAGCAGCAAAATGTTGTTAACCTTTGTGAACAGCTATAGCATTCTTCTTCATAAGAGTTTTGAATGAGGGGCTTGTAGAAACATGACCTTTAGTCCCGGGCAACGCACGCAGGAGGGCAGGAGTGCTTGTCTACTGCTGCTGCCATGGTCTCTGTTTGTGGTCTCTAATGCCAACAGGCCTTCATTGTAATAACCACGTGGGCTCTTAGGATTTAATGTTTTGGTGGGTAGTGCTGGGGAATTCCTGCCCATGACATGGTAGTAGCAGCCGGGCTGTGGGAACTTCATCGGTGTCAGGCACTGACGAGGGGCCAGCAGAGCTTGCTTTCTGGCATGTAAAAACTCAATGCACCTGGGAAGGGGAAACTGTTAATAATGTTAATAACAAAGGAAGTATTTGATTTCCCAATCCTTCCAAATCAGTATCTGTGCTAATTTTAAATGGGCCTCCATTACTTTCAGCCTTATCTTTAGTTGCTGCTTGACTGCACTTGGCAAAAGAGAAATAAATATAAGCCGTTCTTATTACACTATCTTGAATACCAAGCATGTTTTCATTCCATCTAGTGAATATGAGTAGAAGATAAGCTGGTGGCTTATTACCTCTTCCAAAATAAGGGAGAGCAATAAGCTGAGACCTCATGAAGAGGAAGCTGTGGTGCCTCTGGAGGGTACATCTGTACAGCCACCCATGACACAAAGACAAAAGTCTTGCTCTGAAAGGGGCGTGAACCGACAGATGTGGACTTTATTTCTATTTCCATCACAGACTGTGTGGATTTGGAAGAAATAAAAAGCTGGGCATTTAGTGAAACATCTCTACAGCCTGTGAAGGGGCTTCACCTCAGTCAATGTGAGGTCCTAACTCCCACTCAAGGTAATGTGAAGGTAGACCTTGTTTTGTTTACTTTGAGGAAGGACCTGTGCCCAGTGATATTAACCTGACACTTTTTGAGTAACAAAAATGTCCAGCGTTTGGAGAACAGATACTTCTGTGTTTGGTCTGTGTTTGGCACAATGGTCACTCTCTCTGCTTTGAGAAAAAAGACTAACCGAGAGAAAATAACATAGAAGATTTAGACACTGCATTGCTTTTTGCAGATGTTGTCAGTTTACAACAGCCTCCACTCATTTCAGGAGCCCTGCAAATCTCACTGGGTTCCCAGTGATGGCCTGAGGCATCAAAACATCTTTGCAAGTCTGGGTTCTGGTGTTTGAGACTCCTGCAGGGAAAGTGTGCTGTGGAAGGAAAAGGCTGGGGAAAAAAACAGCAGGAAAAACGCCTCCATCATCATGTGGAGGCGTAGGCAGGTGAAGTAAAACTCCAACTAAAATTTCAATTGCCGATGTGTAGTGGAGGCAATGGAGCTGCAATGCTCTGCCCCATTAAGACTCCAAGCCCTTAACACTGGGGTGATCTGACTCACTGAAGGGTGAGAAGTGTAATGTGCTGTACTGCTTGCAACAAATAACATTCAATTTCAAAACAGTTAGTATGGCAGAGTTGTTCCAAGCTGTTCCAAGCAGATAAGATTTAAACCCTACATGTTAGTTTTACCTTAGTGACTAATGATTGAATGGAGGTGCAGAGCAGAGGTGTCTTTAGTTAGGTAATGTCATTGGGTAAATGAGATTTTGACAGTGTTTTCTAGCAAATTTAGGCTTAGAATAAATTATACTCATTTGAAAGGTCACAGGCCCTGTTAGAACAGCACTTTGCATCTTATATAGCTAAAAAATGCATGTGGAGTTAATCCATTGGTACCCGGGTGCCTCCCTGAGGTGTGCAGCCCCAGCAGCTGCCCAGTCATCTAGACGTGAGCTGTTCATCATCGACGTGTCCCCATCCTGCAGCCATTCACTTGTTGGGCATCTCCAGATGGCTGTACCAACTGGGAGACATGAAAGCAGGACCCCTTAAAAGCAGACCACCCATCCCTCCTTCTTCTGTTTACTTAATAGTGATACCTGAACTTACTGAAGTTTTCACACTGATCTCTTTCTTAGCTATTTCTGTGTTATCATCCCAGGAATACCTCATTTACTCTTCTACTGACCAAGATGTAAATGCCAAGAACTAGCTATTAAAAAAACCAACCAACCAAATAAACAAACAAAAAACAACACGCAAGAAACCTGCCCAAACAACCAAACTAAGCAAAAACTTCTATGTGTTTTGACATCATATTTCCATGTAATAACTGTTTTTTCTTCTCATTTAGGGCCACTGGACAATGACATATTTCTGTTTACCTAAATGAAGCCAGTTTTCACTCACACCTCTCTGTATGAAGGGAGAATTAGGCCTCTGGCTTTTAGCAGCTTTGTGACCTCCTAGAGTGCAGTGTGCCATATAAACCTGCTCATTCTCTCAGTATTGAAGCAAGATGAATCCTGAGCAGTTACATTCACGTCTCAGCAATTGAACTGAGTATTATCTGGACGTAAATGCATTCAGCCATAACACAGGAAAATGCCAAATCCCAGCATCAAAGGATACTTCTCTTTTTCATGCCACAAAGTCATAATTCCTTCCTGCCAGCAAATCAACTTCTTAGTGGTTCACTGCAGATGAAGGATTGTGTTTGATTCCTGGTTCAGATACTTGTGTTGCAAACGTCCTTGATACTTATTAGAACCTGCTGAATCTTAAAACACTTTGGTCAGAGAAAGGACTTAAAGATGTCACCAGGAAAAAGTCCCAGCTGCTCGCCACATGAGAGGATTAAAGATGACAATTTGTCAAGGGTGTGACAGCTATATTCCTTAGAGCACATTGATTCAAGCATTTCAAACATGGATTCACATTTTTTGTCTTCAAGATGCAACAATCTGTTAAGCAACAAATGTCCACACATACAGGACCATATGAAGAATTGCACTCACAGGTGGGGCAAGAGGCATCTTCCTCCCCTTTGAAATTTCTCCGAGATGAATGATTCCTTTTTTCCTAACTTCTGTGTTAGTTGCTGTGTTGTACCTGTGAGGACATGAATGCCAAATAGCAGTTCCCGGTTCAGCTGCCGCAGAGAGCAGCTCCATCCTAACACAGCTGCGTCTAGACAAAGCCAAAAGCAAGAAAATCAATGTTCTGGTGAAGTGCTGAAATATGAAATATTTGCCTAGAATTGTCACTTCAGAGGGATTAGAAATGAGCCTATCACAGGCACCAGTGAGGAACCCTATAAAAATAAAATCTTTCTTCCAAAAAATTCAACCTGTGTTTTCTGTTGAACACTTAAACCTTGCAGAGTGCTTTTCAGTTTCTCCTCCATTTTTACTCTTGCCTCCCGCCTCCAATCTGGAAATCCTAGTAAGCAAAAGAAATGAGTTCAACTCCTTCCTTTTAAGACTCTTATTATGTTGGAGCTCATGTCCCTTTCCCTCTGATAAAGTTTTAACTGCGTATTCCTCCTTGAGCATCCTTCTCTATAAAATAAGAGATGAACTGCCAGCTGCTTCTTTAACTGTCGTGGGCCACAGAAAACTCTCCAGGTAGTCTCGGAGGGCATAAAACATTCACAGCTCAGAAGAAATATTTTATTTTTATTATTGCTGCTATAAAATTACAGGGTTAAATATTATTTGCTACTTCACTAATGGGTACTTAGTCCTTAGTCCTATTCCTATGAGGCAGGTTAGTGAAGAAGACTCAGTCCAGAGGTAGGTATGAATGAATGGCAGAGCCCAGGTCTACCAGTCTTCTCCACAGACTGTTAGAAAACATGTTTTTTTTCCTATGAGACAGGGCAAACTAAGGAAGCCCTGCTTCCCTAAGAAAAACTCATCAGGAAGAGAAAGCAGAGTCTCACGCTTCCCTAAACAGGAGCAGAAAGAGGACAACGGCAGGCAATGCGCTCTGGATGATCTTTAAAAGTTCTAGGTAATTCCCACAAGAATGCAAATACAAGTTTCCAGAGGTGCCAGTACCTAAAAGGATATGTCTAATGCCTGATCACAAAATGAAAATTAAGATACAGAAATAATTTCAGGTTGTTTCTACAGTACATTTAAGTGACACGATAGGATGATATTTGTACTTTCACTGTTGTCCACCTGCATCCAAGTCCACCAGCAGATCCACAGAACAAAATAAAAATACTCTGATAGCTATACTTTGGGAAAAAATGAAGACTTGCCAAATCATATACTGAAGTTTTCACTTTACTGTATGACTTTGTAACAGACTATTCTATGTCCTGGTTATTATCATTTAGTACTGGAATGAAACTCCACTAGAAAAAAAGAAATATTGGTTTTCTTTAAACTCTTTCTCCCATCATTGGTAGTGGTATTTTATCCATATTGATTTAATGCACAGGACTGGGTTTTATCGCTAAATTCAAAATATGAAATACATACTATCTTATTGTCATGTAAATTAGAACATTCAAATGAACAAGATCTTTTATAGCCACTTCAAAGGTGGCATTTTGCCATTGGCTTTTTTTGTCGCAGAAGATTAATTTCCTCTTTCAGGAGCACCAAACACCTTTGAAAATTTCAGTCTAATGATTCCATCTTCACTTACATTAGTTTTGCAAGAAAATAAGGCTGGTAAAGCCAAAGTCACTTAATAACAACTACAATAAACCTTATGTCACCTTTGCATCAGCAGGTCGGTTGGATGCATTTCCAAAAGCGTTCAGTGATTTGGGGCACAGCCTAAGATAGGTTTTTCAGGACTCTCATTTTCAGACAAAAGTTTGTTACAGTACTAATGTGGAAGCTCAGGGACTGAAATTTCCCAAATCACAATAATGTTTTATAATTTGGCTTTTTATTTGCTTGCTTTTAGCTACTCTGCAGATCACTCATATTTGCAAAGGGGGATCTTTTCTGTCAATTGGTAAATGCTCACCCTGTATAAGCGGTTGAAATAAATTCCTTGCAAAAGGAGGAATTTGACACGGGCACCAGCAACTCTCCTACATGAACAACATTTCATATGCTCCGCTATCTTAATTTGAGCAAAGCAGAACAGAGCCATCCCCAGCAAGTGGATGCATTTGAAAATCAAACCTCTGTTATTTAAAGCTTGACAGTGTCTCACAAGATAGGACCATTGCCATGAGTTTCTTTTGAAACTCTTCAAAATCAGATGAGGCAGCAGTTTGGGATTGTGCTCAGCCACAAACCTCAGCTGGGGTGTCCCACCCCCTATGAGAGGGACACCCCACATTGCATTAGCAGAGGAAGCCCAGGAGAAAGCCCTTGGACCTGTCCCCAAAGCCTCAGACCAAGGACCAGCGCCTCTAAAAAGCACTGGGACTCTTTTGACCAATTCAGGGCCGAGGGTCCTTTGGGAGCTCTGAGCACTTTGTGTATTTGAGGCTGTTGCTTCTTCCTCCGCTTTGAGGCAGATGCTGCTCCTCCCAAATCCCACGCTGAGGGGACTACATGCCAGAAAGAGCATGATTTTTTCCTCTTTGTGTCTTTACTGAGAAGGAGACAAGTTAGCCTATCATGCTTTCCAAAGATGATATAAGGTTACCTCGGGGAGGCTGTGCCCCAGGTCCTGTTGGGACTCTGTCATACCGCTTCAGTCTGGAGCACACGCTTGCTCCTTGCTCCGTGGTATACATTGAGCTCCTTCCAGCAGGAGTTTTACAGCAAGCTCACAGTTGCTTTAAATTAGGAAAAGCTGGCAAGTATCCGAGGAAAGGAGTGGGAGCTTATTTAGCTGAGACAGACAGTTACAAAACTCAATACAAGAGCATCAAGCAAGTTTTCGCAAAGTACATTACTTGTCATTGCAGCGCTTAAATTTGTTTTAAAGGATTTTGAATCACCAACAATTACCCGTTGGCTTGAATTTACAACTCTTACGACGCTACCCAAAAGAAGTGCATTGCTTTCCCCAAAAAAAATCACATCATCTACTTGAGCATAAAGGTAAGTTGTAACTGATTCTACTTTCCTATTCTGACTTCTCTGAAATGCATTTGAAGAAGGGAACACAATAGAGAGACCTTTCAGAAAAATGCAAATTTTTGCTGGGATACATGCGATTCCATTAGAAATCGACTGTAATAGAGCTTCAGTGAAATCTGTTTATGTATCTTGTCTTGTAAAAGAAGAGTAATAAATGGGCATTTATGCACATAGCATTACTATCAGAATGTTACCAGACAGATTTTTTTAAAAATCCAGAACACAATTTTCTGGGGAAAAAAAAAATTAAAAGGATTTAGGGTGATTTAATTGCCTAAAATCTTTTGAAATATTTCTGTCTATTTAGCTTTAATCTTACATTCCATCAACCCAAAACAGAGATTATTGTTTTTTCCCTTGTGAATGACTCCAACATTGTTCCAATTCTTCACTTTAACCTTTGTTGCTATGGTTTCACAGAAACTTGTTTTGCAAAAAAAAAAAAAAATAATCTGTAAATACCAAATAAATCATTTTGCTTCAGGATTGTGCTCTTGCAAAGTTAAGCTCCTGCATTTAACTTATTAGACTCTCACAAATATATCCATTTATTTTGCTGGGGTGTTTCTTCTGTTTGGTTGGTTTTTTTCAAGGTCATTCAACTTTTTGTGCTTCCACTGCTACCAGCAGTGTGCTTTGTGCCTATGTGCAGGCTGCGGAGAGAATGTGTGCTGCTAAATATAAATGAAATGCTGAGCGTAAGTGATTAAACACAACCTTGGTCTGGGTAGGTGAGAGTGTAAATGGATTAGCAGTTTCTTGCTCCCTTTTTTCCCCTGGGTCTCTGGTTGCCATTATTGAGGCGAGGCTGAGGCAAGGCTTGCCCGCATGCCAGCTGCCCAAAACCTGATACTCGCAATGGTGGCTAATTTCTCTAACCCGCTCACTTTCAACGAAATGATGAAGCTTTTCAGGCTGAAGTTTTAGGAAAATATGGGTGTGAGCGCAGCATTACCCACAGCCCTTGGAGCTGTGAGAGCTATGGAAATTTGCTAATGCTGACAGCTGGAGAAACAGCAACCTGCTTCAGAAATCACACAATTACAGCGTTACATAGCGTGGTGCATTAAAGAGGCAGAAAATCCCATCTTCCTATAGTGCCTGCTCCCTGTTTTACCTGGCCTGGGACAATTTCAGCTGTGCTACGGGAGCAGATTTTCCCTGGTGGGAATGCAGGGCTGTAGGTCCTCCTGATGCTGTGTCCCCATGGGCCACGCTCCACCTAAAAAAATGCATTTAAGAGTAGAGAAAGATGGAGCAGAGAAGGCAGGGGAAAGAGTGGGGAAAAGCAAAAATTGGAAGAGCTGATATGCCTGTCCCACTGGCATGGGGGAAATCCTGAAAGCCTGATTCAGGAGAGCTGGGGAAGGACTTTTTACTAGGGCATGTAGTGATAGGACGAGGGGGAATGGCTTCAAACTGGAAGAGGGCAGGTTTAGATTGAACATTAGGAAGAAGTTTTTCACTTTGAGGGTGGTAAGGCACTGGAACAGGTTGCCCCGAGAGGTTGTTGAGGCCCCATCCCTGGAGGTGTTCAAGGCCAGGCTGGACGTGGCCTTGGGCAACCTGGTCTAGTGGGAGGTGTCCCTGCCTATGGCAGGGGGGTTGGAACTCGATGATCTTCAAGGCCCTTTCCAACCTAAACCATTCTATGATTCTATGATTCCTTTTGAAGCTGCCCCTGGGTTAAATTTTGTGCTGAGTGGCACAAAAGCTCACCACCACCATCCTTGCTGAGCTGTGCAAAGGCAGGTCCAGGGGAATCTCCATCAGCTGCCACCTGGGTGAGAACTATGTGGTGTAGAGATTGGGAGGTGTATTCCCCTCACTTAGTTGCCTATTCCTTGTCCTTCCTCCACAATACCCCACTGATCTGATGGGTAGGTGAGAGCGAAGGTGGTGGCGGGTCCTGCTCCGTACTGCTTAGTGACTCAGGAGACGGGATGGATTCTGAAATTGAGTATCTCAGCCACAGGGACTGCTTCTGGCTCAGCAGCAATAACAGGCAATAATGCAAACGAAGAACACAGTGTTCATATTATTTCATCTCCTCCATCACCTCCACGCTTCACTGATGCACTTATTTATGGTTCACCCACAGTGGCAAGGTGAGAAGGTAGGTGGAAATCCACATATAGGCAGTGTCCTGAAGGCTGGGTTTGAGTGCCTGCAGGAGAAGATCCTCTGCCCCATTCACTGTGATAGAGCTGACATATCCTTAATTCTCTGTGACATGTCCATTCACAGGTCTGTCCCATGCACTGGTAAACCTAATTTCCAGGGTCCTTAAACAGATGCTATGGCAACATTACACATACTGTCATTGCATGATCAAATAACAACCATGGTCCCAGAGAGACACACTGCAGATAATAAAATTACAATTTAGATTGGCCAGAAAAACTTAACCTTACAGGGGAGCAAAAATCCTAGGCCTGCAACCTTTTATACAAATAAAAGGCAGTAAAAAATTATAGTATTTCTGATTCCTAGAGGTTGCTTGTCACAGATGCAAGATGGTCAAACTCTATGTTATCTGCTGAAGTGGATTCTTCGTTAGTGAAAAGGACAGCAAAGCAGTTATGTGATAGACTTGGCAGAGAAACCTAGAGGCTTTGCAGGCTCATCTTCGTGATCGTACCTGGAAAATAAAGGCTGCAAGTGAGATAATTACTGGCCAGATTTCCATTTTACTTATAGCCGTTGGTCTGCAACTATCAGCAAAAGGTATTCATTTCTGCTTACAGTCTCTAAAGTAAGAGGTGCAGATCAGTAGGGCTGTTTCTCTGTTGGATTGAAGAAGAAACCCAGATTACTCTGATTTCACAATGCTAAAGTAAATTGTTCGGGTTCTTTATAGATGAGGATTCAGTTTTCATTTTGGAAAAGCAGTGTGAATCTGTTCCTGGGCATCCAGCCTCAAGCCTCACCTGATGTTGGATGCAGACAGGAAAGCTCAAAGCAGTGAAGGCAGAACTGCAGAGGACCTGACTAAAGTCTTCAAAGATACTTTATGGTCTCACTAAACCTTTGCGGGGCGGGGGGGAGGAGGGGGATAGGACCATATGATCAGTCTACACATTTCTGTGAGGTGTATGCATTGGGAAGGGCAGAACTGTTTAGTATAAAACCAAGTCTTATCACAGAGGATAATGGGGACCACTTTTAAAGGGGAAGAATAGGCTGTGTATAATGGGAAAAAGACCCTGGCAGCAAGATGTATACGGTTATAAAATAATCCAGAAGGAAAGAGGGGAAAAGTCTCACTGGCTGGGATGTTTCACTTAGTCTGGGCAAACCTAGAAGAAATCTGTGGGGAGCAATCTTTCCTAGGCTGAGAGATGTGAGAGTCCATATGTTGTGCTGGCTTAAATGTATTGGCTCGTCTTCAGTCTATCTACTGGATTTGTCTTCCTCATCTGAGTATCGCGTCTCTCAGACCCGAATGGGGTGCAGCCTACAGAAGTGGAAGCCAAATCTCGAACAAGATTTAATGGAGATAGTTGACTGTGTTTGGATGCCATCAGGCCACCCATCCTATCTTCAGTTTACGCTCTCCCCTCCCCCTTTGGAGAGACCCCAAACCCAAAATTAGACACCCTGCAACAAACAGGAACATCTGGCAAGAGCCTGAGGTTAAAGCTGGGGAAGGAAGGGAACTGTTCAGTAAGGGGATGGGTTTTTTGGATGTATTGTAATTCACGCGCTCTGTTTTATTTCTCTCAGTTTTTGCTACATTCTTTCAATAAAGATATTTTTCTTTCAGGAAAAAAAAAAAAAGGAGAGTGGAGAGAGTATTAATAACGTAGGCGGGACCTGAAATGTAGTTTAAAAAATGTGCAATAAAAACAGGGAGTGACAATGCTATAAAAACAAGGAGGGCTCGAAGGGTTGAAGAGGTGTGTGTCCAGCCTGCTCGCCCCACCTCTTTCTTGTGATCCGATGGGCCTCGTGACTGGGTCCAGGCCAGCATGGGCATCCCATCACCTCAGCACGGGGACACCTGATCTGTGTGCTGCTGAGAGAGTGGCCTCCTTTTTTTTTTTTCACCCTTTGGGAAAAAAGAAGTCTGAACTTTTTCTGGATTTGTCCAGGAAAACTCTCCCTTTTCTTGGAGGGAGACGCTCCCTGTGCTGGAACACGCGTCTGCTATTCTCGCTAGCAGTTACGACTCAGGACCAAAAGTCTTTTCCCTTTTCAGCAGTCTATAAAAACTTGATGTTACGCCAGCCTTGCTAGCCCCGCATTGATGTTCCTGCACAGCGCCGGCCTGCTGCGCTTCAATGCACCTGGGGATTGATCCCACCCTCCCCGACACATCCCAGACTGCTGTCTCAAGTCCTTTTTCACCATTACTAAACAGTGGAAGTGGCTTCTTTGGGACTTAACAGTGAAACACCTAGGTTACTTTTTTGCATCCATTGCTTATTCCAGACAGCATGTCGTTTGTTTTTTTTTCAACAGAGCAATTGGCTCCTTTGAGTCTTTATGAGCTCCAGCTCTGCATGGATGTGCTCTGAAGGTTACCTTCCAGAGCCTCTCCTCTTTTGGTCCTAAACCTTGAGAACAGTCTCTGATCACAGCCCTGCTTTAGCAGCTCTCCCAGTCCCACACATCTTTACTCGTCTCCAGCTTCTCTTCAGTTCCTCTACCCTTTTCCTCTTATAAATTACCAATCTAGTATCCTCCTTCTCATAGCTCATCCATTTTCCTGGCTTATCTGTTTGTTTATCCAGAGGCTCCCTCTTTAGCACCTCCTCACTGGGGGCTTCTGGGGGGGGGCCCTGATGGCAGCCTTTCCCCCCTGAAGCAATGGTGGTTGATGTGCCATTCTGTAACCCCTGCTTAAATGGTATGGGAAGGCAGCAGTACCCTCAAGCTTCCTGGCAGCTGACTTCCCAACCAAGGCTGTTTTGGCCTCTCTTGAGATCCTGTTTCCATTATTCTGCGCAGACATTCCTGCTAGAAAGTGGTGATACACATCTGCAGATGACCTCTGATTACCAGCGAGTAAGTGGGGCAGCGAGAAATCATTCCAGGGAGAGGTAGCGATTTTGGGGGTGGGAACAAGATGGCCTACACTCCAGCAAAGCAGTTCCCACAAAGGCCTGGAGTCCAGGTCACAGCTCCCTCTCCTCTCCTGGAAGAAGGAAATTTTCACTTCTCTCCCCAGCTTAGGTAAAGCGAAAAGAAAAAAAAAGTTTCCTTTCCTGATTCAACTTCATCATCATCAACTTTATCATGTATCTAAGCGCCCCCCCCAGGAATGCAAAGATCAAATAACATGGGCAGTAAGGCAGAAGAAAAGAGCTCTGGCAGGATGAGCAGGGTCAGTGCTCCTGGCTAGCTGTGAAACAGGTCGTCCTGCTACATCTCCTCTCCCTCCTGCACCCCCAGAGAGAGCAGGTCCTCTCTGCCCAGGGCTGGTCCCCCAGGTCTCGGGGGGGATCTGCTGCACACCCAGGTCTGTGGGTGTGCAGCAGGTATTTTTTAGTTTCTCTAGAGGAAGGGGGACCAGCTGCATTCCACCGTATTTTATGCTTTATAGTTGCATTACGCTGATTTACATCAGAATGGGGGTTTGGAGGCTGCATTGGAGGTCGCCTTCAGCTTTTTAAGGAGAATTGAGAGTTTCCTCTGCAGGACTGCCTAGGATGGCTCGCTGCATGCTGACAGGCCAGGTATCTCAGTCCTGATTCTGTAGCCTGCTTTGGGCAGAAATGCTATTCAAATTTTCTGTGCCTGGAATTTGTCAGGCAGAAAAACACATACATTGCACTGCGTCGCACCAGAATGGTGCCTCCTGCGCTGCCAGGAGGTGTCCAACTCGTAGGATCTGTACTGTACAGCCGGTCGGAGACCGCGCACTGAACCTGCCGGGGGTTTCTTGCTCTCACAGATTATCCAAAAATCTTGGTTAAATGCATATAACTCTCAAACCTACCTGGAGAAAATATCCAGTCAGGAAAAGAGGGCATCTTGGGCACAGGAGCTGTCAGAAGCCTCCCAGCATCTTGGATTCTCCCTTTCTGCAGGCATGCTCTGTCCTTGCAGACCAGCACTGCCATCTGAGAATTTTGATTGCCAAAGGCTACAAAACATATCTGACTGGGGAGGGGGGGTGTGTGTGTCTGTAAAACATCTGCTTCTGCAGCTCAATAGGGTAGGGTATTAAAACCCTGCAGTGGGATCCAGGCCACACCGAAGTTAAAGCAAGTCTCATGATTCCCTTTGGCGGGGTGGTGTAAGGGAATACGACAGACATCGTAGGTGAAGCTCCATGGATGCCCAGGCTATACTTGTTTTTCAGTATCTGTCAGGGTTTAAGCCCAGCTTTCCATTCCTGCAAATATTGGTTTGTGGCCAGGAGGGTTGTTTTCATACCTCCTGCATGAGGCGAAAGCCCATGTGAAATGCTTTGACGTGGTGTGTCTCAGCTCTTTCCAACCTGTCTTGGCAATTGGGAAGTTGTATCACCTCCATGGAGATAGAGCAGGGTTGTAAAACATCTCAGTTCCCTCAATTAGCACCATTTTCTTCATCAGATGGGGTGTCCAGACTGCTTACTGCCATCATTGTTCACGCTTGAACAACCTCTGCAGCGACTCTGGCACGAGGCTTGGATTCCTTGACAGTAAGATTTGATGATCCCATAGCAGACACAGTTTCGCTTGCATGGAAAAACTGCCAAGACACCCTTAAAAGGCAGGCTCTGCCGAGCGCACGCTGCTGGAGACACCCACTGCTGCTCCCACCTCCCCAGAAACCATCCTGAGCAAGCCCAGCCGCAGCTGTGCACCTCCGCTGCCCCATCGAGCCCCCGCGCAGAGGAGAGAGGGCCTGATCCTTATGGACCCCATGGCAGAGGTTGGCAGGACCCTGCCCTGGTACCACTTTCCCCCCAGCGTTGGAGCAGCCCGGCTGGCCCCTTTGCTGTACGTGCCTCCTTTCCAGCGTGTCAGCGGAAGCAGATGTTTCTAATTTATCACTAAAAACAAACAACTTAATCCCCCAAATATGCAGCAGTGGGGGGTGAGGAGGGGCCCTTCCACTTAAAGCTGATTTATAAATTGGATAATTAAGGTTAATTTTTCCATGAATGAAGCAAATATGTGTCAGATACCTTTACCAGCACTTCCTCCCTCTAATTTTTGCAAGCCCTGAGCATCCAAAGCCTTTTCAACCAGAGGCAACGGGACACATTCCTGTCCTGCTGGCCAAAAGCAGCTGGCACTGCTTCCTTTCATCAACAACTCTAATATTTATCTATTTGGGCCTTCAGAACATCATTTACATGTAACGGACTTTGCAGCCCTCCATCACACAGGTGCCAACTGTAGGCCTTGGCGGCAGCGCCATCACACCAGCCAGCACCATTGCACCCCTTCTCATGGTCAAAGAGGTGATTTCGGACCAGCTGCCCAAAAGGGAAGGTTGCAGCGCTGCAGGTGCCCAGAAGAGGCTGCGCCGAGAGCCGTCACCGAAACAGCACCGTCTGCACCCAAAGAAATGGCAGAAGGCACTGACAGGAAAGGGCCCAAGCCCAAACCCATTCCAGATAAAACTGGGAAAATTATTTGGTTTACCTATGTTATGGCAGTGCCGGAGGTCACAGCTAACCTCGGAGCATCTGTATTTCAGCATGTGCGCACACATTGAGCCGTCCAGCCGACAAACAATATACGTACCCTACTTCTGCTGACACCTTCTTCAGAACCACCAGTTCCTACTGCTTACAGCTTGTGTTATTATTCACACGGAATCGCAGAATGGTCAGGGTTGGAAGGGACCTTAGGAGATCATCTGGTCCAATCCCCCTGCCAGAGCAGGTTCACCTCGAGCAGGTTGCACAGGAACACATTCAGGCGAGTTTTGAATGTCTCCAGAGGAGACTCCACAACTTCTCTGGGCAGCCTGTGCCAGTGCTCTGTCACCCTCAAAGTAAAGAAGTTTTTCCGCATGTTGAGATGCAATTTCCTGTGTTCCAGTTTGTGCCCGTTGCCCCTTGTCCTGTTGCTGGGCGCTGCTGAAAAGAGTCTGGCCCCATCGTCTTGACGTTCATTAAAAAAGGCCCTTCTCCAGACAGCTCAGCACCTGGCCACAGCACGTCTGCCATGCACAGGCAGCACGAAAGTAACAGCAATGCAGTAGGCTTGAAAAGATCTTAACAGTACCTGGAGACACAACAGCAATGCCGGCCCAGTTCTGCAGAAAGGCAGAATTTGGAGCTGCAGCCAGACGTCTCTGCGCCTTGGGCGTCTGTGAAAGGTGATGGGAAAAGGCAAGTTCTACAGGCAGTAGGACGGTTGAAATGCCTGGGCATCCACAAAACAGAGAGTATTGGTGTAGGAACGGGAGAGGGACCTCATGCGGGAGCTCGGCAGCCTGCAGACCCCTGCCCTGCGGTGGTGGGCTGTGGATGCTGGGGCTCAGCGGGGCTGGTCCTGCTGCTGCAGGGCACTGTGCAGCCAGGAACAGGGTGCTCGGGGAGACAGGGGAAGGGAGGCAGGACTCGTTAGCACGGTGTTGCCTGAACCCCAGGGCTTTACCAGTTTATTACCTAAAAGCTAAAACAGGAAGAATACTGAGCTCAATCTGCCAATCGCTGTGCTAAACCTAGCCCTATTACATAGGAAAGGGATGGCTGTACCACACTTTTAAAATAGGGTTCAGTTAGGTGTCCTCTCCTGGTAGACACTGCAGTGCTCCTCATTCCTCATATGCCGGTGCCCCTGCTGCAGAGAGGGACCCGAGGACACCGGCTGTGCCCCGCAGGGTTCACACACAGGAATCATCCCCTGCAACCCCAGGAGGGTGTGGGTGCACGTACTGCGGCCATTGCATAGCACACTGCTTTTGGAAGTCTGGGTTTTCAGGTTTGATTGTAGCAGCTGAGCGGGTTGTAAGAAAATGCGAAATAGCCTTCTGTGCAGCTTTCTTCGGGGGCGCACGGGAAATCAAACCTTACGCTGGAACGGTGATAAGGCTGTGGGGTGCTGTTGGGATGACCAGCGCTCCTCCCCTCAGCGGTCTATTCTGCTGTGAGCAGCATCTCCCAGGGCTGGAGCAGTCAAGAAACCCTTCTCCTTCACTATTTCTATTAAATGATGGAATTAGGCGATGTACCGGGCTTGCAAAGGACTTCTCATCAAGCCAAGATGTCAGCTAGGTTAAAGGAAAGACTGAGAAGGAGAAAAGAAGAACAGAAGAAAAACAGAAGGAAAGCAGCATTAGAGTGAACAGCAGTGCTAAGAGCAGGAATCAGAGCCCTCAGTGCTCTGCTCCAGCTACTGCACTCCTGTCCCTCCCATAGCCGATATCCATAAAGCAATCTGGGAAAACAGTGGGCTTGAGAAGAAAACTGAAGACAACTGGAACAACAAGGAGCTTGAACAGAGCCGAAGCAATTCTATTTTTGGACTAAACAAAAAAAACCCCACATTTTTTAACTCAATCCAGGCAAGCTTGTATTGCTTAAGCCGTTTTAAGCTACATGCAATGAGAGAACCAGCACCAGTTTATTCTGCAAAGCTGCAATCTGCTTTTCGGTTTTGAAGCCTTTTTCCAAATGAAGAAACCATATGCTGTTAAATTAGTGTGTACTAGTGATGTAGCCCTTTCCTTCTTGCAAACCGGGCTGTGCTTCAAATGGTGATATACGCTGCAAGTGGCTTCTTCTCTGCCTAGTTAAAGAGGTGCCTTTGCTCATGCTGTACCCATGAGAGATGGTCAGGGATACTCTTGTGTCAGAAAGCTTCACACTTGTGGGAAGGAGACTGGTTACACCTCATTGCAAGAAAAGAACATTTTTCTTTGATGTTTTCAATAGCTTGGTCCGAAATAGCCTCAACCTCACTCCAGACCTGATGAAAAGACTGATGAATTCGAAGGAGGAAAGCTGTCTCAAATTTCCAGATATATCTTGAACGTGATATTTTGGGGCGCTGATTTCTATTTCTGACTGTTTTTTCCAAGGTTGTAGAGAAGAAAGGGCTACAGGTTTAACTTACGGGGGATTTGATCTGTTGCAAAAAGGACCATTTTGTTAAACCGTCAAAAGATTAAACATAATATTTTACCATCATGTTGAAGGTACATGAGCAGCAGATTTTTGATGGGAAAGTGACATAAGCTACCGATAGAAAGCACGCTTTCTAATTCCCAGGGAGTTTATTTTGCCTTCCTTTGCCTTCCTGATGAAGTAGCAGTAGTTGAAATGAGTTTTGCTTTTGGCTGAATACACCCCACAATGGAAAAAAAAGAGAATGTCCTTGCCTTGAAGCATCTCCAGGCTTCATCCATGGTGTCTGACCTCTAAGAGGCAAGACAGTTTATTAAAAAATCCTTTTTGACCCTCAAAGGGAAGATCACACAGCTCCTCGAGTGCAGACTCAGGACATTTGTATTTGAGCTTAAGATTTGCTTTTGATGGGTTTTAATGGTATGTGTTGTTGATGTTCCTAAATTATAGAGCTCAGTGAAGCATTCAAAAACAAATGCTCAGCCCCCATGGGGTATGGTAAAAGGCCTAAGGATAAGCTTTGATGTGGATATAAAGTCATGGTAGCTGTCAGGTCCTGAGTCATCTTCCAGTAGCACCCACATGTCCAGAAAGGGAATATATATGCTTCTGCACATTTTTGAGCCAGACCTTCAGCTGATGTAAATTAATTATGCTGCCTTTGCAATCAATGCAGCAGTACCAATTTATGTCAGCTCAAGATCTGGCCTTTCAGATTTCAAGACTGAGAAGTTACACAGGCAAGATATTGCACACAACAGGTTTAAAAAGGAGATTTGCTTTTTATACATTAATGACATTAATGTATAAAAATTAATGATTAATGACATTAAAACTAAAATAAATTACACATTAAAATGTCAGAATTCTTCATTTTTAACATGCAATTTGAAGCATCAACAGGAATTTGCAGCTCCTGAGTTCTTGCCCATCATTCACACAGCTGAGTCCACGTGAACAAGTGCCGTTAGCATCTCTCCTTAAGCAAGGTATTGCTGCAGTTCTGGTTTGGCTGGCTTGGCAAGTCTGAGCAGGTACGCAGCACAGATTCCAAGACAGGGGTTGGCAGGATGGGACATCCACATATGGGTTGCAAAGAAGCTTAACTGGATTGCTCCAGGAAGCAGAACAAGTCTAGCACAGATTTGAGACCCGTGCTATATTCTTTTTGTTTTTCCCAGAAGTCATGTATTGTTACCTAGCTACATGCCATTTATACATATAGTGGTGGGACCATGCATAAAACAATGTTATTCACCAAAAGCGTAATGTGAGATCGAAGTGTGAGGGCCATGCATATGAGTCACTTGTTTAAACATTTTCATTTTCGTTTTTGTCTTTCAAGACAGGACTATCTTGTCTTTCAATTCTTCCCAAGCCCTCCTTATGTATGAACTGAATTTCAAAATAAAAATTGATTCCAGATGTCTTAAGTGTATTTTTCCAGGCCTGCAATTTAAACAAGTTACAGCAATACACACCTTCACATAGTTTTTGATCATTGTAATATGAATTCTCACTGACAGCAGTGGAGATCACGGGGACCTTTCCTGCCTTCCAAAACCAGCTTTTACTAATTTGGATCCCATTCCAGATTGTCAGAAGGGCTGTGTTTTAAGGAGAATCATTCATTTGATGATCCCTAGTACAGCTGCCCACCACATGTACAGCAGCAACGTTAGCACTTTTTAATTTCCCCCCACTTTCAGCTTCAGCACTGGAACCCATTACAGAGCTGGCGTCTCACAAGTGCTGTGTTACTTTGCCCCTTGCCTCAAAAAATGATCTGTAATAGCAGGGTGGCTATTAATAACTAATAGTTAACTAATAGCAGGAATGCACAGAGAGGTAGCAGGTAGGATGACAGCCCTGACCTGACCACTTAATTTCTCACTCTGCACAGACTATGTGATCTCTGGCAAATAATGTCATCCTTGTGCCTTAGGTCCACAGCTGTAAAATGAGATGTTATTTTTTTGGCTCCCATGCCAGATAAGTATAATCAAATGATTGGGTGATCAGATACTGCAATAACCAAGAGTTTGTAATTACCTGGGGTAAGGTATGCAAAATCCCTCTGGATCACACTCACTGAGTCAGCTCCTTGCTGTTGCAGGTAATGGAGGTCAGGTGTGCTGCATGGAGTGGAAAACCCTGAATAATTAAGCCATCATGGCACGCACTGCAGAGACAGCTGCCAGCTGATTAGACCTGCTTTGAGCAGATGTTGGATGAGATGGACTCCAAAGGTCCCTTCCAACCTGAATTACTCTTGTGATTCTGTTCTAACACTGCACCTCTACAAATACGTCCTCTTGGAGCACAGGAGACCATGGTGCACACCCCTGAGGTTGCACTGCAGGAGACAGTCTGCCTCCATCAGGGACAGACCAACTAAGTCCCGATGGACCGAACGGATTCAGGGCAGCTCCACAGAAAGTACTTGTGAGCCCCTGATCCTAGAAAGAGTGTAAGCGCCTTTAGGTAGCACCCTACCTCCGCAGAGCCAGTCAAAGGCATGGTTTATCTCCAGATGACCACCTAAAGGAAATGAAAGTTTACTACATTGGGAAACATCCTCTCTAGTTCACATTTACCTGCCATGTCATCTTACATTGCCACTGAATCAGTGTTTCACTCCTTCTGGCCCAGCTTTTACATGCAATGGCGAAACTGAGCCTTGTGGTTCCTATCAACTCCGTGTACGTTCCATCTCTCACAAAGTAACTAAGTGTGGGCTTTGTAAAAGCCTTGTGAGCCGACACCGGAAAGAACAGCTACTGGGATGTATATCCCTGTGATGCCCAATTTTTTTAAAGCTGTGCGTAATATCAGGCGATTTCAAAACAAAGACTGATCAAGGTAGATTAATGGACAGTGTCACATCAGACATAGGACCTACTTTCTCAGGGTCCCAGAGGTAACAGTACGGCATCATACCAGCAAAGCAGCGTTCCCAGCCAACGGGCAGCACAGCCCAACCAGTCTTCGGGGGAGGGGGTGGGATTTGAAAGATAAATGAGAAACACAAGACTTTAATTTACATATAAGGGTCTACACTTCTACCAGGGAAAAAAAAAAAAAGAAAAATATTTAAAAGTTTTTGATGTGGTAGATCCTGACATAGACTTCACTTGACAAGTTTCATACATTTCTGCTTGTGTTACAGCTTCTGGGGTCCTGACCAAGCTTCCACGGTCACATTCGCAATGGCAGTTGTAACTGTGACCCTCAGTTTGGGAACTGTTTTCTTTACTCCTAAATAAAATCTGTGAATTCATATACAATACTCAGTAAAGCAGATGATAGTTTCAGTGGCTACGCTGCCTCCAGTTGTGAGGTGGGATTGCTAATAGCCACAGTAAAACGCAGTGCCCCGAGGCGTGCAGGGCTTACACAGCTGTGGTGGGGCTGAAACGGGCTGGGGGAGAAATGGCACCGTCCATGCACGGAGGGCTGCAATTGCTCTCACTGCCCGATGGCTTCTTACTTCCTCCGGGGAAAGCCAGATCCCTGGGGCAGAAACTGAGTCACGCCTGAGGTTAATTAGCTGGCGCTCAAATTAGTGGTGTGTTTCAGATGTCCGTACTGAAAACAAGAAGATTTGGTTTTCAGAAGCGAGTTATACATTCTGCTTGTTGCAAAAGACTTCACAAAGAAGCAGGTAATGGCTCCCAAGCAGGTTGTGAAGTTTAGCCTCTTGGAGTTACGGACAGGAAGCCGGATGGGACCCTGATATGCCCCACTCATGGGGTTGCCATCTCAAACCCGGGCGTGCGCGAGTAGTCCTTTGTGCCAAGCCTTGTTGCTACAGACCAGGTCACAAGGCCTCCACATCATAACACAAGATTAAAAGTAAAAAAAAAAAAATCTCAGCTATTTTCTAAAAATAGAAAAGTTGAACTGGGAGAGAGGGAGAAAACATGTGCTTGCTTAGCGGAGAGGGAGGAGGTCTATGACGGCAGGTGATGGTCGGTGGCTGAGCAGGCACCATCACAGGGGACTTCAGCACCAACCTACATAAATAAGTCCTCAGTATGAGACTTGAGCCCACTGCAGAGAAAAGGTGTTTTGCTGTCTGAAGAACGATACTTGCACCTACACCAGTTTTAAAGCAACAACTTTCAAACATGAATTTTAATTAAAAAAAGGAAAAAAAATCAATGCCAATACTTTGAAATTCAACATATACATATATGGTTTGATAGTGCCTCATATTTTGAAAATGTTAATGGAGAAAGGGAAGAGGAAAACAGCAGCAAGAGCTGAAAAGAGTGAAAAATCATTTATTGTGGACTTAGAGTTTTCGTATTTCCATTATAAATGGAAATTAAATTGAAACTGAGACTTCTCTTATTCAAGACAATATATCACTACCAGTCAGCTACAACTGGGAAAGACAATTTAATTACCAATAAACAACTTTGAAGTTGTACATGTGTTTTAGTGTCTTAATAAAGTTAAAAAAAAAAAAAGAAGCAACAACAAAAGCTGAACCCAAGTCTGAGGTTCAAGAAAAACCTTGAAAACACACCTATAAAACGTGTATGGGATTTTTCAAGTCCATTGTCACACAAGGGGCATAGCACACTAACAAAAGAGATAATTTGATCATTCTTCATTGAAAATTATTATTTCCTTAAGCTAGAAATGCTTATCAAAAGTTTTGAGGACTTTTTCTTCTATCTTTATGTTTCATAGAGCTAGGAATGTTGCATTTACAATATTTTAAAGTTTGATTGTAAACTGTAAGTTTGTTTCCCTTTTTCCCCCTTTTGCAACTGAATACAATGGAATAAATGCCGACTTTGATTTTCTTCCTTTCTTATCTCTTTCCTACTCCTTTCATTATGCCTAAAATATGGTAATTTTTTTATCCTCTCCATAAAACCTCTGTCCTCATTGTCTGAGAATTGAATGACTATGTTTAAAATAATGTCTTTATTCTTGTAAATATAATTTTACAATGGAGCAGGGAGCTTCTTTTTTGCTGAAACCTTACATTTACCTATTTTAAGCTACATCATTATCTTTATTTTGCTTTTCATATTTGTCTCACTATTTGTGCTATTGAGGACTTGTTCCAAAAGCTATGTTTGCTTTTATGAAGTTTAATAAGTTTAAGCAGACCAAAGGAAAGAGAGAGAGAAAAAAAAGAAGTAAAAAGATATTTTGAAGGAGAAAAAAAAAATTCTGAAAAACACTCATTTTGCTTGCAGGCAATTCATTGCAATTATGATGTCCAAAATGCTAAACTTCAGCCTGGGTTACATTTCCTGGCTGAGATACAGAGATTCTCAGAAATCGAGGTTTGAAACAGAAAGTCAGCAGTAACCTCATCTGGAACACAAGGAACCTCAGCAGAGGGGACAGAGCTGAGCGCGCTGCCACTTGGGAGTCGTCAGCCGAAACAGAGAAGCCTGTCATCCTTGTTTTATCTTTCAAATATGCGAACAAAATAAAAGCTGAAAACATGCATTGTGTTTTCATTTTGCTGTGCCGCTGCTAGAAGCGTTGCTCACATACCCTACCGGTACAGAGCATGACATGCCACAGTCTATGCGCTCTGATCGCTCCCTCTTATGTTACTGCTCAAGTATGCATTCAGAAAAGAGCCAGCAGATATAGTAGATTTATTCTAGTTGTCGAGGTCAAGGACTCCTTTTTTTTTTGGATTCAGCTGAGAGGGAACTCTTTCCTCATAACACCAGACAGGCTTTCTGCTTTGCAGTCTACTGTCAGTGTGCACCACTGATAAAAAAACATGTGAGCGTATTTTTAAAGGAAATTATTCATCAATCTGAAGCACCGGTGAGTTATGTGCCGTCTCCAGTGCCAAAGTTAGGGGGCTTTCAGCAAAGCACAATATCAGCATGCACCGCAATTCAGAGACTCCAGCTGCTGGGAGCTCTTGCAAGCCATGTAAGTAAAGGGCTTTATTTCACTGAAGCAAACTTTGTATATTCTCTTGCCTCACAAAAACTCTGAGATAATCTCAACCTGAGGTGAATTTCCTAATGCTAGTAATGTTGTTATCTTGCTGTCACTTTGAATAATGCACGTATACCAGCTCAATTAATTAATAACTTACCTTTCTCGAAATGTTTTGGTTGTGAGTAGTGTAAGGAGCAGAATCTGTAGGCGGCTCGGGCAGGCTCTGCTTGCTTTTCCAGTCACTGACAACTTCTGTGCTCTGTTTGTGATCAGCACGGAGAACTGTCTGTTTTCTTCGATTTCTTGGTACTCTGATTTCAAGGACAATGGGAAGCTGGCAGCAAAACACAAAATCTGTGTAAAAGGAAAACAAAGAGCAGAAGGGTAGTTTATAAAGCGGCGTCAGTGAACCCAAAAGTGGTGTGTAACCCCCACGTTGAACTTGCGGTCTTGTGGGATTTTATACGCTTTATAGTGAGGTTTAAGATGTCACAGATTATGTGACTGAGAGGAACATATACTGAAATATTTTGATTGCTTTATAAAAATGTATCTTGCTGTTCATGCTTTTATTTAAATTAATTACTTTCTGTGTGGCTATTTGGAGTTTATTGCAGGGATGGATCAACTTTCTCTGAGCTTCATGCCGCAATTTAAGGTTATGAAATATTTCCTTGTTCTCTGTGCAGTTCATGTACGCATTGGCACCAATAGGCCTGGCAGACAGGCGTTGAAATCCCAAATTTCTCTTCTTGTCTGTGAGGTCCTCCCTGCCCTTTTGATGGCTGCCCATACGCAGACAGGGTGATGAATGAATGGAAACTGGCTGTTGTGCCAGGAAGCTTGATTAGCTCCACTGACCAGGTACAGGTGGTATTAACCTGAACCAGAAATTTAACATACTCAGGGTTCTCAGCATCTTCCTGTTCAGAATGCCTCTAGTCGCCCTGCATTCCTTGCAGCCTTTCCAAAAGCACCTAATCCCTCTGACTTTGCACCTTCTATTGGGCTCATATTTTTTCCCAGCTCCCAATAACTTTTAGCAGGTCCTTCCATCCAGACCCACAGGTCTGCAAGGTGCAAACTCTGCCTTCCAACTCTCATAGGTAAATGCGGCACATACCCACAGGTCAGTACCAACTTTATTTATTGCAGATACGCCACCACAATCACCTCTTCCATCAGGTGCCCAGAGGAACGCAGACGCTGCCCCAATGAGCTTGTTCTCACTCTCAGCCTTGCTGTTGACCTTCATTTCCATGGCAATGCAAGAGCCATATGGGGAAAGGGGCACTGTCCATTAGGGGAGATGCCCATGGTTCATTGAAGTCAATGGGAAAGCTCTCCTTGACTTCAATGGGAAGGTTGTCCTTGACTTCAGTGGGAAGGCTCTGCTTGACTTCAGCCAGGCAGTCAGATCTGGGTGCCAAAATAGCAAGGAAATCGATAGACACATGGGGCTGTGGAGCTGCAGCACGTTGTTCCGGGTGAAGCTGGGGTCTCACCTCCCTGAGCAAGAATGGGGAAAGGCTCTGTAGAAAGAAGGTTGCAGGGGATGTAGGGGATGTAGGTTGCAGAGGTGTAGGGGGGGCAGTGTGAAAGTCAGACTCCTCTGCTGATGGAGGAAGTTTATGTTGCTTTTCAAGAGTGTTTGGAGAACGACAAAAAGTTTAATTTTCAGTACGGAGATGGATAAGAGCTGAGGTAATTTTTTTTTTTTTTTTGCTTTGCAACTCAGCTCTCACATACCTAGCTGGTGTAACTGCACTCCAGGGAGAAAACAGCAGTTTGTTATATTTTTGGAATTTATGTATATTCATGTGTTCCATTAGTCTCTTGGCAAATGCATCTTTTGAGCTCTAAAGCTTTCTGAACTTTTCATATAGTCCTTTGCTTTGAAGCAACAGATGTCTGTGATAAGCAGATGGTTATGGCTTTGAATTTGAACATCTTTAAATACTTTGTTGTGTATATTTTATGGGGAGGAATGTA
The DNA here is from genome assembly GCA_008711295.1 of Anarhynchus alexandrinus. Lineage (NCBI taxonomy): Eukaryota > Metazoa > Chordata > Aves > Charadriiformes > Charadriidae > Anarhynchus > Anarhynchus alexandrinus. The sequence continues at coordinate 1,339,181 of VUYV01000161.1, forward strand.
CCCTGTCTTAGTATGCAGAACTGATGCATTAAATGAAAAGTATCCATGTCTGGATGTTTGATGTCACTTCCTAGCTTGCAAACCAATAAACCACATGTTTTTCAGGATTATTTGTTGTGAGATATTTTCACCCCATTACTCAACTTGTGTTTTCAAGTTGCAAACCAACTGCGAAATGTGCTAGTCTGAGCTCAGTCAAAGCAAACGAGCAACAAAAGGAGTCAAAGGAGCTGCTCCGGTTGTGAATTTCACTCTCACTCTAATGTATACTGCAAGCAGCCTGAAATCTTCCTCTTGAGAAATTTCCCAGAGGAAATAATGCAGTGCCTATAGAAATAACTGAGAAAAAAGTCTTTTTGATCTTTCTTATTCTAAAATTTCATTTTTCAGGAGGTACAGATATTAAATTCGATGAGCAGGGAATCTAAGAACATAAGATCTTAGACCAGGAATAAATTTGGGAACACAAATGGAAAGAATAAATCTCAAATAAGAAGCTAAGTCTCGTTTTCTTTCAAGGAAAAGAAAACAGATAAACAGATTTGATCCAAATGTTTTGCTATTGGATATTCATTTACTGCTCTAAAAATTTTAGCTCTTTTCTCCCTCTCCACTTGACTTTCAGACTTGAAGAGATTGTTTTTTAAAGAAATATCTTGAGACAGCCTGTGACATGTGAGAATTGTTTAAACTTGAATTATTTGATCTTAAGAATGGATTATTGCACAGATTGTCAAAGGCTTTGTTAATTATAATGACATAACGTATGTTATTGCGCGGACTCAGTGCTTACACAAGGCACCGGCCTGACTCAAAAGAAGAGAAATGCCTCATTTCAATCAAGCTGTGGAGTTTTTGCTGCCACCTTTGAGAATGAACAGGACTGTTGAAGGGTTTGTGGTGCTGGAAGGGTGCTAGAAGGGCTCAGTGGTGATGCAGGATATGCTCTTTCCCTCCCTTTTTTCTTTTTCTCCATTCCCTCTGGGAACCTTCTCCTTTCTCACTTCTCCAGGATACACTAACCCCTAATGCCAGGCTGTCCCAGAATACAGGTTTTCCTCTTTTTGCACCTCAAATCAGCCTGTCTTTATTCCACAATACCAGGGCTGGTGTTCAGCCTTGCTGGAGAAGAGAAGGCTTGGGATGGAGAAAGGGCCTGAAGTCCCCTGCATGGACTTCAGTGGCTAATCCCCATCCAAGCAAAGTAGCCCATGTGTAAGCAAAGCACACAAGCTGCTGACCCTTGATTTCTCAAGGTTAACGGCTTCTTTAATTACTGCCTTGACTAGTTGTGCATTTCCTAGTGGTTTCCTCACCCAGATGTCTTCTGGGACTGGTCATTACTCAAACTAGAGTGGACTAACAGAACCATTAGTTTGACAGAAGAGAGCAGTTCCTTCAGTTCCATTTTGAAAGTTTTAAGATCTCTTCTGTATCCAATGCTGTACCGTTTAAAAGAAAAAAAGGAAATTGTCGAAGGGCTCTATTTTATAGTCTATTATTTGACAATATGAGCTTTAGAAATCTACATACGAATGAGAAGGAGTTGTGAAAACTTCTGATTGATGGGCTGTCTCTCTTTCTGACAATTCTAATTGTTTAAAGGCTGCAAATGTTCAAATACTTCAAAAACTGCAGGAGGTACTCTGCTACCTGACAGCAACATAACTCAGAGAGAGGTTCTCCTAAATAAATCCTTGCAATGACATGAAGAGATTACATTCTGATATGTGCCAGACTTCTCTTGTATCTGTCTCAAGATTTCACTCTGTGGGGCCCTACTATTCATTACTGGTCTGGTGCAACACCTCAGCACAGATGTATTTATTTCTCTGAATACCACCTCTTGGGCTTACAGACGTGAGGACTGAGGCAAGACCCAATGACCGTTGAATTGAGATCATACTAGAAGTCTGTGAAGATATAGAAAACTGCAGGTAGTTTTCCTGAATTCTGGAAATATGTGTCCATTCATGGTCATCCATAAACAGGTTCTTTGTAAAAAGGGAAATAAACCAGCTTTTAATCCTTGCTGTGCTGCTATGTGCCTATAGACACATAGGGTTAGAAGCAGAAACAAACCCTGAAAAAAACAAGCCTGCCAGAAAGCTCCCAACCTAAATGTTGTCCAAGACAATCAGCAAAACAGACAGCGAAGGATCATAAGTAGCAAAACATCCAGAGGTGACCAGTATGGAGAACCCAGACCAGTTACCATTACTGTGGTTCCAGTAATGGAAAAGGCAAGGAAGCAGTGCAGTGGCATCCCAGTTTGCAGACGGAATCTAGCCTGGAAGCTGCTCTAAGCTAGCCACTGCAATGGAGGGTTGCAATGGGAACACGGCCTTTTTGCTTGTAGGAAAATCAGCTTTCTGGAACAGGTACTGTCATCCTCAGTTATCAATAGCTGTTAGTTAGTGCAACCTATCTTTGAGTGACTGCCCATTTCTGAAGTTCAGTGAAGTAACTAACACACTTTAATATCTTAAATGTAGTTGGGGGCGGGGGGGGAAATCTGCTTGTGTTCATATTCCAGAGGGAATTATTTCTGCTGTATTTTTAAGGTTTCCTCTGTGGCTTTTAAGATGTTTCCTGAAATCTGCAATTACATTCATGTAACATCTGCATCCAGCTTTTTCTAAAATAATGGTGAAGCAGACTAAGTGGTAATTAAAACAATTTTTAAAAGTTCACTGAACTTTATCTCCCTTTTGGTTTATCAGCTGATGCTCTAGCAAGTACTTTCTGCCTTGAGGGGTTGTTGATAGACAGTTCACTGAGATAGCTCAGTATCTCAGCTAATTTGTCCCTTCGAGGTCCTTGATAACACTGAGAAAAAATTCAGTGTTCACCACACACTGACTTTGGCAGTTATCAGTAGTTCAGATCCTTGAAAGCACAGAAAGCCTTTGGTGGAGCACGTGGGAAAAGGTGACAGTGCAGGGAGTTAGAAGAAAGCACTGGGACTGTTTTGGAGGGGTTGTGGCAATGGGGAACCAGATTCAGCATCATATGGTTGCAACAGCAAGGGGACAGCCAACACACCCTGATCACTGCCTCGGTGCATGAACAACCTCCCACCTACCTGTGCAGTGTCATCAGCATTCCCCTGAATCTCCTGCCTCAGAGTTAAAATTCCAGACTAGAGAATCTTGGAGGATTACAAAAAATCTTCAAGGTTCAAGAAAGCAACAATACAAGTGTCTGAGAATCCCAAATGAGCAGAATAATTCCCAGTTACAAAGCTGAAGATTTGGACACTATGCGACCATGTTGGATTGAGCATACCATGGCTGCTATGTTCTGCTCCTTAAAGAAAATGCTCCATGTTTGTGGCCATTCCTTGTTCAGGAAGGAAAATGTTCAGATTTGCTAGTCAGGTTGAGCACCAATGGTCATAGAACAAGAAGGTAAGAATCCATATAAACTGAAAATTAAGGTATTTTATCATTATCATTATTGACAGACACCACATACTACTAGATTTTTGTAATCTACAAATGGAGAGTCACCCTTATTTTATCTATAACTGCTTTTAAATTCCTATAGCCCAGGTGGGAATTATAGAAAAAACTCACAACTTTTGGAGGTTCCTGCTTGAAGCAAAGTAATTAAGGCCAAGAAGAGAGATATAAATGAACACAATACCTATGGATTTTGATAGCTGACTTAAATACACAGGTTTTTAAGAACAGGCATGAACTCAGCATGTGAGGGAAAGAGTCATCCTTATGTTCATCTTCCTGGTTGAAGAGAATGATAGTTTCAGGCAGACAGCGTGCAAAGAAGTTTGGATGAGGGTGTTGCCAAAGACCATCCCAATAGCGCATCTATGCTGTGAATATCACACTTGAAATTAGTCAGCAACAGCTATGTCATCTTGATTTGCATGCTAATGCAGATGATGCAATAAGGCTCTGGAGAGATAGATCCACAGTTAGCTGGCAATAAATTTTTTGGCTTGTATGAATCACTGAAATGTGAAAATTCTCCGGGGTGTATTTCTCTAACTTTGCACCTTGCCTCTCAAATGAAGAAACATCCCATTGTGGCCACATCTATGACATCACCTCTTCAAGGAGAAAAGAATGTCACACTTATTTCTTTCTGAAAACAGCAGGTGCAGAAATAGTGTTTTGGACATTTTTCATACACATGAGCTATGACAAAAGCTTGCTCATTATCAGCCTTCTTGTTGAGAATAAGCCTATGTTATGGTTGAGAACAAGCTATGTTTCAGGGCCTACTGGACCCTGAAACAGAGCACTGGACCCTGTTCCAGAAAAAAAAAAAAAAACAGTTCAAGGAGAAATATGAAATGCCTGTTCATGAGATTAATGCTATTTCCCAGACAATCCCATGATAGAAGGTCTTTGAGCTACATGGCTGTTTCTAAAGTGTGAAAGGACCCTGTCTCCATTTTATCTTGCAGGCAAGGAAGGATCGTAAAGGTCCAGAGAGGCACTTCTGCACATGGGATGGTGATGACTTGTGATTTCCCTCCTTATGGCAGATAAAGTGACATGTGGGTCTTTTGACATCTTAGTCCCCCCCGGTGTAGCTCCTTCTCACTCTGTCTTTTTCCCACAGAAAGAGTTAAAAAAACTCCTCCAGCATTTCCTCACTGTCAGGGAATTTTTCAGTGTAGGAGTATATAAATCGTATTTTGCTAACATTTATGGAAGTTATGACCACATTTCTGTGGTCAGGGCCGTGTGTATATTTGTTGATACTGATTTCACTCTAATGCTAGCTTGTTGCCCCTTGTTGTAATAAAGTCTTAAGTTTTCCCAGTTGGCCTGAGGTGGTATTTTGGAGATTATGGGTGTATTTTCCCTAAAGTGACAGTGTGTTACACATATCCCTTTGCTATGTCTTTGAGGGCTCAGCTTTCATGCAGGTGCCTAATGCTGTTCTTGAAGCTCATGCTCTAATGCAGACAGGATGGTTAGCTAATTTCTGCTTCAGATGGCTTCTACCATCTTTTCTTCATTGCTGCCAGTGTTTTCTCTTGCTTCCCTGGGGACACCAGATGCATCTAATGAGTCCAGTTCCAGCTTCCAAGCTGAAGCAGATCATGGACAGCCGCCACGTGTTGTTCAGATGCTTGCATGGGAGGGAGGCATCTCTTTCCTTTTTCTCTTGCTGAACCAATTCACTCATTAAGAACTTGGTTTAGATCAAATTTGCATTGCTTTTAGCTAACTCCAACCTTTTCGGACTTCCTCCTTAATTCCAAGCTTTTACTATATGCTAAAATAGGAGAGTTACATTAAAAGAAAACTGGTGCCTGGGACAGCGTACCTTGTTTAAACCTAAAAGTTCCAGGCTGTAGCTGATGAAAAATAAGACAACAGCCAGAGACATGCTTCTCCCCAGTGTTGCATAAGTAGATATAACGTATAATGTACTGCAACATCACAGCAGGTCTCCCAAATTGAAAACAAGGAAGAATAAAAGACTACCGTACCTTGGCTCTTAAATCCCTGAATGTGTTGTCTGTGTTGATTAGTTACTTTGATTTGTGCTTCCCCACACAGCTCATTTTTCCCTTTAATAAGAGTTCGGCTTGTAAATTGTCACTTGGATTGATAGTATTTGCACCAAACAGTGTAATTAGGCTGGAGTGACGGAATATATTACATTGTTTGTTTTCCATTATGTTTATTCCAGATGGTTTTTGTCACTGACTCTTTTTCTGAGCTGGGCTGTTAATAAACATAGGATAAATCTAATGAATAAATCTGCTGTGCTCAGTATAGATCTGTGGTGGTGGCTGAGATGGGCTTATGCCACTGAGTAATGGGGTCTCATTAAAACTACAGAAATGTTAATTCTCACTCATATGCGAGAGGGAAATGGAGCCCACGAATAGTGAAGGGTTGAAGATGATACTTATGTGGGTTTTTTTCCTTTTAAAACACATCCACTTAAAAATTAAACTGAAGTTATGATGAGTTCACAGTTGTGCTTTATTGCTTCTCTGGACAAGGGAAGGGTTCTCCAGTAAAGCTACAGAGTGGGTACCTGTGTTCAAGCCTTTCATGGCTGGAAAGTTCCTCTGTGCCCTTGAGCAAACTTTTAGTCTGTGCCTTGGTTCCTGAAAAAATGCTCTTTTTTCCTGCATTTTAACTGTTTTGTCTCTTCAAATAGAAGTTGTACAAAGTCCCTGCCTAGGCTGGCAATACAAAAACTATTTCAGAAAGATAACTGGAACATTTCAGAGAAAAGAACCCTATACGGGATGGAGATGCAATGTGGAATTCCACACTGCACCAGGACTGTTGGAATCTGCTCATTTGCCAAAGTGACGTTGACTGGAGAAAACTGAAAGCCAACTAAATGACATGACAGCAGACCTTGGAAAAGTCACATTGCTTAAGGAGTTTTCCAGTACTGGCCTCTTAGTTTTTCCACCAGAAAGGATCATAAGAAAGCCCAGGATGAAACACAACATGGTCTGTCCTACCATCTTTCAAAAGCTTTAAAAGTTGCATTAGAAGAGGTGATGGTGGTTGCTCAGTAGTAGGACCTTAGAGCCCTGGTTAAAGAGTACATTTTTCAGAAGATCAGCCAAAAGCAGACTGAAGCAAACAAATTTTGTTTCTACTAACATTTCCCTCTTTCTCTGAATTCTTCCAGGAAGCGCATAAGCAGGCAGCTGCCTGCAGTGCTGCCTTTCATCAGTATGAGTGACTTCTCACATTGCCGTTAACTGCTTAGCCCTGCTCTGAGCAACTAAAACTGTGTCTCTGTCTCATTAAGGTAATGCAAGGCAACGCTTCCCCAAGTATAAAACCAAACTGTGAACACAAGAGTGTTGATTTGCCAAGGTAAGGAAGAAGAAATTGCCTATCTGGGCTCACACGGGCCCACTAGGAGCAGGCTGGGGAGCCCCGTCGGTGGTGCGAGCTGGGCGGCCGCAGGTCTCGGCCATGCTGGATGTGAGCGCCTTGCCCTTTGCCAGTCTGGCTGCAATTGCCTCCGGCCCTCGCCTGTTGCAATGGTGTCCCCAGTTTGGAGGGGAGAAGGGAACAGCAATTCCCCTTATGAAATGGCAGAGCATCTTCCTCTATGTGTTGTTTCCGGGCATGTCCTGGAAGTGGTAGTGAAGGATCTCCCTCTTCAACCTGGCATTACTTTTAAACTGGGAAGATGGGCTCAAAAAGACGGCACAACAGCTGGCATTAGCAACCATTCCATATATTACCAAATATACCATGCACCTCTTAGGTGCCCCTTCCAGAGATATGCCAGCTAAGCTGCAGCTGGAAAAGTAAGACTAAACACTTCTTTTGGCTGGCATTTGTGAAAGTTTCTTGGAACAGGAATAGACAAGGAAGGAGAAGGACAAGTAAGGTGTGTGGGAGCAACAATTCCAGAAGCCCCCAAAGGAATGGTGAGCTGAGAAAGGCAGGGAGGGCATGGGTGTTTCGGTCACTGAGATATAAGAAAAATGAGGATACAGCCCATACCCATGGCAGTGGGTGTCCCGCCTGGCCCCGCTACGAGGCATGAAAGCGTTAACCCTTCTGGAATCGGTACAGGACATTCCAGCGCTTGAATTCACACAGTAAAAATAAACCTCGTGCAAGGCGTGTTGCCTGTGGGGTTTATGCTCTGCTTTTTGATTCAATCATTTAGGAATGCAAAGCCCTTCTACCAGGCCTTCGCTTTGCCACCGCCGGACTGTCGCTGAAGGTGGAGCAGATCTGTGGTAATGAAGTTACAAAGGTCCATGTCTGCCTGCAGCCACTCTGTCATGCTGTTTCTGTAGGGCCTGATTAATCTCTGGACTGTGCTACAGCATCATTTTTTAAAGATTGAGGACAAAATGCTTTCACTCCTGTGTGTCGTACCCACCATGCTCTTCCTAGGCACCACTGCATGTCCACTTACATGGCAGGGCAATGGTGAGTATGTCCCATGGAGGCTGAGGGTTTTCTGGGAAATAAGATAAAAGAACAGCCTGCACACAAATTCCTGCTTGTTTGGTTGGCGGGGTGGCAGGAGAGATTTATCATCCCCAGCCAGTTCGCTCTGCATGCGGTGTCACACTAAAGCGCAGCAAGGTGCGAGCTGGGCAACAGCACGCCCAGGCAGGCAGCCGCTATGGGGTTTTTCTCCTGTATTGGCCAGGATAGGACTTGGCCTTTGTATATTTGAACACCGATAGTTCCTGCTTCTGCCACTGAAATCTTTCTTTACGCTCAGAGGCCTCTGGTGGGAGTTTCCGCTCATTTCACATCTTTCCCTATCACCCTCCTAACTTTCCGGCTGACCATGATCAGACACTCTCGTGTGACTTCCCTTGCCCCCAGGCGCTCCTTTGTGTGGCAGGCAGCTCCCAATGTCACAGTTATGCTTCCTCTGCTCCCCAGACCCACCAGCTTGATTTTTTTAGAATGCAGCATCCTCGAGGCTGGCAGTACTTTCCAATTTTCCTCCTGAGAGGTCGTCTACTAAGAAGGCACTTGGGAAACACATCGTGGTGTTATTTTTCCTCCTATTAACAAGTGGAGAACACGCAGTCAGTAGGATATTCTCATTGATTTATTTATGAGCAGTTCCTGTACAAGGGAGTAGAAGAGAGAGTTGAGGAACATTGGACCAATTTCTCTTTTGTTGCTCATTGGAAAACTGGAAATAACCATGATGTAGTCCAATGACTTACCCTGGATTTACACCAGTGCCAATCAGAACATAATTTAGCCCACTGATTTTACATCACATCCCAGTGGAAATGGACAATACAGGCAGTATGTTAAAACCTGAATGCTTATTAAGAGTACAATAATAATGTTATTTATTGAGGATTATTTAAAAATGCATTTTCTTCCTTCACTGGTTTACCCTACCCCTTTAGGTCTTTTGCTGTTGTCGCCATAGTTGCTGAGCACCTTGGCCATGAAAATGAACAGCGATTGCAAAGTCTTTAGTGAACTTGGTGAAGTACTCGGCATTTCTCATTTTACTTGTCGTAGTATTTTGTTGTCATCTTAGATTTTCTTACTCCTGTCTTTTTAACCCCAGAACACACTACTACGCTTGGAAATATTTCCTGTGGAGCTTTGAAAGAAAAAGAATCCATAACATATTTCCTGTGGAGTTTTGAAAGAAAAAGAATCCATAACATTCAGCAATTATGTCATGAACTGAAATTTCTTTTATATCTCCTTTATGAAAAGGATATCAGCAAAATTTTAGCTGGCTATAAGAAATGTTGATAGTAATTATTCGATCTCTGCAATGACTTTGTTAATACCTTTCAGGGTGGCATTTAACAACTGTTAATGAAAACTGTTTTATTTAAAGATCAGTTGCATAGCAACCTCTGTAGCAAACTCAAATAGAAAAATGTTCCAGGTCTATTATTAGGCTCCGTCCAATTCTACTCATGTCACTAAAAATGCTTCAGAAAATACTGCACGCCTGATCCAGGTCATCTTCTCTGCTTATAGCTTGCATAATCCCATAAACCCGGTGCATGTGCCTGACTTGACTCACATCACTACTCCCACGTATTGATGTGTAGCAACACGCCCTACGTACTTGAATTTGACAACCCTTTGACCAAAAAAAAAAAAAAATGAGAAGGAGGGAAAAAATGCCTGAACTTTCAGTCAGAGGAACAGATAGCAAGAGAATGACATCAGAGCAGGAATCCTCCATGGTGCTGGAGGCAACAGGATCTGCACCTTGCACTGAAAATTTCTTCAGCCTTCTCCATTTATTTTCATCTCTGTGGCACGCTAATGTGTTAGCTTTACAGTGCAGCACACTGCCAGAGCATTGCAACAATTACGTTCAATGCCAGATGCTAAAAAAGCTTCTTGAAATATTACTAAATAAGGTATTGTGCATGTTCTACATGGGGAAAATAAGTAAATTCCCTGAGCAGTAAGAATAAGGGAATCTCTTAAGTCTATTAGCTATTTGTTAAAATGCTTGTACTTCTTTATGGTGTTTTTCTTCCCTCTCATTTAATTCTCCAACTTTAAATCTCAGCTTTATCATTTTTTTTGGAAACTAAAATCATCTCTAATTTGTTATTGCTTTATTATGGTCTTAATTTGAGATTCATGTTGATCTATATAGAGTAACATCATAGCAAAATTCCAGTATCTAGAAAAAAACTGTATCAGAAGACTAATTATTTGGAACAAAAATGATGCTAAAGGCTATAATTGAGTACTGTTGCTGGGCATGTTATTATACTTCCTATATAAAGGGCTTGTTTTTAGGATCATAAAACACTTTCTGCAGGTTGCCACCATAGGTAACTGCCTCACACAGTCTCTGGCCAGGAAGGGAGTGCCGTACTTGCTTAGTGAATTTGGGCAAGCCTTGGCTACGAGGGAGGACAAGTCATGGGTCCCAAAGGATCATGGTGTTAGGATCCAAAGCTGGAACCCGAGACTTTTTTTCCATAGCCGCATATTCAGCACAAGGGATAACTAAACAGCAGCACACCCGCATCAGCCTGGCTCACAGCCTTCTTCTGGAGGGACTGGGCAGTAGTCCTCAGGGCAGCACCAGCTTGATCTTGCTCCTTGTCTTCCTCTCGACCAACTCCTCTATCATATCAGGCTCCTGCAGACAGCCTGAGGGCCTTCTTGCCATCCACCTGGTGTACAAAGGCAGCAGGGCTGGTCTTGCTTGGATTTGCAGGTTCTACAGCCCGTGCTGGGTCTGCTCACCCTGTGCATCCCCAGCAGGCGCGTCGCTATAGGGGACAGGCGCTGCCGTGTGGCCTCTCCTCCACCCGGGGTAATGCACAGCGGCCGGTGAGGCCCAGGCACAGGGGCACCACAGCCGTGGCAGAAGAAGGAGACAAGCTGATAAAATACCTCATCGTATTTCTGGTCCATGTGGAGGACCACTAGCTGGTCCTGAGCCTGCCCAGTGCTGGCTGTCACCTGGCTGTGGGACAGCTCCGGAGAGAGCAGTGGGGGCTCAGTGTTGAACCTGAACTCAACCTTTGCATAAACTGTTTTCTACACATCATCTATCTACCACATTAGCTCTCCCACAGGCTGCCAAGATAACTTTATTTGCTGTTTAAAATCTTAAATGGAAATTGAAAAGTCTCCAACATCATCACTAAAATGTGCTGTGGGGACAAGCGGAAAACCTAAATTTATCGCTGGAAAAACAAAGCCGATACTCTTGTGAGTGGTTGGAAATCAGTTTGGCACCGCAGTTACAGCACTTCAGTGTCATATTTTTGTTATGAAAATTGTTTTTCTCAGTTTTCTTCAAGGCCAATCAGTAATCATTTGTTCTGTTGGGTGTGTTTTGGTCTGACAGTTTTCATGTCTCTCTCATTCACAGTCTGATTCCTCAGTTTGCTAGAGGACAGCTGATAAAACTCGGTTTCAGATAAACCTAAAATTACGTCTATGCCATAAATACCCTCTGTGATTATGGGAAGACATACAGTCACTGTTTTTTCATTGGCAATGAAAACAGCATATAAAGCATGCTTGAATATCATTGTTCATTGTTGTAATATTGTTTTCTCAGGGACATCGTGCCAAATTCTCTTTTTTCAGTACTGTCCTTATCCGAACCTTTAAGCCATTTCTTTCTAAATGATGAAAAGTAGTTCCCGGTATACCCTGTAAAATCCTCTGGCTCTCCTTAGGGTATTTATATCCACTACACTCAATAAAGATAAGAGTAAAAAGAAATACGTCATCTTGTAACCACAGCAGTCATACCAATTGCTGTGGCGAGATTTTCCCACTCACTATTAATTTACAATGGATTCCCTATTCTTTTCACTTCGTTCCTAACAGCATTCATAAATGTCTGTCTTTATGGTCTGGCAGTATCAGAAGCCATTATAATCAGATCGCATATTTCAGTGGTAAAATCACCAAAGATCTTGATCCTGAGGATGTACAAGAGACATTACCTTTCACAGCAGCTGCAAAGCCCTCCCAGTAACTAACAGTTTTAATTACAAATAAGTGACCAAATCAAAGACTGCACCAAAGCTTCAGATTTGAACTGAAAGTTGCCCTGAGCTGGAGGGAAGCTGGACTGCGGGTGAGGGTCAGGACATGCAAGTCACCATCCACCAGGCTGTCCTTTCAACTCAGAGGGGTTTTGGAGAGCAGCAGGCAGGCTGTTTTCACTTGCCATGAAATTTCCATAATGAATTATACTGCAAACGGAGCCGAAAAAATCTTAGTCCATGTCTTTCAGTGGTTTTCCTTTCTTTCAGCAGCGTTCAGCAACATTTCTTTCAGTATTTTTTAAATCTATCCATACTCCATCATCTTATTGTAACCATGACAGTGGCACAGCAATAGCTGGATGATGCAGGATGGACAGACCAGGAGAACTCTTCCTTACAAGTAGTTGTCGGGAGTCATTAGTATTTTTCTTCTCTCCACTTGTGCTTTGTGACTGTTAATTAACTCCTCCAGCACCACTGCAAGGCAGGAAATCATTGCCCTTCATACGAAACAGAGAAATGAAGCGAGTTATATGATTTGCCCAAAGCTACATTATCAAGTCCAAGATGAGAACTGCGATTTTTTTTTTTTAGTGCCTGGTCCTGTAATGCAATTAGCAGAGCAACCCTCATCTGCTATGTTATCCTCCACCTGGGAATGGCACTGACTTCAGCAGTCCTTGCTATTTGAAGCTGAATTTTGCTGCTAAGGTTGATTTCCACTCAATAGGATGACTCCTACCGATACACTTTTGCATCTACGATAAACATTAATATATGCCTTTGATTAAAAACAACGTTAAGAATCCCCTTTAACTGTAGCGCGACCCAACACTTGGTAATTTTTCAGGAACACGCTGATGCCTACAAGAGCATTTTTTATGCCATCTAGTGGTCACAGAAAATCAAATGCCAAGCTCAAACCCAGTGTGCCACCCAGCAAAGGTGCCACAGCTAATCTAGGTTCTGCTCTGGTGATCCCTGCCCCGACTGGGGTTGCTTGTGCCTCCCTTTCTTTTGCTGCTCCTGTCACTGGTCTTTCGCTTGGATGGCTGTGAGCTGTGCTGCTAAATCTCTGGAAAGCTGCAGTAAGAAGTGGCCTGAAAACAGAGTTAAGTAAACGGATATTCTCAGGAGCACTCTCAGCTTCCATGAATGCTGCGTTTCCATGGAATAGGGAACATGGTTTCTTCACTGCTTGGAGAATGTGAAGGAAACTGTGGGGACTGATGAAACAACCGATAAATAATAGTAGCTTATATATACAGATTAGTCATTTGTTTCCTGAGGAGATGGACACAACCGGGTGCACTGGAGAACGGAGCTGGCTGCTCCGCCAGGCTGACCACCAGGTCCCTGCAGGGAGGACAACCAGCGCACAGGCAGGACCTTGGGGATGGCCCTTGGACCTGGGGTTATGTTCAGCCACCTCTTTGATTCAGTTCTTGAAAAACACAGACAGGGACTGATTTCTGCATGTAACTATGATCTTTAAAAGCGCAAGCAAAAGAAATACTCCCCTAGCAAGGGCAGTAAGGAAGGACTGCATTAGGTATGCTTAATTAAAAACTGGCATGGAGAGTTCATGAAAGCCAGACAGCGCCATCAGCAATAGCAATACTTTTCAGTGGAAACAGCATTACCTGACTTCTTTAATAATAAAGAACTGTTGAACAATGGGAAGAAATCATAAATTTAGCGTGTTTGAAAATAAGTCAGCTCAATAGCTAAGGTCAAGGCCACATAGGTGTCTTTGTAAGGCATTTAAGGTGCTTTTAAGCTAATATATTTTAACTAAAAATTATCATGAGAATGAATATGATAGTTCCTAATGCAGGTAGGGTTTAAGACATGAAAAGCATGTTAAAGTATAAACAGTTGACCTTAGTATTACATAAAAAGCTAAATATCGCCTGCTAAGATAGTTTTGGCCAAGTGAAGCTAGCAGCTCACCAGACTTGGTCAACATTGTGTCATACTTTGTACACACATTAACACATTTAGTAAAAATATAACAGCTTGACGAGAAAAGTTTCCTTGTTTGGATTGGACTGCCTTTGACAATCCTTTGTCAACCCCCACGGCCCTAGCTCAAGCCAATGCCAAGCCCTTGGGAAGCACGCAGCCCAAAGCCGTTGAGTTCCCTGCCACTCTCCAAAACTCCTCACCCACAATCCTCACCTCACGGCTTTGGCAGCAGGACACATTTCTGCTCCCACCTCAGCACACAAGGGCTTCAGGCAGGTGGCCTCCTCCAGATCCAGCTGTGCCAACCCCAGCTTGTCCCCTGTGCTCCCACTGTCCCTTGGCCTGGTAGGGCTCCCCACGCCTTGTCAGACACAACGAACCACAGCAAACAAGAGTTCTCTTATTCCCACTGTACAGGCCAACCTGGTTCATTTTGACCGCAATAGGCCAGGAGACACACTCTGGAGTGCCCAGCCAAGCTGGTGTTGTGCCAGGGAAGCCAGCATGGACAGGCAGGCAGTGACCTCTCCAGCCGTCACCACCAAGATGCATGTCTGTACCATGTTTAAGCTGAAGAGGATCTAGGACGGATGTGCCAGCAGAGCTGCGAGGGCAATAACCTCCAGCGGTGTGGCTTGTAATCTTCATCTGGCACAGCTCGCTACAAAATGAACATCTGTCCACAGCCTAAAGATATGTTTCAAAACTGATTTAATTAGACCTGTGCAAGCACCCATCTGGACGCTTTTAGCGCTTTGGCTCCCATTCACCTAGCAAACAACGGTGCTGGATAAAAATTGTTTTCACCTGCCCCAATTGCAAAGCGGCCAGAAGGAAAGGAGGCTGTCTCAGCCACGCTAGCGTCTTAAACTTTTGACAAATAAGTCTGGTGAATCACGATGGTTTTTTTTTTACAAAGTTGCCGCCTGCCGAGATCTCCTGCCCAAGGCGGCCACAGCTGCAGAAAGGGCAGCAGAAGGAACGTGTGCCTGTGGCCATGCAAAACCCAGTGTCTCAGCTGAAACAGCCCATTTCAGTGGGTCCAACAAGTGTAGGAATGGTTTACACTGCTCTATGCCCTGGTCAGACATTTACTACCTGGAGACCTTTCCCTCTCTTACCCACCTGGCTCTGGTATTGCTGTACACAACGGTACTGGATAGCCAAGCACGCAAATGCTCCCCGCATGATTTAACGCAGTGTCAGATGGGTTAAACAGCCTGTGGAAGCGGCTGATCTACAAAGAAAGTGAGCCCCAGCAGAACAGCAGTAACCAACTGCAGAGGGATAGTTACTTTTTAAATTGGTACACGCATTTCTGCAGCAAGAGTCTATGTCCTCAGTTTATACAGCTCCTTATTCCAGCTTAGGCCAAATAAAAATAAATTGGTTTATTCTAGATCAATTAAGGCATCCAATGAGGATCTGGCATTTATTTAACTAAATTATTTGAACATAAACCAATGCAAGTTTGTGAATAGATGTTAGGAAAACATATTATACAAATTAAAAGAAAAAAAACATCTATGACAACTGAGAGCACCATCATTTCTTCAGCACCATTTGGAGGCCGCAGATAACCCAGGTCTCTAATAGATTTTTTTCTAAACTCTTAATAAAAACCTGCAATTCAAATTACTTTTAATCTACCTCATGCTTACTATCCACTGTTAAAATCCTTTTTAAGAAAAACAATTGGAATTTTAACTAGTTGCAGATGGTGGAGATAAAATTGGTCTTTACAAATCTGTGCTTAAAATAGGATTCTCAGGGAGAGTAATGTTTATGTTTGCTAATGTTATCCAGGCTGCCTATTCGTAAACAGGAGTCAAAGGTTTACAAGCTTTAGCCTGCAGTAAAAGTAAATCAAAAGAACGAGGGAAGACTATGAGTGTTAAAACCCCCTGACACGCTGGAGCTGCTTTATCTGACACAGACGAGCCGCAGCAAGGGGCAAGCAATGAGAAGAAGAGAACAGATGTTCTTCACACAATTTCTGTTGTCTTTATGGAGGAGGCAGTATTGGTAACTCATCAAACAGTCAGATTGGACTTCATGTTCCCCTGGCCTTTTCCTGGTACTCAGACTAGACCACGATTAAGTAAATAGGGATATATATAGACAGGGAGATCTTGGGGTTCCTGAGCTGTCAGCTGTTTCTGGGAAGCAGTAAAAGTTCATGGGTGAGAGGGACGCTGAGCAAAGCCTCCATCTGGCCTCTCCCTGTGGTGGGTCTTCGCTGCTGTTGCAGGTGAGAAGGCTGAGGAGCCTCGGCCACGTCCTGCTGCTCCTCGGCCAAGCCTGAACCCTGCCTGCTCTTGGAAGGCAGATGTTCCTCCAGGCGAGAGCACAAATTCCCCTTTTGCTTATTGCAGAGAGACTTGTGCTACCTCTTGCTTTATTCTCTGGCTACATTCTTTTTTCCCTCAGAGATATCAAAATGAAGCCGTACAAAACGCAGCAGCTACCGACCATTTGTCATTTGGAAACAGCAGCAGCGTCATTTCCATGCACTCACTACAGGCAGCAGGTCTCAGCTGCCCGTCCACCTCCACGTCTTAGTGATTTTGGGCACAGGAAGAGTTGCAGACGGACTCGCTGTGGCACCCACCAACAGGGCAGAAACAGAAAAGGTTTAAAAAAATTACAGAAAAAAGCAACCTCACAGCTTACAGATGAAACTCCAAAACGGAACAACCTCTTCGCTTAATGGGATCCTTGTTTTTGCCAAACCCACTACGTTTGCTAATAGGCGGTGAGTCATTATTGCCCTTTCTCCACAGTCGAGGGCCTCGGGGGAAGAGGCTCTTTTGGCTGCGATTACTGCTGCACAAGTGGTACCACCTGCACAGCATCTCTGTTCCCAGGGTCTGAGAGAGAGGACTAGCCTTTAGCACTCTGCAAACGAGGGGAGGGCAGCAGCAGTGCGTGGGGGTCAGGGCTATACCATACACCCCGTGACCTTCCAACAGGTCCCTCTTCTGTAACTGCTGCCACACCGCATCCCTGTCATGGTTCGAAGATAGACCTCAAACAGGGAGAAGGGATGATGATATCTGGGCTCACCACAGCTTGAACATTCACTACAGCAAGGAGTCCACTTCGGCCAGACTTCTGGCAGGAAAAACAAATTCCACATCTGAGATTTCCATTTAAGGACTTTTCCCAGCCATCTTTCAACTCGGCCAGCTGTAGCATCATGCAGGGGACAACGCCTTTGCACTGCCACCTCCCTGCCACCACGCCGCTCTCCAGACAGGCGGCCCTTTCCCTCTGTCCCATGTGGACACGGTGGCAATCTGGAGGGACATACAGAGGTGCATCAGGGTGGCCCTGGCAGCCCCTGGGCTTTGCATGCTGCTGCATCTCTTGTTCCCCCTCACCTCCAGCCTCAGTGTCTGACAATTAAAGAGAAAACCCAGAGCAATCTGCATCCCAATAGACAGGGAACAAAGGAGAAAAGGGTCATTGCCCCATATGTCTGTTAGGAGCGGGACAGATTTTGACCTTTGGGCTCCTGATGCTTCGAGGAGAGCTCAGCAGTGTCAGGAGCCCAGCAAGGAGAGGGGAGCTCTGCGCTGGCAGGCACAGAAGGAGGAAGAGGAGAAGGAGGAAGAAGAGGAGGAGGAGAAAAGCCACCCCGACAGGGAATAGCGAATGTCATCACCCCGTAATTTAGCCCGTGTTGTGGCTGTGAGGACACGTGGCTGCGTTCAGCTGGCTACTCGTGGAGAGCAAAGCAAGAGTCTGTATAATCTGACATTCTGTGGTTGAAACAGATAAATAAACAAACTTGATTTTGAATAATAATGAGACACATCTGTATTAAGAAACCATGATTGTTTTGTTAAAAGTGTGCCAATGAAAGCAGCATTTTATAGAGTATCTGGAAGACTGACCTGAAGCTGTCTGTAGCAAACACATGAGAGTTTATACAGCTTTGATGAATTCAGAGGTTTTTTTTCTTTCTATAAGAGCCACCGACATCTCCTGGAAAACATTATATTTACTTTTTACTACTTTTCTTGGCTTTTAAGTCTAGCAGAATGACGATCGCTGCAGTGGGGAGATTCTGTCCCATGTTGTACATCTTTGGCAGAGACCAGATAACACAACCTCAGCAGCTGCATTTTTGCAGCTGTACTTCTGCATTTTTGTTAGACATGATGGGTTCACGCTGATCTGAGGACATAACATGAAAGCAGTGAAGCTGCTAGACCTACCGATCTCGTATGTCTTTCAGAATCTTGCTTATCAATGTTAATACACTAGAGGAAAAAAGCAGATGGCTCTTACAACTTAGTGGACCATGCAACCACTAGCATTTATAATTTTAAATTAAAAATATTCAACATGGGAATATTTGTGGCAATCATAAGGAGTTCAAACTTACTGCTTTTCTGAGAAAGATAACATACAAAGGAGCAGATTAATCGCTGTCTCTTACAATGCTAGAAATAGAAGGAATCAAATGAAATCATCAGCTGAAAAGATTTAAGGGAGACAAAAAGGTTTAAGGGACACAGATGTGTTCTGTGCATAATTAATCCAACAAATGTACCTATGAGGAATGTTGTGGAAAGCCAGAGTTTAAACTCTTTCCAAGTTTATGGATAAGGAGTCCAGCAAGGCTGGCAGAAAGCAAAGACTCAGAAAATATCTCCAGTTCAGAAGACCTCAGCTGCAGAGCACTGGAAGCAGGAAAATAAACTCCCGGCAAGCATCGCTGCACACTTCCCTCATCCTCGGGAAGAGCGCAAGGGCCTGCTAGAGGACACTGCCAGAGAGCGAGGGTTCAGGGCTGGAAGGGCTTTCTGATCATATTTACCAGAGTCACTCATATGTAACGTTAATCCCAAAACAGAGACATAATGAAATGGCAGTTATGGATGACTTCATAATTGCCCCAAGAGAACAAACTGGGACACCAGTTAATTTCATGGAGAAGGGACAGCGGTGGCTTATGAACTTCTGCAGAGACTGTTTCACGCATTAACAAAATAAGCAGAATAGATAAAAACTGTAAGAGAGAAGCTGTGCCAATAAAATTGTCTCCAAATGAAGTGTTTTGATATTCTTTCCCATGAATTGATAAATTTATAAAACTTATTTTTTTAACTTTGCAGTTTGTGTGCATATATATGTGCACATACGTACATTTTAACTTTCCCAAAGACAAAGGAAAATCAGAAGCCTCAGAAGAAATCACAGCATCTCACAGAAAGAAAAGGAGAATTCTAAGCAGGAAAGACATGACGTTTGAGCACGGGAGAGTTTTCGATTGCAATTATCCTGTTCAAGACATAATGTGTATTTTAAGCAATAAACAAAATCACAAATTTCAAAATAGAACTTTCTGCAGTGCCCAATGAAGATACCTATCACAAAGATAGATAAAAACAACAAAACAGCTTATTACATGCCAGCTTACTGTTTATCAGCTAGAAACAAATCTAAGTACATCTTTTATGCAGGCCATCAGAGAATAGATCTGTATTAAAGAAAATTAACTCCATCGGTCAAAGTCAAATAGAAAAAAACTCTTTAATATCTTTGGCATAAAATGCATCCACCACGCTCCAGGGTCTTGAAAACAAAGCTAAGTGAGAACAGGGCCCCTTTGGCTGGTAAAGGTACAGACGTATATGTGTATGCGCACACATGTGCACACATACACACACTCGTCTGTGATAAAATTATGCCCTGGCTGAGGGAAAAGCAACTGCCTGAACTGATCTGAGAGACTTTAAATTATAAGAATTTTTTTCAGTTTTATATCTTGATTCCATGCCATAAAACCTAAATAGTTTTATCACTGAAAGGAAAGGTCATTTTCACCAAGGCAAGAGAAAGCTTCTCCATGTTTTATGTATTTTCAACTTTATTTGCAAGTCAATACATTATGAATCTCCATAGGTTTCCATTAAAGTGGAAATTGCAAAACCCTTTACCCTGATAGAAACTTGAAGTTAATATGCTCTAAGCCTTGCATGACTCCTCTTTTTTTATATATTTTATTTGTATTAACAATTCTGTAAGGAAATTTCTGGGGAACAGACCATAGAAGTGATTCTGGCATACTGTTTGTCTTAGACTAGCCAGAATTTCTTAAGAAAGAAATTTAAATCAAGGTTACTGTTTAAAATGAAAAAAGGCTCATGGCAGACAGCTGTCATGGAGTTCCAACTGTAAAGCAACACTGAGTTTATTGTCATCATTGTAAATTGTATCAGTAGATACTTGAATTAGAAGCCTGAGCAAAACTCTAGATAGTACAATAAGGTAAACTCCCATTCACTGATTATGGAATTGCAAAGAGGGTTACCTATAATCCCTTTTCTTTTTAAGAAATACGCATGCTTGGGCATGACCTACCACATACCACTACCTCGGGCTGTGTTTGCACTACAGGTGCACCCCAAGATTCTGTCATCTGTGGATATGACTCTGTGCTACCTGCGTGTCCTGGTTACTCCTTCCCCAAGGGAACTCCTCTGGTGCTGTGTCTGGGCAATCCAACTGGTATCCCCATGGCACAGTGCACCACACAGCTTAGGGTCCACCCAAATGTATATTTACTGCCTATGTGGACCAACCTCAGCATGCTGCATTTGGGTAAGATGTCTCCATCTATGCTATTTGCCACACGATGGCATCTTAATCAACGTGGGGAAGACCAACTGGACTGGGGACCTCCTATGGTGACTCTAACACCCTGTGATTCAAGGTTAGGTGGGACCTGTTGGCTGGCTGAGGTCAGGGCAAATTCAAGTGAAAATGAGATTAAACTGGTTGCTAAACATTCTGTGACCTTCAGACCATCCAGGAACGCCCACTTATGTCTCATGGAGACCCGCTGAGATCACCCTGAAGCATCACGCACATGCAGAACAAAGTCAAGGAAAAGCCCACTCCTTACCGGCCTAAGGTCAGACCTTCCTACTGAAGAGTGGCAACTTGACCGATAGCTGCAGCTACTTTGTGCTATTCCCTGGAGGAACCCAAGGAAAAGAACACTTCCCAGATAGGATGGATTTCAAAACCCGTTCAAATTATTGTTGCAAGAACTTAAGTGAGAAAACACCTTCAAGGCCAAATATAAATACAAAGCACATGGTTTCAATAGAGCCCAACTACATGAGGCCCACATTTTGTTCTTAATGATAAGCAGGAGTATGGCTGACTCTTTGTTACAAAGTCAGAAATGACCAGTTATCAGACACTAGACCTCATCTGCACCGCACTAAAAAAACTGCAGAAATTATACTGACTTCATCCATTTTCATCTCCCATGACAGAATGGATTTGAAATATGAAACAGCAGTTCACAATTACTTAAGAAACCAGAATCTGAAAAGTGCTTTTGAAATAATAACCTGCTTTTACATCAGCAGAGCAGTATTTTCCTGATATTATTGATGTTGTTGTTTTACTGTTGAAGAAACAGAAGCAGGTAAGATTAAATAATGGTCATGAAATAGACATTTCTGATCGAGGAACTGAAATCAGATCTCCTGAAAGAAAACTCTGTGCTCTGTTTTCTTTCTTCCTCTCTGTGAATCCGATCAAACACCACTACTAAGAGAGAGATTTGCATTTGATTTCAGTATGTACAGAATCAGGCTGACAAATGATGACATGTATCCATTTGAAGTTATCATATCACAGGAAAAACTGTCATTCTTCCAAGTGAATTTGTGTCAGATAAATTTGTGTCAAACAAAAGACAAAGTCTTCTCTCCTCTCCTCTTTGCTTCTCTTCTTAATATCTGATGCTCGTTAGGATTCGTTAGGATATATTGCAACTAGTATATATAGTAGGCTATGGTAGTTAGCAAAACAGATTGATAGACTCACCAGAGCTCTATACAACAGCATGAGTTTTTCACTTTCAAGGTTTGTACAAATTAGAAAACAAATAAATGAGATAATACTTTTTTAAAAAACATTTTTCTTGGAGATTTAAAGCTGTCTGCCTGAAATGTCCGAGTCAGAAAAACAGAGGAAAAAAGATATGTGTCAGTGTTGTAAGTGTAAGATTTTTCAATGTGTTGTAAGAACATTCCAAACATTTCTTCAAATAAGCAAGCCTGACACTTACATCTTCACAACACATAGCAGTTTATGTATTAAAAAAATGACCCAAACAACTCAGACTGAGACCCTGCAAATCCAAACAGTCCACCATAGAAATGGCTCTCATCAGGACACTGATGAAAGCAAGAGCAAATCCTGAAGGACACAAGTTGTGGCTCAGCGGACACTGCAGTGGGGAGAGGGGTAAGGATCCATATGGAATTAAACAGACCTTTGAATGCCTTGTGCTGCAAATTGTTATTTCCATATGTGCAGAGTGGACTCATGCTGCCAGACTAGGATCACAATGCTTTTTTCCTCTTTGAATAAGTACAAACTTTACGAGCCATGGGGGCGCTGACACCCCTGACTGTCCCTGCCAGCTTCTCCTGGGGTGTCCTACCACTCTGCCAGTATCGCATTTCAGCCCAGCTGACCCCCACCCACAGGCTGACGTCCCAGTCTGGCCTCAGATGCTGGGGGTGCCCCTGGCTCCCTCCAGGCTGTCCTGGTCCCTGCTGGAGTGACGGGATGGGCTCTGGCTAGCAAGACGCTGCCCTGTCACCCCATGGGGATCCCCACCACTCCCAGCCCCAGGGAGCAGCCCTTGCCCAACACAAACACCTCGACAAGATGTAAAGCTGTAGAACATCATGCCCATCAACTAGAAACGCAGGTCCTGTGTGAGTGCTTGCTGGGTACCAACCAGGTTGCCAGAGGGTGGGCTTGGGTGGAGCTGGTGTTCCTGTGAAGACTGTTGAGAGGCAGGATGCCTTGTCCCTTCTGCTCTTCTATGGAAACGCAAGTCTTTGTTTGAATAGAATAATACCATACCATATAGAATTTAAGTGGAATTTTATTTCACAGCTCCGAACTGTGCAGAGCTGTCTTTCTAATGTGCGTGTCCTTCAGTCTCACAAAGAGGTCAATCTTACTGAAAATCAAGCTGTTATTTAAAGGTTTGATTTAATCAGGAAGAAGCATACTTAAAAAACGTGCTATTACCCAAAAGCAGACATTACATAAATTTCATTCTATTTTTATATCTTCCTGGCTCCAATCTCCTGAATCTGACATTAACCATAACAATCACACATGTGACTAAACCAGGCCAAATTCTCCTTTTTCTATTCCAGTATAAATATAGAAGTAATACTGTTGAAGTAATAGCTTTGAGGTAGACTCACTCCACGAGAACAGGATTTTTCTCAGAACAGCCACAGTCAGGAAAGTATGCTGATTTTGAGGCCAGATTTTTATCTCCTGTACTGACAAGTTAGAGCACCAACACTGAGGAGACCACCGGGGTTGACATGAGAGCCTGGCAGTCCCAGATGCTGGGGGCATATGTTAATGTGGGTGGCATTTCGAAAAGCCCACGAGGCTTCAGAGCTCTCATGCCATTTTCAAAATGCCTTCAGCTTTCTAAAGTCCAGGCCTCACTGATTTAGAGTAAGGCTTAAGCTTTTAAATACATTTATCATTTGTACAGATAAGACATGGCCTGAGACTCACACCTCTGTGAGATTCAGCTTCACAGCCACAACCTCTTCCTTAGGTCTGATTCTTCAGTTTCATGTTGAGGTTCTCTCAGGTGTTCAGGTGGTCCTGAGCACGCCAACAGCACACCAAGGGTCAGAAGATGGAGACCTTGCAGCTAACCCTGGGCAGTGGATAGTGCAGTGCTCTGTGAACGTAGTCCTGCAGGAAAGCAAGTAGCATTTGCCTGGCCACAGGTTGCTTGGGCATGGAGCCATGTCAGGTGTGTGCAGCCTGGGCCTCGCGTTCCTGTCCTGAGTATCTGTGCTGCACAGCACTGCTCCTGCAGATGTGCCTGAAGAGATCCTCTTCAGAAACTCGAGGCTAAGGCAGCTTCTCATGCTCCACTTGGTACGTCACAGGTTTTATGGTTTGTGCACTTGGACTGATGTACCCAGTTCCCCTCCAGATGCATTTTCTATGTGTGTGTGAATGTCATATGAGCTTTCTCTAAGGTGGAACTTTTAGGAACTTTTGTAAATTCAGCCCAAAGGTCTTAGCACCACAAAGACATTTCTTACCCAGGAATATTTAATACCAGAATGCTGATTTTCTATGTCTGTTTTCAAATGCACAATTGTGCAGTTATCTTTTGAAGGTTCTTAAGCAGGTACCTGGGAGCTGTACTGAGTTTTCTCAGGACTGGTATTATCTGAGCTCTGTTGTGCAGTTCTGCCGCTCCTGGGAGCGTGGCTTGGCTAGCATGGAGCGCTTCAGAAATTTCTGCTTTTATGTTGCAACATATATACTCTCAGTAATAAAATTCAGAGTGGTTTAAGATAATTACATTCATACTATAGGGCTTTTACAATGCCTTCCATCTTCTAAGTGTCATATAAATAACAACTAATTAGTCCTCCACAGTCTTGTCAGACATGCATACTTACCCAAATTTTGAAGTTAAAAAATTTAAACTTTATACTACCTTTGCAGTCCCCAGTATGTTAAGGACTGTTGACAATATCATCTGGATTGAAGGGACCACAGCGTAATTCGGTGTCATCTGAGTTTAAGGGACCACAGTGTTTAGCAAGCCATTTCTAGCTGGGGATTTGCCCATCCAGGCAAAATTTCCAGTTCCCCTCTTGGACAAGTTAATGGCTTCCTGTGTTGCAACAGCAGCACAGAGCGACCCTTCGTACACTTAAAAATATTGCTACCACAACTAAGACTATTTGCAGTGTGAAAAAAATCACTCGTGTCAAGCCCTGGACAGATGTCCTCTTCCATGTACAGCAGAACAGGGATAAGAGTTTGCCACTCAGCTGAATACGGCTGCTCCCTGGCCCAGGCTACAGCCACCACTGCTCCTCCGGCAGAGGAGTTTCTGGGACCCTTCCGCAACTTGCTTCAGGCGAAATCAACTGGCTTAGTCCTGCCCAAGCATTTAAATCACTTCTTTGGTCTTTACCTAGTTTGATGTAAAGATGTAGTCCCTGGCTGGATGCCTACTTTTCCGCAGGTTTCCAAGAACAGCACAGTGCCGGGATGATATCACCTGATGAGCTTCCAGAATATAACGATGTGCTGGGGGAGAAGTGTCTCTTTCAGGGTCTAGAAGGCTTCTTCTCTGCATGATTATCTTTTTAAATAGCAAACACTATTCTTTGGTACAATATGCTGTCACCAAGAGAGCAACTGCGTGAATGAGAATCCATCTGCAGACATGTCCATGACCTAATAAATGACATTTACCTATAGGGGATGAGAATTAAGCCATGCCCAGGGACTAGAACATATTCACCCAGAAATCCGGTGAAGTTCCCAAAGTTGTTCTTGACCTGTGTGTCCTGAGCTCACTTTACAGGTCAGTCCCTCATTCACCCCCGTGCAGTGATTACTCTCATGATTCCCTTAAATTTAAGGGAATGTCGATTAAGGCTGATTATCAGCATATTGTAGCCTCCCAGTAATAGTTAATAGACTTTCATTCACAAAGCCCAGGTGTGAGCACAAGCGAGCGCAAGTGAGCACAAGGCAGTAAAGTCTGTCCCCTATGACCTGCGGCAATAATCTATGACTTCTGCTCTTGGTTGTCCTCATGTGCCTTGCAGTCTGACATTTTCTTTTTGCACCCTCTGTTTTTCCTCTTTCCATGCCATCTAAAACGGTTTTCCCAGTCTGTTCTCCATTTCTCTTATGCCACCTCAAGGTTGGTAAAGCAGAATGATCTGAGACAGGAGGTGGAAAGTCCCCTGGCAAGGGCTGGGGAGGAACCAAGAGGAAGCCTGCCTAAACTGAAAGGCTCTCCATGGGAGATGGGCACACGGCTCTAGGCATCTATCCACATCTTCAGATGCCTACATACTTCCACATGCTCGACTCCAGTTCAGATTCATAACTAACCCTGCAAATTGTGGGTCATCCCTGAAGACAGCTTGTGACTTATGGCTCCTGTCTGGTTAGGTTTTATTTAAATTATTTTAAGAAAGTAGAAGAAACCTTTTAAAGAAGCCTATATCTGAGGTGTAGGGACACTTGTACCCTGAGTCTTCCAGTGTTAAATCCTGGTCATTTTTCACTACATTGCAAGCAAACATATTATTGTCTCCATGTTAATTGCCAACTGTAAGCAACTGGCTTAGCTTCTCGGCTCTCTGTCAAGACAAATCTGTCAGGTTTCATTTATTTGTGTGTTCTGGTACAGCTGGCACTGAAACTGCTCCGCCTGCCAGCCCTCATGTTAAAACTCCCCCCAGCTGAGCCAGATTATCTCACTGATACACGCCTTGACCAGCTTCTAGGGCATTTTTAGTAAAAACAACCTTCCAAATACCGGGAATGGCTGGAATCAGAGAGACTATGTTTCAAGTCAGACACTAAGAAATAAAATTACTCCCACTCCTTTGATATTTTGAAAATCGAACACATTGAACTTCTGGTCTTGATTATAAGTGCTGTATTTTTCATGAAGGCCTGAGACGTGGTTGAAGAATCTGACTGCATTCAATATAGTTATGAAGGAGACTGTTCAAACATGACCGAGTACAAACTTAAGCAAGTGAGATCGTTAAATGTCAACATTACTAATAAGGCCTTTAAGGATTGTTTTCTCAGAAATATTTAGTTAATGTTCCTTCCCACTGGCTGATTGATCCCTTTGGGCACCATCAGCCATTCTGGGACTGGGAATCAAAAGTTCAGACTGCTTAAAAAGCATCAGGTCACTCTCCCCTTCTCACACAAGGGAAGTAAGGACAATGTAAAGCCACGTGGAGATTGCTGGATTGTGTAGCTAACCCAACAAATGTGGTGGTGGCCAGATGTGGTCTTGATTCCTTAGAGTAAGGCATGGCAGCATAGCCCCCATAACACAAAACAAGCTGGGAGATACATAAAACTGTGCCCAACTGAAGATGAATGATCAAATAATACCTGGGAAAAATCCATAATTAAGACTTGTATTTTAAAAAGCACAAAAATCATACAGTGCAAAGAAACTGCAGAGCATGGTGTGCTAACCCGCAAGCCACTGTTTCTGAGGATTTGTAGAAAGGTCAGTGGTGGTGGCAAACTGAATGGCAGGTTTGGACCCTTCAAGCATGTGGGCACAACTGATTTTTGTGGGTCATGTTTTGAGAAGGAAGAGACAGGCACAGCTACCGAGATTTCAAGCTAATTGTTGAGGGTGTCTCTCTCTCTGCTTCTCATGCTGACTTGTTACCTCCTTCTCCACCTCGTTTCTCCTACTACAGCTCTCCAGGATGGGAAGCGTGGGGAAGGTCTGTTCAGCCCCCAGTGGGGATGCAAGGTGGCAATGTGAGGCAGTACAGGCCGTTGTTAGTGGAGAGCCAGAGCATGTATAGACGATCTGGTTCTGCACCGCTAAGCCACTGCCAGTGTTTGCAGACAGCAAAGGCCCAGGAGCATTGCTACTTCTCATCTACATCTTTTTGCACAAGGAAGTTAAAACGTATCTCCTTCTCCTCCTCAAATAGTTGTGCATATGTATTGGAAGTGAATTCAAAGCTAGCAAGGAAAGACAAATGTAGGAACACAGCCAGGATAACTTGTGACTAAAAATTACTGGCTTTCGACCCAGCTTTTATTTATAACAGATTCATGGGAAATCTTCTAGGATTGTTTTAAAACAATGCCAATTAGTAAATTTTAGAATCAAGACCTGCATAGCTGGACAAGGAAGGAAGATTAGATCATATACCAGGAAGTCTCAAAACTGGGAATTTGCCACAATCCCTTAATTCCTAAGCTTAAAAAAATGTTAATGACATAGTTTGGGTATATTAGTAATGAAGTGAGATTTCCTGAAGGCTTGGTGATAAAGATCTTCCGCCCAGCACCTAGTTTCGAAGGGAATGTAACATATAGAGTATATTCTCAAGGTAGATCATAGAATCAGAGAATAGTTTGAGTTGGAAAGGACCTTTAAAGATCATCTAGTCCAACCCCCCTGCAATAAACAGGGACATCTTCCACTAGACGAGGTTGCTCAGAGCCCTGTCCAACCTGACCTTGGATGTTTCCGGGCATGGGACACCTGCCACCTCTCTGGGCAATTTGTTCCAGTGTTTCATCACCCTCATTGTTAAAAAGTTCTTCCTTATATCTAGTCTAAATCTTCCCTCTTTTAGTTTAAAGCCATAAACCCTTGTCCTATCACAAGAGGCCTTACTAAAAAGTTTGTCCTCATCTTTCCTGTACTCCCTCTTTAAGTATTGAAAGGCCGCAATAAGGTCTCCCCGGAGCCTTCTCTTCTCCAGGTTGAACAGCCCCAAATCTCTCAGCCTGTCCTCACAGGAGAAGTGTTCCACCTCTGATCATCTTTGTGCACCTCCTCTGGACCCACTCCAACAGGTCCATCTCCTTCCTGTGCTGAGGGCTCCAGAGCTGGATACAGTACTCCAGGTGGGGTCTCACCAGAGCAGAGCAGAGGAGGAGAATCACCTCCCTCGACCTGCTGGCCATGCTTCTTTTGATGCTTCTTTTGATGCTTCGGTAGATGGTTCAGATCTGTCATCTTAAAGACTGCAACATGGTATTAGGCCCAGAAGACCTTTTTTAATATTTTTCCAATATCAAATTAATCAGATGGTCTTTTGGGTTTAAGCACAAGGGCAGTGACTACGCTGCTTGTGCAACTTGAACAGTGACAGAACAAATGAATCTGTCACCCTCGCTTAGAAAAGCTGTTCCAGAATCACTGCACACTATAACAGACCAGCATATCCATCATCTTCCAGTGAATGCTTTGGCGGGCACTCTTGCTCTACCTAGTGGATTTGGAACCTACTGAAACACCATTTTCTAAACCTGTAATAATATTACTCCAATCCTGTGTTCATATCATTCTCATTATTATCTTTGGTGATGGTATAATGAAGATGATTGTTATTGTTGTGAACAAGAATACCATGTGCTTTTTCTGTCTTTCAGTATTTGGAAAAAAAGAATGAATTCCTCAAATGTTGTTTTTCCCTGAAGAAAAATTATTTGGCATATATAAATAACATTGTTTTCTACCCCAGTTTATAGACAAAAGTTTGTATCCTTGAAAAAGACAACCAGAAGCCAGGACCAAAGTGTAATTTATGACTCACTTTCTGCCTACCGGTTAACTCTCTGTTATCAAGTAGTTCACTGTAACAGAGGTGACTCCTGAGAAAGTGATCTGGGTGGTCTGGTTCACCCTCTAACTTCATAAGCCTGGGTGAACTGAAATCTCCATAGCTGCAAGCTCTACGTACTTCCCTCTATGCCTTCTCCTTCCCAAATTGGTTCTCCAATCACAGGGCCCCAGCCATCTAAGGCACATCCCTATCTCAACAACCCCATTCCCCTCACCTTCCCCAAATGACTTTTTTCCCATGGCCTTAGCAGAAACGCATGTCCCAGACTAATTAATTTCCTGTAGGCACATGAGAAGAACAGCAGGGGAGGTCTGGGAGCTGGAGACAGCTTCACACATCAATAAGTTACTGGCCAGCCGGTGACAGGAGCAGCTGTGTGAAGGCTCTTCCTCTGATTTTAAGAGATCCTGGACATAGGCAAAAGCAGCAGTTGTTGAGGTTGTGTTTGCTTGGCTTACGTGCAACACAGTGTGGGAACATCTAGCCTACTGATTCAGACTTTCATCCGGCAAAGGGCAGTTTTTGTTCCAGTCCTTGATCCCTGGGTCGTGTCTGCTTCTTATCCATCAGCTTTGTGTAAAATGCATATGCAGTCTTCGGCATGAACTCCCTCCGAGCTGCTCCCTCCTGGCTATGTGCTTAAAGTTGTTCTTCTCTGCCGAGAGCTTTGTTGTCCCTGATTTAAGCCCTTTGAAAATCCACAAGCTTTATTCGGGTACACCCAGTAGTACATCAGAGCAAATGTCACTGTGAAGTTTGTTGTGCGTGCAGCTAACTACTGCCTTGGAGTTATCATTTGCTGCTCTGCTGTAATGTTAAGCATTCATATGTTAATCCACTCTTGGAGGCTGTTGTGCCTGCCTGCCTGTAAGGCTTTATCAAATGACAGCAAAATTAATAGTTTGGTTTCTGCCAATTTGATACTAGATGCTTAATAGGAAAAGCAGAATATACATCACTGAAGAGAATTTTGGAGCATTGCTTATTTCTCTCCAACTACAATATTTTAATGTTTTTTTCTGCATTGCCATTGATACCAAGACAGTTTCTAATTCTCTATTCTGTAGAACAGAAAAGATTCTTCATAAAGACTGTGTATGTGTATGTGTATGTGTATGTGTACGTGCTGGTGTTTTTCCCTGCTGAATAGATTTCACCATGCCATATACCAGTTGAAATATCATGAACTGCAAATAAATGTAACGGTTTGGGGTTTTAAATCAATCAGCCAATTCAGTATCACAGAGAAGGGAACAGGAACCATGACTTCTAGATTAATTCACTTTGCAACTTCTTTAAATCTGAGTTTAGGAATGAATCTGAGTTTCACTGTAAAAAAAGGTAGATGGTATTTCACACAGATATTCTTCTGAATCCCCCACTCCATTTCTTCTTTTTCTCCCCACAGAAACCACTGGACTCTGATTTCCTTGAAAGCTGTAAATTAGCCTGAAGGAATGGACAACTCCAACAAAAAAACCCACACAAGTCTTCTGAGAAGCCAGCAAGGGAACTAGAAAAAACAGCTTGACTTGCAAAATCTCACCTGACCCATGACTGGCTCTCTGCTAATGCAACACTAATTTAAGACACCTTTGTACATCAGGTGCTGCAACTCCTCAGCATGTTACTGTTTGTGTAGTGGCTTTTCTTTACTCTCCCAGTATACAGTGGAACAGGGAAATCCAATTTACATTCAATTGTTTATGAAAACACCCAAATGCTAAATATAAAGCTTTAAACAATTTTCTTGCAAGATATTGCAACACAGTTCATTTCATATGACAGTCCAAGCCAGGCTTTAAAAACCCAACCTGTTAGCAGCCCATTCACACCCCATCCATCCCCTGCAGGACAGCTGCCAGATTCGACCTGACTGAAGAGAGTGATGTGGTTATTTGTGCTGTGGTCATCGGGAGTCCCAACCAGGCACTGAAGCTGTAGCTCTCTTACTGGTACCTTTTCTGCAGGCTCAGCAAGTTTCTGCTGGGGTTATTCAGGTTGGAGATTCATTTGCAACCATAAAGGCAAATTTCAAAATGAAATGAAGGTGTAAGTTTTGTCTTCGATAGAAGAGACTGCTCCTATGGGCACATCCTCCTAGAACAGATATAAGGTCCCAAAGACAAAATAAACTATGCAAGCAAAGGACTTTGCATTGAAGAATCCAGATTCTTTTTTTAACGTGCCAAAATTTTGTCCAAAAAAAGCTAGTATTTGCCAGTTATGTCAGTCTACAGGCTACTTGAAAGACAGAGTAGCACAGGGGACTGATTAGGGGACTGGAACATCTTTCTTATNTAGAGTAGCACAGGGGACTGGAACATCTTTCTTATGAGGAAAGGCTGAGGGACTTGGGTGTTTTTAGACTGGAGAGAAGACTGAAGGAAGATCTTATCAATACTTAAAGGGAGGGTGCCAGGAGGATAGGACCAGTCTTTTTTCAGTGGTGCCCAGTGACAGGACAAGAGGTAACAGGCACAAACTTGAACATAGGAAGTTCCACCTTAACACGAGGAGGAACTTCTTTCCTTTGAGGGTGGCAGAGCACTGGAACAGGCTGCCCAGAGAGGTGGTGGAGTCTCCCACACTGGAGACATTCAAAACCGCCTGGACACCATCCTGTGCAACTTGCTTTCGGTGACATGGCTCTGGCAGCTGGGTTGGACAAGATGATCTCCAAAAGTCCCTTCCAACCCTGACCATTCTGTGATTCTGTGATATATAGTGAGCAGAAAAAGGTCCAACCTGACAGACTTTCCTCCTTGCCTCCTACATGGATTCTGGTAATGCAGAAATCCCAAGCTGATCTCTGCGCGTGTACCTGTGCATAATGCACTGCGCTGTCACACTTATTAGCATATTCAGAGCTATCTGCATGTGACTAGCGTGCCATAATATGCATAAATAGTCTTATTTGTATGTATTTTTTCCAGATCCAAGGATGTTTGTGTTGCTTTACATCACAAGTTTTGCCATCTACACAAGTGAACAACCTCTTCAAAGCCAGTTCAAAGGAGAAAATTACTACACCAGATACATCTGTAGCATCCCTGGTTTGCCAGGCCCTGCGGGTCCTCCCGGAGCCGGCGGATCCCCGGGGCCACACGGACGCATTGGTCTTCCAGGAAGAGATGGTAGAGATGGCAGGAAAGGAGAAAAAGGTGAAAAAGGGACCGCAGGTATTGAATATTTGTGTAACCTAACACAGTAGTACAACAACGTAAGACCTTTCATTGTCACTGTTACACATATATATATATGAGATGAATGTATGTATGTGCCTGTGTGGGTTTAAGTGTGATGGGTGTATATATAGTGAAAGAAAATACGCAGATATATTTTAGATACGTCTAATATGCATGCACTGAAATTTGTGNTGTAAGACCTTTCATCGTCACTGTTACACACATATATATATATGAGATGAATGTATGTATGTGCCTGTGTGGGTTTAAGTGTGATGGGTGTATATATAGTGAAAGAAAATACGCAGATATATTTTAGATACGTCTAATATGCATGCACTGAAATTTGTGTAAATAAATGTAAATGCATAGCCTTCCTCCGCATCGATGCTAAGAAAAAGATTGGGAAAAATGAAGCATGTGTGGTGTCAAATAAATAGTCTCATTTGTGCCATTAGCCAGGAATAAAAGACTAGCAGGTATTTAGGTACACACTAAAAATACTCAAATAGTAGGAGATATTTAGTGCACAAATATCATTATATAACACTTCCCATCAGCAGTGCCCATAGTTCAATCAGCAGTGGACTGGTTATGTAGAAAATTCTTCAATGTGTAATCAAGACATATGAAGAAAAGTAGGAATATAGAAACAAAGGACCCCCGGGCTGTGGACTCCGATCCTCTGTTCCAACCTGCCATTCCTTTCACAACCTTACTAGAAAATTTTGAAAGTATTTTTGGAGTATTTTGAAATTCTGACCGTGTTTTTCTTGTTTGTTCAGGCACACGCAGTAGCCCACACAATCATTTACTGAGATTATATGTGCAACGATTAACTAACTTAAAATGTTTTTGAAGGTTTAAGAGGAAAGACTGGGCCATCAGGACCAGCTGGAGAGAAAGGAGACCAAGGTCAGTCTGGTAAAAAAGGACCTGGAGGATTGACTGGTGCCAAAGGTGAAGTAGGTCCGGCTGGACCACCTGGACCTAAGGGAGATAAAGGAGACCGAGGAGAGCCAGGTGCACCGGGGGTCTGTAAGTGTGGAAAGATAGTGCTGAAATCTGCCTTTTCTGTTGGCATCACCACCAGCTATCCAGAGGAAAGATTACCGATTGTATTCAATAAAGTCCTCTTCAATGAGGGGGAGCATTACAACCCTTCCACAGGGAAGTTTATTTGTGCCATCCCAGGGATTTATTATTTTTCTTATGATATCACCTTAGCAAACAAGCATCTTGCGATTGGGTTGGTTCACAATGGGAAGTACCGGATAAAGACATTCGATGCGAACACGGGCAACCATGATGTAGCTTCTGGATCCACAGTGATCTACCTTCAGCCAGAAGATGAAGTATGGCTTGAGATCTTCTACACTGACCAAAATGGTCTCTTCTCCGATCCAACGTGGGCAGACAGTTTGTTTTCTGGATTTCTCTTATACGTTGATACAGACTACCTTGATGCTTTATCGGATGAAGACGAGCTCTGAAGCATATGATGTCAAATGACATCCAAACTGGACACCCCAGCAAAGGATTTTATCTAGATGGGGGGGGGGGGGGCACAAAGTTAAAAAAAAAGATAACCTGGGAGTTTATTTTTGCTTTGATAGGAACCAAATCAGAGCTCATAAGGATCTTTCTAGAATCTAAGCTGGATTTTTGACCGAACAGCAGGGATATCAAAAGGAACTGTAATTAACAAAAGACTGCATCACTCCAGGACTCACTCCTCCTGAAAGTTATGTTTATAATACTATTTAAACAAATTTAAGATACTGTACATTGGATTTTATATAAAATATATTAAGTTGCAATGTAGAATGGATATTTTGTATATGACATTAAAGTAAAATTGAACAATTGATGGCATAATTATCTTTGGTCATTTTAACACAGGAAATAGATTAAAAACAGAGAAAACTGATTTTTTAGAAGGAGAGGAATAAAGTAGGAACGTCTGCTTCAGGCTGCAGCTGAACAGGTCACAAGGACAGTCCCATCTGATATTTACACCAACAAATGATGTTCACACCAACAAATGATATTCATAATTAACTAACCTCCTAATAAATACATAAGATTTGTACTAGCCTAGGACTGCCTAATGACAGTCATAAAAGAACAGAACAAAGGTATTAAACATATAAAATAATTAAAAACTAGAGATCTGGAAACTCGGAGATAGGCAATCAGTATTCAATGTGGGTATTTTCAGTATAATTCCAAGTAGGTTTGCTATTCTTTTAATGCTATTCAGTATCTTTATGAGAAACGTGGAAGAAAATATAAACTTTTAGCTGAAGAAAATTACGGATGCCAAAAACCTGATAGAACAGTAACCAGTAATGAGAATAAATTATATGGAACAAACTGAGTCACATCATTAAAGCAGACCTACTTGTATTCCAATACGGCCAAATGTAATAAAATAAATGTAGGTCACACACAAGATGAAAAACTGCATTCAGGAAATCAGCGAACTTGGAAAAAGTTCATGGGACATCATGGATAATCAGCTAAATATGAGCCATCAGAGCAAGCTGTCACTACAGCCCTTTGGATGTACAATAAATGGAATTACAAGTAGGACTATGGAGTAAGTTACTTATAAAGCTGCTGCTTCTGTCAATGCTTCAAAAACTTACTCAGAAAACTGAAAAAAACTTGGTTGTAATTCTACCCGTGTGGATTACACAAGAGATGTAACACGGTCAATTTATTTCTCTTGTCAATGAGGTTAAGAGGAGATTTGATCACAGTCTGCAGGTACTTGTCTGGAGATAAAAATTTCTGGTAGTCGCTGCCACTTCTTTCTAGCAGACCGGAGCACAGCAAGATCCACCGCTGAGGAACTATATCAATTCCCACTGGAAATGAGGAACCTGTTTTTACCAGTGGCAGCAATCAGTCATTGAAAAATACTTAGGAACATCATGAGTCCTCCAGCATTCAACATCTTTAAATCAAGACTGGCAATCTTTAATTGGGTGTTCTTACTTTCCAAGAATTTACAACCTTATTTTATCCATCCCAGATTTACAGAAACCTGCTGGTTTTGTCAGTTATTCAGACAGTTTCAAATGCTAGTGCTCTGTGTTGCACAACTCCTCATCCCACTTTATTTATGACCAAGGCGGAGGGAAATTTCTGGGGGTTTTCTGTGAACCTTACTTAATTAAGAAAATAACAACCAAATAAAATGACATAAAAATACCACTGAGATTGCAAAATGAGCACTACAGTTATGCATGGAACATTAATCTATGCACCCGTACCTGTGCCCTCATTTCCCCGTGCGTTAACATGCGTGTATTTGAGTGCGTGATTGCTGCTGTATGCAGTGAACAACTGCAAAGTCCTGTCCACAAATCAACCTGGCAATGCTGGCGCTGCCCTTACTTTATTTGACAGAGAGAGATGGGTGGTAGAAGACAAAAGTGGATTATTTTTCTAACTAGACATCTAATTTATTGGTGTTATTCAAGGGCTGCTTCCTGTGAGAAATATGGAAGAGAACACTTACAGATTCCGTTTATCACTGTGCTGTACAATCATTTATACATCTGCAAATTAAGCACGAGAGGAGGGCAAAACGCAGCGCAGTCATCGTTTATGACAATGATTGGTGGCCCATACTTCACAGCCATCAGTGCCTGTACAAGGCACAAAAGACTACGAGCATTGCTCTGTGCTGCCTGCAGTGAAATTCCACAGGACAGGACAGACAATCCTATCAGGCACATGACTTCCAGGAAGCATCATTCAATAGAGGCAGGATTGGACCTGTAACATGTATTATGCAACAAAAGCAACGAATGGAAGTACTAAATGACATGTTTATTTTTTAAATAAATATGGAAACAGGTTAATGACATTTCAATCAAGAGAAAGTTT
The DNA here is from genome assembly GCA_008711295.1 of Anarhynchus alexandrinus. Taxonomy (NCBI): domain Eukaryota; kingdom Metazoa; phylum Chordata; class Aves; order Charadriiformes; family Charadriidae; genus Anarhynchus; species Anarhynchus alexandrinus. Next base: position 1,375,405 of record VUYV01000161.1, read on the forward strand.
ATGTTAGCAGTAAAAAGTCAGTTTTTATTAGAAATAGTTCACACCTTCAAGTTAGAAAATCTTCTATAAAGCCAAACTTAAGAAAAGAGTAGGACCGATTTCCTTCAGACTCTACAGAAACATATTTGGTTGTTACAATAAATCTGGAAATTTTCAGACAAAACTAATTTTTCACCATTGAATGGAGAAAAAATAGGGCTTCATAGTGAAATGTTCCTGGTTGCTCGCCTAACTAAAAGCAAACTGCTGCCATGTAATAATCTTGTAAAAATGAATGAAATAATAGAAAAGACATATTTTAACCACACCTATGTTGAAAATGACATCATGGGAATATGTAAACCAAGAGTTATTGCTTCCTTTACTTAATAATTTTAGATTTATGTTTGTACAATCATAGAAAAGTCATTTTAGCTTCCCTAAGTTTTGCCAATTGGATTCTCTAGTTATTTGAACAATTTAATATTTTGGCATGAACTGTTAAAAATAAGTAATTCTGTTGAATTATTCCTATAGGTTTTGGCAAGAAGAATCTTTTTACTACATATATGGACAACATATTTATACAAGTAGCATGTGTTCCTACCCTCAGTCAGGATCTCAAGACATTCTTCTAAAGTAATCCATTGTTACTACTATTATTTTACTTGAAAATAGATCAACTTTGACGACGTGATATTTCATTAGGGGTATTCCTCTGTCGAAATTTAAATTTATATGGAAAATACCTTGGGCTGAAGTCTTCCCACTATTTACACCAGTAGGTGGCGAGGTCAGGTTTGCTTTCAAGATGTTGCAGGGTAACAAAGAGCAAAATCAATCAAAGTGTTTTACACAATATATATTGTGTATATGTCATTGCACACATGCCATAGTGCCATATAAAATTAGGCATCCAGATCAAGGTAGTCATCTAGACTTTGTCTACAGTCAGCAGAGAGAAATGAGTATCACCAGAAGAAACTTCTAGGAGAAAGTATGCCTTTGCTGCAGCACCAACTCTTGGGCTTTCTGACTGAGGCTGGAAGAACTCATACAAACCTGAGACCACCAGGAAACCTTCAAACAATATTAAGAAAATTAGTGTTCCTGAGATTAATAAGTAAAAAAAAACCCCAAAAAACCCCAAACCAAACATATATTTACTTGGGATATATGTATGTAAATATATGTAAGTAAAAATAAAGTTACTTGAAAAAAATAGCCCCCACAATCTTTTACTCTTTCAGACTTTCTTTATACCTGGCAGACTGACATCAAAGAAGTCATCAGCCACATGTTCCATTGCTGAAAATTTTTAACCTAGATAACTAAATAAATATTAAACTCCATCTTCAAATTGATGTAACTATGTTATTTTGAATAAATACCTTCGCTTTCTTTGCTACTGGTATTCATATCCATTTGGTTTACGCTGCTATAGAATTTTTTTCAGGAGCAATAGGTCCTAAAGATTTATTTACAAGGCTCAGACAATACAGAGGAAAAAGTTACAATTAGGTATCAGTACTGAAAACATTATCTACATTCTTCAAATCTTTTTAAATCTACCTGACACCACTTATGTGCTTTTGTGATAGGCAAAAATATAGAAATCTGACAAGCAGCTTATTTTGTTCCCTACCAAGTATGTTTCATTAGTTGGTTTCTATACTACTTTATTTTCTATACTACTTTATTTTTATTTATCTTCCACAGGTCACCCACTAGATTCAGTTCATATTTATTCACTAAGACATTTACTGATTAATTCACTTTTAACTAATAGGTTTAATTTATCCATTCACAGGCAATTCATACTCTGGATAACTACGCTGAAGTGGGAACTTTAGTTTTATGTGGAGGTGTGGCTTGCTTTATATATGTATTTCAGTAGGTGATGAATCCCATCCAAGAAATAGTACATGAGACTAAAGAGGAGAAAGCAATATAGCACAATCTTTCTCAACGAGTAATACATTGCTTTCAAGAAGCAATTTATTCCTTTCAGTATAAACCGTTTAGACTTCAGCTCACAGAGCATTTAGAGGTTATACTCGTTTCCGTGTAACTCCTTAAGTCAACACTCCAAACTGAGGTTATATCAGTACTTATGAATTTCAGAGGCACGATTCTTACTCGCACTGGCATGAAGAAAGTTCCAAGAATTCTGACAAAATTCTCAGTCTCTGACACGTGGTTTTGTCCTAGGTGCATTCATCAGACCAAATCATGAAAGTTACCACTTAAAGCGAAAGAAAAATTAATTGCACTTATTATACGTTTATATTGTAACAGTAAATACCTACAAAGAAAACCATGTCTTGGATTATTTGGCATTTGGCTTATATTCCTCAATTCTGAGTATAATTATTTTGGTATGATCCAGCAGCAACCCGCTGGATGAGGTGTAAGAAGATTTTTCCTTTATGCAGATTGTTCCTGCAGAAACAATAATTAGGGTAAAATTTATCTTACCTGACTTTAAACTCTAAAAGTTGAAAGGTCATTGCCCAGGCTAAATCAGTTGTTAGCTCTCCAGTCATCAGTGCAAAGAAATAGGTGAGGTACATCTCTGTTTGGATGACACTGTATTAGATGCCTACCTTAAGAAAGGAAGAATCTGGAGATACCTGTCTCTTCACATTACCTGTCTCTACGTGACTAACTTAGGTTAGCCTTTAACTTTGAGATGGCAAAAGTTAAATAAGACGTCTGCTCTTAGAGAACAATCTGCTAAGGGGAAAAATTGGTGTAATTTAATACGGCAATTTATATGCCTCACAATTAGAGAGAAGATGTGGATTGATGAGAACACAGAAGTACCCTTCTAATGATGGAAGTGACCTCTTGTCAGCCCTTTCGTAATGTATTGCTCAAGTTCCTCCCGGGACAACTTCAACTGCAGGAACTTGGCTGTCCTCCAGAAAATTCTACAGTATATTAAGGTGGGCTAGCTAATCCTTTCATGCCTCCAAATTCAACACACTTAAGTATATATAAAATATTGAGGCTTTTAAGGGTACTTAATTTTAGGTGTAGAAAACCTAAATGTATCCTGGAGTATTTCTAGTTATACCAAAAAAATTATAAATTTGTTTCTTTTCAACTTTAAAGCACCTGTCAAAATCCTAAAAACAATACAAAACATAATGCAATATTTGTAAAATCATCTCTGTGAAAGAATAGCCTTGTTCATGTCAACTTAACAATGGGACAAAAATACTGAGTTCTGGAAAAACATAAATGAACTATGATTCTCAGCAGGCTCTAAAGTGAACATTTAGCGAGAGGCAGATGGGATTTCTAGAAATGAGTGAATTGTATGAAGGAAATGTACCAGCAGTCCTTTTTCTTTCTCTACTGTCAACAAAGTGTTGTCCCTAGGCTCAAAAGACAGTGGAAAGGATTTAAAAATTTTGAGCTGAAGAACAATCTCTTTCATCACCTGAAAACTTATCTACCACTGATGCTGCTGTCTCTGCCACGCACCAGCTGCGTTCACCCACACTCTGTCAGATGTTCTTGAACATGCACCCGGACTTCTTCTCCACCTGTGACAAATTTCAGGAAATTTTATTTGAGATTTCTGTCATGCTGGAGTAAGGTGCAATCACTTTAAAATCATCATGATAAGCAGACTTTGCTCTCCTTTGTTTGCAACCTCCATGAAACCAAGATCACTGTAGAGTTGCACATCTTATTTGATATTCCTATTCTAAGAGCACAGCAACACGTACCCTTATTTTGTAAATGTTGTACATAGCTTTTAAGAGTCGGAGTTTCACTCCTGTTGTCATTTGGTTTTACAAGTTTTGGCTTGTAAAAAGGCAAGGCAGGTAAAAAGAGGTGTATGTGGCAACCCAAACCTTACATTATTCACTTTAAATCTGTTTTACTGCTGAACTTGGGGTCTGTGATCTCTTTACCTGCCTGCTCCTGGGGCAGCACCACAAGCTGCCATCTACGCTGCCTGTGCCTTGACCATTGCTGACAAAATAACTGTTTAAGTGTGACAGCGTCACATCTAACAAAGTAGAGCTGCTCACATCATCTTATTTGGAGCACTAAATGACAATGAGCTTGCCTTTGTTTTTGTAACGCTGACTGAGATAAATGAGTTGTTCTCCGCCCCAGGAAACATATGTGGTTTGAATTCTGGATGTCTCCTGTGAGTAGAGTCATTGTACTGACATGTGTTTTTAAGCAGCTTTCCATCCTGTTAAGCAAAGGTCCCCAACTACTCCTTTAGGGTATTATAGTAATGTTCCTTACATAATGCCGTTCATATTTGTCCATCCTTTAAACTGTTTGTACAACTGTTTCTGAAACTGGAATAAATTGTTGGGACACAGACTTATTAGCAAAACAAGATGTTGAACCTGAGTCCTTGCCAAAACTTTGGATGAAGGTTCACCCACTGGATCATTTCCACAGTCCCACATACAGTGAGACTTAGCAGATAACAGACTGTGTACTGTACATGTCACCCTAAGAAACCTGTCTTCTGTCACTTCTTTCCTATTCTTGAAAAACATTGTCATGTCAGGTGTCTTCTAGCTGTGACAGTCTCTCTTTTAGCAATTAAAAATGTATGCTCCCAATCTTTTTATCTACTATGACTGTTTACTTCTTCCCATGATCTCCTTCTTACAACAGTATTCAGAAATGGGAAACAATTTAGCCATCTCTTTTCATGTGATTCCAGCTACTAAAACTTTGCAGTAACAGACCTTCAGATGTTATAGGGACTGTTTATACAAAGACAATTATAAATATGTCTAACAACAACTCCATTCAGTATCAGCAATATTGTTTATTCTGGTCATACTGAAGATATTAATACATGTTAATATAAGAAATGACTTTGTTAACAATTCAGTGCAGAAGAAAAGATCCCTCTGCAGATTTGATAGGAAAACCATAAGTTGCTTTGTACCTATAAAAATTAGGAATTGTATATAAGACAATCTGCATTTCTACAAACTATCTGATAGTGCTGACATTTCTGCCATTCCTAGTATCTACATGAGCTGGCTGTGAACATTTAACAAGCAGATAAGCCATCCCTCCACTGCTTCTCTAACCAGGGCTTAAGGATTGTACTTCCCTTTAAGCAGGCTCTAGAACAAGCCTAATGAAGCCTTCATGCCCTTCTTTTTTCTCCTACAGAAGTATTAAAGTATATCGATAACTTTATCAAAAGTTATGATTTATCTTAACTTCTTACTTTGGTTTCAGGATTCGTCTTCCCCAGACTCAGAACATTTACTGACACATTTTTTAATCCTGGTGTGGCAAAAAGCCTCGGTTTGCAAATTACAGCTGCTGGAGAGATTATATCTTTTCTAATTTTGCTGTGTTTCCATTTATTTTCCCCAAAATGACATGCTAAAAAGTTTGCTGATGCTTATGCTGATTTCTAAAAGTCATCTGCAAAGAATAATGCATTATTGTCCCCTCGATACAGCTTTGGTTAGTACTCCGAGTACTTTAATGCATTGGAAAACAGAGGCAGCACTCGGAAAACAACTGGCCACTAACCATCCAAGGATTTAGCCTATGTGACTGGTGCCAGGGATTTTTTTCAGAGTGAAACTAGTCTTAAAAAAAAATTTACTTGCTGGAATATTGGCATACAGTCTGAATTAGAGGTTTAACATCTCCCTTTATTCAGAGTTAGAGAGGCTCTTCCGCAAATGATTGGCATTCATGAATCACTGCTCTGAATCATACATATCCCAAGAAGAGTCTGTGCCTCTCCTCTAGTTACGGAAGAAGTACACATAAATTAAGTCAGATAATTTAGCAAAGTTAGGTACTTAAAGTTGGGAGGAGTGACTAATTTTACTGTATTTCAGTCTGAAATAACCATTCTTGATCCTGCAAAAATAGAGTATGAATATTTTATTTTCAAGTCACTGCAGTAACCGAAACACATCGCTGTCTGCAGGAGCTGCAATCACTTCATCCTCCCCATACTTTATTCATGACTTTCCCATTTACTGTAAAAGAAATTGTTTACAAAAAAGAAGTCTTCTGGAACTGCTTTAATGGCTTAAGGAGAAGAATCTGACTCTTTCTCTTTAAAAAGCAAAGCTGAGGCTTTGTTGCTAGGGGCAGCCTTGTGCTTGGCTCTTTCTGTGCTCGGAAAGCTGCTGTTTAAGACAACTCAGGTAGGAAACAAACATTTTCCTTTAGATCTGTTTCAGTATCACTGCATTCTGCATGTTTTCATGAATGAGACAGATTTAAGAATCCCAAATCCTTAAAATTATTTTCTAGGTACTTTTGATGTAATTGTTTTTTTAAAGAGGAGTGAGAGAAACTTCACCGTGTTTCTGTTGTCAGCTTTAAGTGTTTTGGAAACAGTCTCTGAGCTAAAAGGGAGCTTTCTAGTTCTTGCATCCAGTTATTACATTTTAAAGTGCCTGCTATAGTATATAACTTCAAGAAATGCTAGAAAATTGTTAAAGGAAGTGACCACAAGGCCCTTCTGCTATGTTGCCAGCGCTCTCCGTTTACATGTGCCTTTAGGAAAGACTGTTTAAATTTGATAAACAAAGCTTGATATGAAAAAAAGAGGTTTATGTGCCAAACAATAAAAATGCTGCCGCTTCTTGCAGTGCTTTATTTTTTATGCCATGAAGAGGGTATTGGATGAACCTTGCCTGCAGCAAGGAAATGTTGCCATTTTTGGGTACCTCACCCTTAGCCCTGGTGCGAGATATTTACTGAGGCAATTGGTGCTGAGGCGAATGCACGGGTGGTTTGGGAGACAGTCACATTTGTCTCAGAAAACCACTTGTTTAGGGAAAGTTCAGCTCCCTGTGCTAGCTGAGACTTATTTAGAAACCTGAAAAGCCTTGGGGCTAGCAGCTGGTAAGGGCTAAGACTCTGGCAGGAGATAACCACGTTGCTCCTCCTCTGCTTCTTCTGCTTTTTTATTAGGCATTTCCTAAGAGATAAAGAGGAATATGAAGACAACTCTTCATATTCTATCCTGGTCTGGAAGCATTTGTTGAGGTGAGTATGCACAAGCCTGTACATAAGCCATACAAAGAAGCGATGGAGAAACAACGGATGACCTGTGTAGGCCTTAGTTAGTCCTCTTGCTAGAGGAGATTTAGCCAGGTAGGGAAAAAGGCCCCACGTTTTACTCCTGTGAGTTCTTTCATGGGGATTTTGAAATCCAGAATAAACTACGCTGTTGCGAGTTACTTCATCTGTTAGGTCAGGACACCAGCATGCGGGTTGTGCACTGGTGCAGCTATGCTGGGGCACGCTTTGTGCAGGGAACAAGTACAGCTGAGATCGCTTTCCTGTCGATTAAAGCTAAAGCAGGACAGGAACCTGCAGTAATAGCAGCAATGAATTGAACTGTACAGATACAAATTTAAAAAAATCCTAAACACTTGTAATCAAATACAGCGACTTAGTGTTCGGGGGGGGTGGGGTGCAAAGGTTATATGGAATGTATCTCCTGATCATTATGCACGTATTAAAGCGTATCTCTCATGAATAATTCCTGTGTTGCTTGTGACAGCCAGGTGTCAGCCACCAACCAGATGAGCCGCAGTGAAGAGTCCCAGATGATAATCATGGAGGTTCGTGTCCAGTTAGTTGAGACAAATACGGCGTACGATCATTTTTCACTGAGAGTAATAGGAAACTCTTATATATGTAACTGAGCAAAGTGAAACAGTAAGTCAACAGTATCTTGCAAGTCAGTACCATTCTAGTTAATGCAGGTTTGCATCATTGTTCATTTCTGCGTGAATACAACCATAGACATACGCTGTGAAATAGGCACTTTTAATGTGTAATTTTTATTCTATTTCATATTGATCCAACACTCTATCTTCAAATTAGTCTTGAGTAGGTTGCAAAAACAGAAAGTTACCCTGTTCTCATCTGTAGAAACGCTTTTGAAGTGATCATGTTTGAACTGTGCCTGGTGCTATGTCAATGTAGTGTCAGAAGGGGGGAAAAAAAAAACCCAAACCCAGAAAAACTCCTTGTGGTATGAGGAGATAAACTGTGCCGATAAGGCAAGATGCTTTATAGCTTGCCAATAGGCTTTAATCTTGCTAACAAATAGCAGTGTGTGCTAACTTCAGCCAGTGTCACAACTCTAGCCTGCCAATGGCATCAGTGGAACATATAGATAGGGAAAATTGCTTAAATCGGGTGTTTTGATAGTCTAGACATTATCTCCGCGGGTCTGGGGACAAGGCCAGCCTCTCCCACAGCACAGCTCTCTCTCTCCCCCTCTGTGAAAGGCGGAGTACCCGGATGAGGACCCCGCCCAGGTGGAAAGGCTGAGGAGGACCTTGACCACTCGCAGGCACAGGAGAAAAAAACCGGTGAGCGCCCTCAGCTCCCCATCCGCTTTCCCCACCACGGGCCCAGGCTCGGCGGCCGCCCCGGGACCACCCTGCCGCCGCCTGCTACTGCGCATGCGCACATGCCGCAGCCACCGTCGGCGCGCATGCGCTCTCGCTCCCCCCTTCCCTCAGGCTGGGGGTCCCACAGGCGGCAGCGGCAGGCGCCGGGCCCGCTTCTTGTCCCGTCCCGGCTCGGCTCGGCTCCCCTCACTCATACGCCGTCCCTCTCCCTTTCTGCCCCGCTGCAGCTGCCGGAGGCTGTCGGTCCCCCCGAGCCGCGAGCAGAGGAAAGGAGCCGCGCCAGCATGGCGGCAGCCCCCTCCGGCGCTGCGCCTCAGCCACCGCGCGGTGAGTGACTGCCCAACGGCCGCGGCGGGGCGGGGCGGGGCGGGTCCGCCCGNTCGTGTCGTGTCGTGTCGTGTCGTGTCGTGTCGTGTCGTGTCCGACACGGACACGACATGGTGTCTGTGTCGGTGTCGTGTCTGTGTCTCTGAGCCTTCTGCATCCAGTTAGAGCGCTGCACTGGAAAGACATGCTGCTCTGGTATTTAAGTGCAAGTCGGTTATGAAATGTTCTCACGTAAAATCGACAACATTTCCCAAAGGTGTTAGTGTAGACCTGCCCTGTGTACATATTTGTGAAGCTCATCTTTTGTGCTTGAAGTGTTACTCATCCTTATGGTGGTGTATGGATTTATTGGTGGGCTATTTTAACTGTCACCTGTGAAATACAGAGTAGGACAGGGCAAGAGAGCGATGCACTGGGAAGCTGGTAGAAGTGAATGTCTAATTGGAGCCTTGGAAAGAACCATGGAATTGTCTAGGTTGGAAGGGATCTTTAAGATCATCGAGTTAACCATCAGTCTAACACTGCCAAGTCCACCACTAAACCATGTCTGCCCGTCTTTTAAATGCCTCCAGGGATGGCGATTCCACCACTTCCCTGGGCAGCCAGTGCTGGGCTTCCAGTGCTTGACAACCCTTTATTTTTCCTGATATCCAGTCTAAACCTCCCCAGGTGCAACTTGAGGCCATTTCTTCTTGTCTTGCCATTGAATGGAAGTTGTTGGTCCTCGAAAACTAATCTTCAATTTCTTCAGCAGAATGTTTGCACTATTTCTTTTAAATACTTTGGACAACGTTCATGTTGTGAATCTTACTGCATGGTTTCATGGGTTTACCTAAATAGGTTGCATAAAAGAGCTAATTTAGAACAGAGTATTAAAAGTCAATAGAATGAAAATCCAGGGAAGTATAAACATGCTTAGTTTTTCATCAATATCAAGGTTTATCAAAATAAAATGTATGTATTGTCCTTAAACTCATTTTAGCAAAATATGGTATTTATTACAGATATCTACTATTTAGGGATGTTTCCAGCTCTTTCAAGGTCTGTGTGCTTATCTTTTGAATGTATTTTGAGTCTCACTGTGCCAACTTGTGCTAGGAAGTGATACGCTGTTGACAGATGGGAGTCCAAACAGTTTTCAAAATTGATTGCAGGCGGAAATCAAGAGACACCCTCTAGTGATGGTTGTTTTCTTTTGTAGAAGCTCATTTTCCAAGAATAAACAGACCAGCACAGCAGTACTCTGAGAAGAAAACTAGCCATTAGTTCCCTTATGTGATAAATGTTTTGTTTTCTTAAGTATTTTGCTCTGTTGCTTGTTCTTTTTGTTGCTTCTGAAATCCCTGTAATGCTGCTAATTTTGTATGATTGAGTGAAAAGTACTGCATGTGGTATTCTGAATAGACTGTCATTGGTTTACCTAATTGCAGTATAATTTATCTATGTGTTTTATTTTTTTTTCCAATTACATCTTAAATTTTGAGAAAGACTGCACGTTGAGCTAAAGTCTTCATGCACTTATCCAAAACTTATTTCATTTTTGTTTCCTCTGGAATTCAGTCTGACAGATTTATAAATAATTTAAATTTCCATCTTCTATATATTAAGCTTTTGAATATGCTGACACTGACATCTCCTATTGTGTTGCCCAGTCATAAGGTAAAAGTTGATTTCTTTTCATTTCCTCACTGCCTTTACTAGGCTGATGATCTGTGTATGAATTTCTGCTTATCGTTGTCTTGCCAAGTTATAACTAACCATTTAAAAAAAAAGTAATAAAATCTAACACCCCCTTCCCATTTTCCAGGTGCCATTGGAAAATGCTACATAGGCTGTTTTCTCTACTATCTTGTTTTGGTTTTGTTTTAGTGCCTGTAATAATGCATTGCCTCTATTAGTAGGCCTTTTTAGTTTGTTGTGGTTGTTACCGTATTTGTTCATTGTTTCTGTTAAATTTCTAGTGTTAAAGGTATATATACACCCCCCCCAGCCCTTTTAATAAAAAGAGAACTGTATTTTAACACAAGTGGGAAGCAGGTAGGGTTTGTGGAATTATCAATTTGTGATGTCCCTCAAATACTTGGTTTATTTTATGCTAGCATGCTATGATTATTTTCTCATTCTGGTCCCGCTATGGCAAACTTAGCTTGAAACATACCCATCAACTGTTTCTTCACTTAATATTCATGATAGTCTCTGTTTGTCCCTATTAGTCTTTCAAGTGTTCAGTCAGTCTCTACTGTTTTTTAATGCAGTCTGTTTGCAGAAATTTGTTATTTTACTATTATCTAATTATGTGCATACTTAGATGCCTATATACCTTTCTTAAATGGAAAGACTTGGCTATAAGTCGGTCCACTAGTCAGACTAATAAATAAGAGTTGCAAAAGAAGAATTGCTTTAAATAAAAAGCACATGTCTGAGAGTTATTCCCTTATGAAGCCAGGACAACTGCAGTGTTACAAAATCTTTTTCTTCATTGTTGGTTTTTTTTTGGATTTGTATAGTTACTTGGTTGCAGTTTCTGGCATGTCTTAGTATGCACTTATGCAGTGATTGTACTGTGAAAGATACAAAAGTGTTTCTAGGACCTAGATGGAAGTTCCCTGTTTTCTTTCATGTACCTGATGCTTGGTCACAGCATAAGTGTCTGTCTGTCTGCTTTCCCTTGTGCCTGGTTTCTGCATCCCATTCAGGTACAGAACTGGTGTCAAGATTCTTGTAGCTGTTCTGGGTCTCTGTCAGTGTAGAGAACTTTGAAGTCACGCAGAGACCTAGTGGGTTTGGGCGGGTGGAATCAAGGGAGAAAGGTAGTTATTAGATGATATTTTCAGATTCTCGGTTTGGCTTAATTTCGGTTTGACTATCCAGCAAGCTTATTAGATCTACCAGAAGTAAAATATGGAGCCATTGTAGGATAATGACACTTCAATGTAAAACGTGGTGTGAAATTTTTTGATACAGGCCTGTAATGGGGATCCTGCAAAGTAATGCTCTCCTGGATATCAGTATTATTCTTTCACTTCAAAAATATATTTTGAAGTTATGGACAAGTTAGTTGGCTGCAGAGCCCATTCATATAAGCAGAACAAAAGTATACGTACAGAAAAACAAAGAACCACAGGATCCCACAATAATCGATGCATTGAATTAATTTTACTGCAGCTATTAAAACCTTAAAATGTTTTTCATTATGTATAGAAAGGGTAATTCCCCTGTTGTCTCAAGGAAATGATTCATTCATAATTCTGCATGCAGAGTATCAGCTCTGATGCTTTAAGAGGTGTTTAAAGTAGTGGAAGATTGTTTCTGCACTAATTTTGCATATTTGCGCTGTTCACTTTAACCTGGCTTGTCTGGAAATGTTTACAAGCAATTGTCAAGTATTTCAGAAGATCAAAAGCAGATTCTAATCTGTTGCTTTCTAGTTTTCATTTATCAGAATGGAATTGAAATAAAGCATTTGCTCCAATGAAACAGAATATGTTTTTACATGCTAACTGAACAGAATACAATGGTAAAAAAAAAAAAAAGTCACAGAAGGGAAATCAAAAGGTAACTTAGACCAGCTTCTCTCCTTAAATCTTTTCAACACTATTTAAGTCTTGAGACCTGGTTTTGGTGTTTTTTTTTTGTTGGTTGGATTGTTTGGGGGTTTTTTATTGTTTGGTTTTTGTTTGGGTTTTTTTTTTTTTAAAACTTTAAAGCTTGCACCAGTGGAGATTCCTTAACTATTTATGGGACTCGACTCCAATGCTAGAATACCCCAACAGTTAAAAAGCTTTTCCAGTGTATAATCACCTTCCTTATTGCAATTAAAGTCCATTATTTCCATCTCCAGCATACACAGAGAGCCTTTCTGTGTGCAACAACCTTTGGTGGGCTTGAAGCTGTAAAAGATGTTGAAGTTTTTTCTCCATTCCAAAGACTCTTCAAAGTCAGTCTTTGAGCAAATGTGACTTCTCACAGTTGTTGCCTGCGTGTTTTATACACAGATAGATGTTATTCCATCATTCAAACCATTAATAAATGTTGTAAAAGCATTAGATTGAGGCAGACCCTGAAAATACCTACTCGGTATGGTGTTTGAATTTATTAACTGTTACTTGCTTATCTTTTTTAAATGTGGTTTTGCAGTGACTTGCATGTGCCCCCTTCCTGCCACCCCCCTATCATTTCATCAAAATATTTCCTACTGAGAGATGCTTTCTGTAAGGCAAGCTCAAAAGCTGAGATGTATGCTTTTTCTATTATTCACAAGAACGGGTAGAGTATATGCTGAAGAACTTTAAATTGGCTTGATAGGTCTTGATCTTGGTTAATCTAGGCCTTCTGTTGCTTATTATTTTACTGTCTTTTAAATGTTTGCAAATAGGCTGAGTGTTTTTTGTAGAGGTGAAGTTAGACTGACTTCTGTATGCTTCTGCAGCTCACTCTTTCCCATTTCTTAAAAAAGACACTTGCCCAGGATTTTGGAACTTGCCTATTCTCCATCATTTCTCAGAATCACTGAGAGTTCTGATGTTGTTGCAGCCAGTAAATTATTGGATACTCTGCAACAATGGTTTTTAATTGGCTCAGTCTGATGAATATTTATCTAGATCTTGTTCTCTGTTTTGTCATTAATTCTCACCTTGTTCTTACTCATATTGCGTTCCTTGTTAGAAAAGATAAAATGCAAATAGGCTTTTCTGTGTGTCACCTCTTAATGTCTCTACTGAGTACTTGCTTATTTCTGTCTCTAGTATTCCTCTTGGTGAGGAAGTGGTTATGGGATGCTTGCTTTTCTCTTACGTGTCTCACGCTAGTGATATTCACTTTGTGCCTTGTTTTTTCTTTTGGAAGTTTCCAAATGCAATGAATATTTCTTTGTACAAATACAGGCAGTAAATTGTGTAATTTGAAAATATTATGATTCTCCCAAATCTTCTGATTTTTTCGAAGTAGAATCAGTATTAGTGGGGTTTATCTTAATGTATTTTTCTTTTCTAAATGACAGTGGACTAAGGTCATCCTAGAAATTAGATTGCCCTTTGACGTTGGTATGGTAGGTAGCCTTTAAATGTTTAAGTTGTATATTCAACATACAGTAAAGCTCTTGGAATAATATTGAATCAGCCATAATATGATATATGTTGTGTGACCTTACCACTCGTAAGCCCTTACCCTTTGCTGTTTTATCTGCCTTTCATGAATTTAATGCCTTATATAAACCTGAAACCACCCTTTACTTAGACCTTAGCAAACAATGTTCTTTCCTAAGGGCAAAGAACAAACCAGTGTTTGGCTCAAAAAACTGATGAGTAATATAATTCTATAGGTGGAGATAACTAGAAAAACTTATTTACCTAGAATGTCATGTGTGCACAGATTAAAAATTAAAGAAAAAGAAAAGCCATGCACCACAAAGCACATGTGCGAAAAGAGCTACAGTTTTCTCCTGCTAATCATTTTACAGTTGTTCTAGTAAAGGGCCAGTGTGTTCTATGTGGATCGATGGAGCTCCTTCTGGAAAGACAAGCTAGTTACAAAAGTTCAGGAAAAGAAAATAAGATCTGAGGATTCTACGTATAAGAAGGGATGTAAAGCATTTCTTTTAAAAAGGTTAATATTGCATGTATCAGTGAAAGTTCAAGTTTCGGTAAGCTTCTGAGAATTTCCAGATGAACACCAGGGCTCTAGTGAGACTGAAGAGGTCTGTGCAGATAGGGAAACAATTACGTAGCTAGAATCAGTTTTGTTAATGAAGAAATGAGTTAGGTCTTTCAAAAAGAAAAATACTTAAGTGATGGCTTTCTGAGCTATTAGGTATATAAAACTATGTTTTGAGCTAAAAGTATTCTGGAGACTTTTATAAAGGGGATAACCTTGACTCTTTTACAGTGGTAGTGCAATCCATGAGAAGGAGATGGGTGCCTTCTCAAAATACTGTGCAGACGACAACCATAAGTGTTTAATGCATAAAACTGCCGAAAGGATTGCCATTTGCTTACACATAAAATCTCATTTATATTATACATTTAAAATGTTTTTCATTTGTGTTTGTATGAGAGGATGCATTGTAGGTATCCACTGCTTTGTATTTCTGACCCCCAGCGTGTAGCTTCTCTGTAAACATCTGGATAATTATTCATTCTTTTTATTTAGATATCAAGAAATACAGTAGTATACAGGGTCACCCTACTAATATTTACTGAATCTACCTGAAGAAATCATAATCTAAGAGGATCTGACACGTGGAAGATAAGGGGGAGGAATGCCATTGGTCCTTCAAAGGAAAAGGAGGCCCTGATAAGTTTGGTTATCAAAGATGCATTCTTATTCAATTTTAATTACAGAAGAAAAGCCTGGGCTTTGGGGGAGAAGCAATTCAAAGGCTGAAACAAACAGTAATTTCCCTTTTCTGCAATTACATGTTTACCCAAATCAGTATCCAAACCTGGTATTTACTATCTATCAGAAAGTCTAAATATGTGCCACTGGTGTAAAACTCAGATTTGTGTGTTTCACAGGATCAGCAGAGAGTACTTGATCCTAAAGGATGTAGAGTTTTGATGAGTTCTTGGGGTTGGAGAGTGGGTTGTAGGATTTTTTTGTTTTGTTTGAAGTCAACCCGAGGGGTACAGCTGTAGTGATGACCTCCAGCTGGACTTAGCACTACTGATTACAACCATTTGAGCCCAATAGTTCAGCCAATTATCATTCCACCTACTTATGAAGTCTATATTTCGTCAGTTTCTCTATAAGGGTGTTACAGGAAACAGTGATAAACAATATCCGCAGCTTTCCCTTCATCCAGTAACCCAATTATCTCATCACAGGAAGTTGTCTTATTGGTCAAGTACAAGGTTTTCCCCTTCATAAATCCATGCTGATGACTCCCAGTTTTTGTCTTGTGCTTAAGATATTTGGCAGTGGTTTTCAGGATTATTTGCTCCATCACCTTCTTGGGCATCAAGGTGAGGCTGGCCAGTCTGTAGTTCTCCAGATTCTCCTCCTTGAAGACGGGAGTGATGTTTGCTCACTTCCAGTCCTCAGGAACCTCCCATGGTCTTTCAAAAATAGCTGAGAGTGGCCTTGAGTTGACGTTGACCTGTTCCCTCAGCACTCATGGGAACATCCCATTAGGACCCGTGGATTTGCATATGCCCAGTTTGCTTAAATGTGGTCTTCCTTGGTCTTCATCTACTGAGGGTAAGTTTTGCTGCCCCAGGCTTTTTTGCTGGTCTCTGGAATACTCAGGTGTTCCTGATGGCAGTAAAAACTGAGATGAAGAGAGCACTGATTACTTAGGTCTTTCCTGTGTTCCCTGTTACCAGGTCCCCTGCCCCATTCAGCAGCAGGTAACCATTTTCCCTAGTCTTTGTTTTGCTGCTCATACACCCGTAGTGTCCCATCTTGTTGACAATCGCATCTTTTGCCAGATTCAAGTCCACGTGGGCTCTGGCTTTCCTAAGCCCATCCCTGCATGGTCAGACAGTGTCATAGTATTCCTTCCAGGTCACCTATCCCTGTTTACATCTCTTGTAAGTTTTCATTTGATGTGTGACTTGAGTTAGTTCATCCATGTAGCCACCTCTGGGTCTTGATTGACTTCCTGAGTATGGGGCAGACTGCTCTTGAGCTTGCAGGAGGTGATCTGTTGATTCCAGAGGGGTGGCACAAGTAGAGCTGCTAGTTGTTTGTGTGTGAAATGGGAAGTTACTTGATAATGCTGTCAGTCATACATGGGACAAGGTAAAATGCACCTTACTCTCTTGACTGTACTGGAGCTATAGCACAAAAACACTGCTGCAGAAACTGATATTTTGTCACTACATGTGACTAACAGCTTATTAAATGCCAGGTAATTCTTTGCATATTTCTAATAGAAAAAAAAAAGTGTGTATATGCTTTACTTATGGTGGTTCATAGTGTATAATGAAAAGTAGACCCATCACAGCTAAATGCATTTAAATGATAGTCCGTAAGGTCTGAATTCCAAATAAATGTTTCATTCCTTCATGTTCTCTCATGTAAGTTCTTTCTGTTGGAATATGGGACTCTATATGGCATATATAGTTTTATTTTGCATATTTTTAGGTTTCTTTCAGAGAATACTTAATTTAAACATGTTACCCTGTTTTCTCTGTTTCAGACTTGCCACCTGTTCCTTCTACGTCGAGGACAGGCTTTGCAGAATTTTCTGTTAGGGAGCGAATGAGAGAGAAGCTAAAAGCAGCAAGGGTGAGAATCCTTCAGAAGTCCCGTTTGGTTAACTTTAGTCTTATAAGTACTACCCACTTCATTTCGCTTGCTTACTGCTATGTGAATCTGAATTGAGATACCTGCTTTTTTATTTCTAACGCCAAAATAATACTCAGTTCATCAGTACAGTTATTTTCCAGTGTGTTTCTATTGATGTATTTTTTCTAAAGTTTATCTTTAATCTGTGCAATAATATAAAAGTTGTCATTGTTTTATAATTCAAATGATACAATCATTACAAAATCCTCCTGTGCTTTTGTCAAAAAATTTCTTACACTATTTTGAAATCAATGGATTTCCTTGTAAGTTTACTGTGCAGTTTAATAAGGGGTATTAACATCTAGGTCTGTAAAATCACTTAAGCTGATTATATAGTTGAAAGATTCTGTCCCCAACACAAACATGTATACGTTGTTGAGTTCCTAGGAATTATTGTAGCTTTGGTCTTATTGTATTTCTGTTATAGCTAAGCATTTTTTTTTGTTTGCTTAGACAAAAGCAGAAATTACTTTATTGCAAGAAGACCCCAGTCCACGACCCAGGCGTTTAAAAAGTGTCAGAGAAAGGAAAACAGGACTCAGACTGGATAAAGTGGTAAGAAAGTGCGTTGGGTCTTGCTATTCTGATAATGAGAAAGTGAATGTGCAACATGAAATAAATCTAAGACTGTACATAGGCTTGAAGATCAATTTCATTTATTTTAATGGGATCAAAATTATGCTATTATTTGAATTAGTAACCGGGAAGGAAACCTTCTGATTATTGCATTTAATGCACCTATTTAACAGTAATCATTTGCTTTCATTATAGTGTGGCCATTAGGTGAAACTTCTGTCATTTACAGGTTTATGACTTCTGTTGCTTAAGATGCCTTCAAGTATTTAAAAGTTACTGTTACAGAAAGGACCACTGTATTATAGCTTTATATCATTTTGCACAGTGTAATTGCTAAAGGCTGGATATTAACTTTATGTCATCGTACTGTATTGTATTTCCTTGCTACTATTTTATATTCAGGGTTTTTTTAGTATAAGCATGTTCTTTGTTAGAAAATTAATTTCGTATTAAAAAAGTAACAAAGGCTGTGCCTTTGCAGAACTTGCACCCAGATATTCTTCAGAATTCACAAAGAGATTGCTTGCTTGTAGAAAATGTGTTCCAAAGAATGAGTATGCCCAGGAAATAACAGCACGTAGCTGTAACATTTTTATCTGGAATTCCAAACAATATGAATTAGTCTGGCTGAATTGCTTGTCTAGGGGAGAATTACCTCATCATGTAGGTTGTGGGGAAGGTTTTTGGCAGTGTTTTCTTATAAAAAGTAATTGTCACAGTTTTCAGTTAAGTAGTGTTGTTTTAATGAGTTTGTGTTAGGAAAATGTGGAACTGATACCCTTATTAAAGTCATTTACTAATTTTATATACAGCATGTCTGAAACCTTCCACATGTTGGTTTTGTTTCCTGTGCTTATTTACACAAGTACGAAGTCTTGTTTTGTTGTTAAACAAGTGGCTGTCAGATTGCCAGGGTCTGAGGTTTCCTTTTTGCTATAATTAGTTTGAAGTTTAGGTTGAATAGATGTAAACTTGAGAAATGTCTTCCTTTAATCTAAGAATTCAGGTTGCAAGGAGGAAAACCAGGTGTAATGTTGGACGTGCTATGTTGGCTGGGCCTGATGAAAATCACTTGGCAGCACTTAAGTGAACTTGCTGAAGCAACCTCAGAACCAGTGATGATTACAGTGATCTGTGTGTAGGGACAGATAAGGCTTCAGAAAACTGGAACTGGATAACGGTGCTACCTCCTTTCTTCAATAGGTAGAGGAGTATCAAATGTGGAGTTTTAGAGTACCCTAGCAATAATTGTTTGAGAGAGAACAAAACAAATCATCGTGTTTGTATTTAAGCACCCAAGCAATGAACACCACCTGTTTTGAATAATACCAAACAGGTTTTTCCTAATTGCAGCAGGGGCTATATGAGAAGCTATCCGTAGCTCCTTGATTCCCTTCCCTGGTCAGCAGTGTCTGTCAGCAGCACCCTTGCCACTGCTGCCCAGCTTGTGCTGTCTGTCAACATCTCTTTTGTAGACAGGAAGATTTCGCATTGCCACCCCGTTTCTCCCCCTTGCGGAGATTAGCATGTGGTTGCTTGTGTTCGGGAGTGCAGAAACAATGATCTCAGCACTGAAGAAAGTAAACTAACATTTATGCAGTGAACCATTTCTTGATACTCTGCAGTCTATTTCTTGACCCAAAGGAGGAAAGAGTTAAGTAATAAATAGGTGTACCCTTTTAAAATAAATACAAAATCAGTATAATTGTTACCACAGTGACTGTATTTCTGTTTTGGTTTTTTTTCTGTGAAAATGCAATAAATATCTAATCTCTGTATTCAGCTATTTGTCTTTTTTAATGGATCAGTAAGTATATGTTATAACGTATATATTTTTATTCAGTCTGATAAATTTAGGGAGATGCAAGAGGATGAATCCCACTTAACATCGAAAATAAAGTTTCGCGAGTCTGTCAAAAAGCTTAAGCAAAAGTCAACAGTAAGTATCAATTCTTTCATTTCAATAACTGATGTTAGTTTTATTTAAACTTTATAGGACTTCATGATTCCGTTTGAAGCAGCAGAGAGAATTCAGTCTTAAGCAGTGGAGAGGGTTTTATTTATGTAAAAATTCATAAACAATATATGCCAACAATTGAAGGCAAAGTGCCATTAGAAATTTCTCTTCATATGATTCACCTGGATATCTGCATTGTGGCCAGAATTTAAACTTTGACATTTCTCATTCACAAATTGTTTATATTTAAAACAATAAGCTGATTGAAATTGAATGAGGTAAGTTTTTTAGTGAAACATTGCAAGCAATATTTAATGAAGTAATAGTATAGCAATAGAGAAAGTTTCAGGTATCATTTAAAAATTTCAGTCAGCTTCGGCGTTTGGGTGAATTCTCTGAGATAGAATAATTATTATCCAATGTCCTGCATGCTGTTATTGCTGTTATTAATGGAAAGATATCTTCACTTGTCCTAAATTTCTTATAAATGTCATATTAAAGTATCTTTGTCTTCTTTTCTTAGTTCCAGAATGATTTTCCTTCCGCTGAAGAAGCATATAATTTCTTTACCTTCAATTTTGATCCCGAACCAGAGAGTGTAAAGGCTGGAGCCAGGAAAAGGAATGAATTAAATGAAGAGGAGGAGGCAGAAGAACAATGTGTAGAAACCCATGAGGATGAACAAGAGGAGGATGAAACGGTGTGAGCTATAGAATAAATGTTAATATATTTATTCAGACTTCTTGAGTTAATTTGAATCATCTAATACAAAATGACAACTTTTGTTTCCTTGAAAATTCTGAAAGTATACTTTCTAAAGGTCTTCATTTTAAGAAATAGATGAACTAACAGAGATGTTTTCACTTAAACTATAGGATGAAGATGTACGCCTAGTTAAAGATGATGATTTGTTCACTATAGAGCAGACAACTGAAGATTTTCTAGTAATGAAACCTGCTGATTGTGAAATCTACTCTGAGCAACTGAAAAAGGAAAAAGAATTTCTCTTCATTCCCAGCATGCGAGCAGGTATGAATATTGTGCTTATCCATTTTCTTCCTGGATTTTGCATAGCATGGCACCCTTTGATCTGCTGAAAAAAAAATCTATCAGGTGGTCTCTGGCAGTGGAGAGATATTTAATTGCACGTCTCTGACACTGATCACCCAGTCAAGTCTGAAAAGGTCTGACAAAATGGATTAACTAGGAACATGCACACCTCAGCAGGTCACCAGCTGGTGTGCTAGCAAGTGAACTCAGGGCACGTCAGTTGCTCTGGCATAATTACCTTAGTGCTGTCTATAGTAAACGCAAGCTGGCTTGGCCCCTCTTTCACTAGGGTTTAGCTATTACATTATTTAACATCTGCAACAGGTTACTGGGTACGCACAGTTAGGTACTAAAAGTGGCTTGTGCACCATACATTATAACTTACACTATTTCTTCACTTGCCCACATCTGCAGTTTTTTCCATGTGGCAAGTTTGTCAAGACTCACGTAAGTAACGTTTGTAATTCAAGGGACCCTTTTCCCAAAATCCGATTTTGTGAATTGGAAATAGTTAGTCAACACTGATCACATCTCTGACCTTTTTGCCTTATTCCCATAGAACTGCGAAGTCTGAAAAAAAAATTGCTTTATAATATCACTTGCTATTTAATATTTGAAGTGGAAGAAACAGAAATGAGTCTCTCGGTGGTCTGTACCCAGAATGGTATCAGCACAGCTTGCAATGCGATGTCAAAATATTTGACGTTGGGTGCCTCTGTTTTTTCGTGTCTTGTACCTTAGTTCTGACTGCTTCCAGCATGGTCCACTGTATTCTGATTTAGGGGATAACTTTTATTGTAACCATCAGTATAATCTCTCCCTGTTTTGTAATTGCTCCTTGAAAAATACTGAGCTCTTACACACCAGTGAGATAACCCTGCAGGCAGGCTTTAAAAAATTCCACCTACTGTTGTGGGGCTAACATGACTTTTTATGCATGTTCTGTGTTTTGTACAGGAGTAGCTTAAGCAAACTAGTAATAGTAGTTCAGATTAATCTCAGTTAAAATTTCACTTTAAATGGCAAAGTCTTGGAAGTGTTTGTCTAGTCAGTTGTTGCTGCTAATGGGTTTTTACACTGTTTTGCAAGCAACTGTTAAACCTAAACTCTACTAGGTTATTTGCAATTTTTTTCAGTGTGGAAATGTTTAATTATCTGTTTCGAAGATTTGTGATGCTTTTATGATTTAAACTGTGGCTCTGTCCTGATTAGGAAAAGGAACCAATTTTGGTTATATATTTATTTTCTTTTTTCCTAGTTAGGAAAATATTTCTGACAGCATGGTTAATATGCAGTCCCAGTTTAAGAATGGCGTAGGCTTTTAGACAATCAATAAACTAGAACTACAGTTGTTAGATATTTACATGCTTTTCTATTTAATTTCTCATTAGTGCCTGCCTCTGAGAAGATGCCTGGAAACGTGCAGCCTAGGTACCTTGAGGATGAGGGTCTTTACACAGGAGAAAGGCCCTTCGTATCACAGTCTAATCAAAATATATTAGAAAACAGAATACTCAGACAGGAGCAAGTAAGTTACCACTACCTTCTTAGTTGTCTTTTAAAAATCCTGTATTTATCAGTATTTTATTTTGTTATAGTTAAATAGGTATATCGTCACGGTAATATGGGGCTTTTATCTTTAAACTGTTTAGCAGTATCAGACATCAGGAAATGTGGATTCTTGTAGGAGTGTGTCTTAGTGTATCCCAATGATCAGAGCACCAGGCTGGATCTTAAAAAACTGATGTCTTTTCCTGGCTCTGCTCGTAGCCTGCTGGGGAACAAATCACTTCACTTGTCTGTGCCGGAGTTTAGTTGCCACTACAATAGGAGTAATTATAATTTACTTTCTTTATAAAATGCTGTATAAAGACTTATTCAAGAGCTGTTGTTATTATTTACTAGAAGATCATAACAAAAGGAGGCAATATGGAATGGTTGTTTTCTGTGTCCACTGGAGATAATATGAAGTAATAGACTTGTAGAAATTTACTGATCAGAGCGTAAGGGTAACTAAATATTGGTATAGATTATCTGAAGGGGTTTTAGAATAATACTAGATTTTTCAGAATGGCCTACGGAAACTCTTGTGAAGGTGGCTTGGGTATATTTTATCCTGCTATATGATCTTTCTATACGTGTTAATGTGTGTATAGTTAAGTATAGATTTAAGCTGCTATACAGCAGTTGCGCTTTATAATTTATTGTGATTCTATGAATTCTTCATGGGCTAGCAGAGGTACTTTTGTGAATCAGATGGGAATATTGGGAATTTTTAACTGGCCAGCTTCAACCCAGTTAGTTTTCTGTTTTGCTTCACTGTGTTACCACACCAGTGTTTAGTTCTAGGATCAGCTTAAACCAGGTGTGGGAATAAGAGGGCAGGCCAGCATCTTTCAGCACAGGTTTAAGCTATTCTTGAATCCAGGTCATGAGAGCAGAGGGATGAATTAGGACAATATTTAACATGTAAAGCCGTGGATTGCAATTGGTGGGTAAGATGCTTACCTCACCTGCTTTCATAGATGCTGTTTAATTCATTTAGGTTGTGGACTAGAAGAGTTGAGAGATCCATTGATAAGTGATCTCTCTGACCTGCCATTTAGCTCTTTAATTCTTTGCTTTATGATTTTTATAATCCAATTTGAAGATGTGGGTGGCAGTCTGGTGTAAAACATTGCAATTCTTTCAGCTTTAGAGATTTAAGAAAACATAACATTTAAATGTTAAGTGATGTAAGTGTTGATTTTTTCTTTTTTTTTCTTTCAAATCTGTAACACTAAATGTCGAAGGAAAAAATATCAGTGTATTTAAAGTTTGAGCAAGCACTCGATTTTGATTTCAAAACTTATCTATAGTACATTTGAAGATTTCGTTTTGGTGTCTTAGAACAGTTTTGCTTGAGTCACAAACAATTCATAGTCACTTTTTCTTCTGTAATAGCTTTCATAAGAATTATAATTTTGCAAGTTATTTCTATATAAAGCAAGAAACAATACAAAATTATGTTTTTATTTGTAGGGGAAAGAGTGGTTTGGTGATGATGGCAAAATCTTAGCATTGCCTAATCCAATTAAACAGTCTTCTACTAGGCCTCCAATATTCTCATTGGAAGAAGGCATTGCACCAGAACTTGAAACAGTGTATAGAAAGGTAGGCATATTTTGTATATGTGGTTCCTGAGACCAAATATCCCAGTTCTTCTGTGCCAGAAACCTCAGTGAGCTGAAGGGTTTTGTGCTAAGAACCATGAGTACTGACTGCTTTTTGGGGTTCCACAACTGGTTTTTAAATGTGCTCTAGTTTTTCAAGTATATTCCACCTGTGTTTTTCTGTAAAAAATAATGCATACAAAAATGGATGAAGAGTTTAGCTGGTAGTACTGGTTTAAATAGTAACATGACAGTCCATGAGAAACTGCTTCAGGTCTGTGAGTCACTAAGGTCTCTGTGAGGCACCCTTGGATATTCTCATGCCAAAGTAGGGTAGTTCTTATATTAGTGTATCTGTAAAGCTCCTGCTGGTAGAAGCTGGTAGACAGACTTGGTGATCAGGACAGAGGTGCTCTCTGCAGCTTAAGGGGGAAGTAATTGAAGGCCACGTGCCTGATGGTTATTTTACAGTGATGAAACTCCTCCAAAATAAGTCTTTACATGCAGTTTGCTCAAGTAGGAAGCAACTAACTCTGAGTTACGTATGATCTTTTTGGGGTTTTTTGTTTTTCTCTCAACCACAGCATACCTACCCTAGCAAACAGCAGTTGCAGTGTGCAGTCAGTACAAATGACAATAAGTTTCAATCAAAACCATTCAGCAAGCTTTAAGCAAGCTTTAATTGTTCTGCTTGTTAGCATTCTACTACCCCCTTGGAAAAACTGTGACTTTTTAGACTTTAAAGTAGATTGTTTTTTTGGGACACACAAGTGTTTCTGTCTGCTGCTGGTTACAAATATGCAATTCTCAGGATTCATCGAGTACTACAGACCTATTGTGCAGGGTGTTTCTGTGGACAGGAAAAGAGGTTGCTGCTTAGATCTTAGTAAAGATAGGCCAAGAGAGCTTATGTTTCAAGAACACTGTGTTTACATGAATACTGACATGCAAATACCCAAATCACTGTTGAAAGTAAGACATTAAGCTTAGGGGCCCTTTATGAGCAGAAAAATAGTTAAAGCATAAGGAATTCATCGCTGTCATTTTTAATGAGTTTATGTTATATTAAACATTTTGATGAGAAACTGAATGTTGAAGGATCAGATGGACTTAAGTGTGTTTTGTGGCCATTTATGCCAGTCCTGTAAAATTGCTATGCAGCAGCTGAATTCCCCTCTCAATCCCCCTTTTTCCAGTTCTTACGGAAGTGCTGCAATGAACACCCACCCCATAACTAACAACTTAATCTTTTATGGTACCAGAATTTCTTTGATGAATCTCTCCTGAAGAATCTGAAGAGGGGAGCAGCAGTAGTCAGGCAGGAAGCACTGCTAATTCTCTTCTGGTTTCAGTAACCTGGTGATATAAGCCATAATTGCCTCTCAGTTGCAGCGGGTTGAAGCAGATTCTTTAAGCTGTGTTGCTGAAAGCTTTCGTTGGGCTTTGTTGGTGTGAATTTCCTTGGCATTAGAATGGGGAAGCAAAGAACATATTTCCACTTCTGTACAATCCAAATGGTCTACAAAGAAAACTGCTTTCTGAGAGCTGGACTGTTTATCCTAGAGCTCAGTTCTAAGAGGAAATAAAGCAATACTAAACAAAGAGGTAAGAAGAGAACTAGCAGGCTTTTCTTTTTCCAATTTGTTGTCATCGTCTTCATTGCTCAGCAAAACCTTCAGTAAAGGCAGATGACTTCTTATTTCAGTCTCGTATGGGCTATCAACATTCTGTTGTGTAGAATACCCACGGTGGTTTTATGCCACTTGTCAATAAAGCAAAGAGGTTACCACAGAAGCCTTTAAAGCTTAATACTCAATAGTTAGATGTAGGCAGTGCTAAATGGGTCATTTTCTGTCACAGGATCTCTTTGCAAGATAGTTTTGTTGAGGCTTGTAAATCCATTTTATTCTTTTTTTCTTTCAGGCAATAAAAATGACAGCTGCCAATCAGTATCTTGTCGGACCTGGAGATTTTCAGGGGCCATTTCAGTTGGATATTGACATTTCTGGACTGATATTCACCCATCATCCGTGTTTTAGCCGTGAGCATGTGTTAGCAGCTAAATTGGCTCAGTTATATGATCAGTATTTAGCAAGAAAACAGAAGAATCTTACCAAATTTCTCACAGACAAGGTATTTCTGTTGCATCATTGTAGCTTATTGAGATAATGTGACAATTGAAGGCAAAAGCTGAATTTGTTTCTTCAGAGTAGAGGGATGAAATTCCAATTGTATGTAATGAAAGCATTTTGTCAGAAGATAAAAACCTAAGTATTTCATTTAGATTGCTGGGTGTTCAGTGCAGAACTGAGTTTTTAAGATTATGGATTTCTTTTATCTTCTATTTAAAATGAACTCTATGCAGGTTCTGAGGTAAAAGGAATGTAATTGTTAAAATACAATAACATTTACATAGTATTCCTTAGAGTATCCAAAATGTTTTGCAGTGAATGACAGATAAGACTTTACAGGCTTGTGTACAGCAGCTCTGACAGGCAGACAGCAAAAGACAGTATTTGAGGATGGAGGGAAATTAGTGAAGTTTTCTTTCAGTTGTCAATTAAAAGTAAAAGGAAGCAGTTTAATTTCACCAAATTCTACAAAAATTGACAACCCATTTCCACGTACATATCTGTGACAGGTACCATGTTTTAAATGCGTACTGTTGTCACATGTACTGTGTCACTCTTGTGATGTAGCAAAACCTGTGGCCAAACAATGACTCTTCTGTTCCTGGCTCCGTTGCTGACATGCTGGATGACCTTGGCTGGGCTGCTTACCCACCGCTTACCATCACTCCTCTGCCATCTGTACATTGGAAGTAATGGCCATGGTCTTCCCTGGGGCAAATTTGTACATGCACGTGAGGCACTGTTAGTACAATTCTAATATCATCAGGGTGCACAAGAATATTTTTAAAGCATTTTAAATTGCTTTTGAAATCTGAAAGGATAACAACTCTTTAGAAATGTGAGGTAAATCTTGTTATATGCTGTAGCTCTATGTAGTAGGGCTTGTCTGTTAAAAATCAGATTGATTAGTAAGTACATGGATATAAATTCAGGTTTCCATAAATTAAAGGTGATGATGATTCTCTACCCTAAAGGGTGATGATTACCTTAAAGATGATGATTCTCTTCCCTTAAAGGGAAAAATAATCGTAGTATGCAAGGTCATTTTTATATTACTGTTATGAAGGT
This sequence comes from Anarhynchus alexandrinus, assembly GCA_008711295.1. Classification (NCBI taxonomy): domain Eukaryota; kingdom Metazoa; phylum Chordata; class Aves; order Charadriiformes; family Charadriidae; genus Anarhynchus; species Anarhynchus alexandrinus. Next base: position 1,402,340 of record VUYV01000161.1, read on the forward strand.
CAGTAGGTGCTGTACAGATACTTCTGAATTTTGGTATAAAGCATTAAATGACAGTTCTAATGTTGGACAAATGTTTCATACGGTGTCTCAAAAGAATTCTTTGGTATACTTTAGTCTGTCGTTACTTTTGAAGGATTTGCTTTAGTCTTCCATGAAACAGTGAAATAGGACATTTGGGTTCTCCATGCCTACATTACAGGAACCTGTGTGCGGAAGGGATTTCCTGAGTGTTTCCACAATACTTTGCCAGTATTGTAGGCATCTGTGTAATATATTCTTCATAAACTGATTTTAACAATTAGTTGTTTTAGCCACCATTCTGCTACTGACAGGCAGTTTTAAAACCTGTTTCCTCCTACAGTCATTATTTAATGGCCATATTGATGCAGCCAAATTGTTCTTAAATCTAAACAACTCTTCCTCCCTTTCCCCCTTCCTCCCCGCCGTGTCCTAGTGGACTTCTTATGCACTTCTGATGCTTGCTCTTTGTATCTTAAAATATATCATCTTTCAGTTATATTCTCTCTCCAATTTCATAGATCTGTTTAAAACAATCTTTGCTCCTTGATTTGTAATTTCATTGCTTCTACTTTGGATGTAGTTGCTTTCGTCTCCTGCATTGCCATCACCCATTCTTGGTTTCACATTCAGTATTATCATTAAGGAGATCTACAGAAACATAATAACTATAATTTTAGTTCCTATCCTACTGCTGTTCCTTATTTTTCTCTCTTCTCTTAGCCAGTCCTCTACATTCTCTTGTCTTCACAGCCACGTATATTTTTGCATTCTCCTTAACTATGTGTCCATCTTCCATGTAATCATTTGATGCCTATCTTCAAATCTTAGTTGAAGGAGTGGCCTCTTGTCTCAACAGTGTGGCTTCAAAAGTGCATTTGAACTGTACCATTGTTCCCAGTTCTGTCTCATCCTTAGATCTTCTCTTCTTCCAGTTGTTACATGCAATATGTCATGCCTAAATGCTTTGCTGCAAAGTGCCCAGCTTCTGTAAGATACTCATCAAATCCACAATCCACTAATTTTTCTTGTTTATTGATGTTCTAGGGTTACTTTAGTGTCCCTCCCTAGTCCTAAAGAAACCCTTTTATAGAAGGTGGGCTTTTTTGCAGATTCACTGCTTTTTTTCCTACCCCTTTGATTGCTGAACTTTTGGAATAATCCCTAGAACAGTCTTGTCACCTTGTTTAGATCTGTTACAGTAGTCAAAGTAGTCCCTCGTATGTCCAGGGCTCCTAATTAGAATTTCATCTTGAAGAATCAGCACCTCACAGGCATGGCAAAACCCTGTAAATACAGAATCAAGACAATTCAGAGTTTTCTTTTGTGTAGGAACTAGGTCTCTCATGGCAAGATGCATTACACTGTATGCCTCATAATTGTCAAACCATCTGTTAATTGTTTGTTTGTTTGTTTAAGCTGCATGCTTTGAGGAATGCTGTGCAATGTAGTATAGACGGTGGTGGTGCTGGTGTTCCTAGTCCTGTGGCACAACAGAGCATACCTGAATACAAAATGGAGATCAGGTAGGTATGGATTCATTAAATTATTGCTTTTTAAAACTGTATTCCTTTTTTCCTTTCCATGCTGGTATAGAATATGATTCACGTCAAACTTTTAAATTCTGCTGTAAATAGCTCTAGAAGAATTTTGAGAGCTTGAGAGTTCTAAATGATAAGTTCAGTAAAAAAAAAAAATGAAGAAAATACAGTTTAGGAAGAAATCTTGATTCAGAAGTGGTCTGATTTGATTACCTTCTATTAATTACTTAGTAAGTATTTACTGGTTTGTTTTGCACAATTAAAATATAATTAGAATAAGGTTTCAGTAGATAATCAGCTGGATGCATGAAGCTCTCACAACAATGCAAGTCATGTGATTTTTTGAACACACAAACTCTAGGTTTTTTTCATCATCTTCCTCATTGCACAAGCGTTCTTGATTCACTTCCCATTCTTAGGTATTTTGGACATGGTTTTGCCAATGGGTTAATATACATAAAATGGTAGAATTTTTTTTTACAAGATTACAGTTATTGTTCTTGGACAGTAACTGGGTAGTAAAAATATATTACAGTTTTTGTCTTGGTAGTGAAAGTTAGTTTTACTTTGGCAGATGGACAGTGGTGAGCTGTAAGTGTAAGCAATATGATAAAAATCACGTTGTTTTGGAGACCCATGCTGAACAGCCTTTTAACAAGTAGATACTTAATAAAAAACTGAAAGTTTTTCACAATCTGAAAGTAGGCAATAATGTATTAATTTAAATAAATACAAGTTTAGACTGATGTAGTCTAAAAATCAAATTTTTGCTAAAAAAATAATTTTTTTTTAAAAGGCTTTCAGCCTTGAAATCTACATCTGCTTACACTTACACATCCACCCTCTACTCTTAGTTTGGGAATTGCTTCTTCAGATTTTCATCCTTCAGATTTTCATCCTTCAAGTACACTGTCTTGTAATACATTGGTATCTATGCAGAACATAAAGAAGACTATAATGTGTTATTTTATACTGAGGGACAAAGTCTTCCTTCTGTTGAAAAAGGAGTAGCTCTTACTAATGTTGTCTTAACACATGTGCTAGAGGACTAGGAGCAGGAGGTGTGCAGTTACCATACAGTACCTTGGAGACAGGAGCTCTCACCAGGGACAGCATGAGAATAGTAATGAGAAGGTTCACTGTGGGAAGGAGATTCTTGTATTTTGGCACTTGAGATAGAATACTCCTGGATATCATAAGTGTTTTTCTAGGTCTTGAGTGCTTTAGTTTAGTGTCACACTATTATGAATCAGGAGAAACTCAGCTGAAATCAGTGAGATCAGTGTTGCATAAGTAATATGAGATGAGCTTGGCTGCGATTGTTCTCGGGTTTTTCATATCTGTAATTCTTTCTTGGCTACAGCTTTGTTGTTGGAAGCTGTTACATATGAGGCTCAGATGTGCTCAGGAGTTTTTACGGTCGTGGTGTTTAATACTAACTTGGACCACATATGTTGGTAAAAACATCTGACCTGCCTTGTCTCTCTTTTAACATTGCATTTCCCTGGTGGTCAATGTAGTACACTCATGAGAAATTACAGATGTGAAGACAGTGTGTCATGGAAAATAATCTAATTGTTTCCTCCACCCTCCATAACTGATGTATACTCTTTGCTGTCTGAAGATCAGAGCTGTAGTTTTCCATCGGTTTAAGGAAGAAATGTTATCTGAATGCAGAAAAAATTCTGCAAATTAGCAATTTCAGTCCTCATTTCCTGAGGAGGAAGCCAACGTATGCTGCAGCTTTTTCAGGTTTCAGGCTCTTCTGGCTGAGCTATTTTAGCAGAAGTGATTCTCTGCTGAAAAAGGTCCTGCTTCCAAATAGAATACGCTAGATAAGTGTAATTACTGACCTATATGTTCCTCGTGTCTTTAAGCTTCGTCTTTTAGCTTCATCTGGTAGACAAAGAAGGAAAGGTTGTTCAGCTGCATGGATAAGTAATATTCAAACTGCTAGCTAATGAAGTGGAGAAGTTACTCATATTGCTTTCTGGAAAGTCTGTATTTCATCTTTGTTTATTGCTTTTACTAAATTTGCTTATGCTTTTAAATAACGTATGATGTATTTTGTCTCTCAGCTCTAACTCAGCATCCCTGTCTTCTATATTCTCTGACTATTACAAGCAGTAATGTGTTAGTTTACATCTTCTTTTTTTTTTTTTTTAAGATCACATTATTTTTACTAGACATGTTTAGCTACCGAGATAGTACTGGAAGGAGTCTGTGCTTGTGCTGCATAGACATTTGCATTGGAAGTGTGTTGGTCATTAAAAGTGGTAATGAATAGCTCTTTTACAAACAGATTAGAAGGTGGAAATGTGAAATACCAATTCTGAGACAAAAAAAAACCTGTTAATTTTGTTTGTGTTAAGAATCTTGTAGGGCTGTCAAAAGACTTACATTACTTCATACATTACTACATTACTTCATCTCTGCAAGTCCTTTTTACTGGAGCTAGAAGCATGTTAAGTTTAAAACATATTTTGTAATGTACGATATGTAATAAGCATTACTTCATAGCAGCAGTATAGGTTTCCTGGACTGTTGTTTACATGAGTTGACTTTAAAATGTTTTTAATGATGTACAGCTGTAATAAGCATTTCAGAAAACTTCAAGATCTCTAGAGAATGAACTGTAATTTAAGTCAGATTGTCCAAAATGCAAGAGACTAGAGTACAGAAGGAAATCAAAGCCTGCCATCTTTAAGTCTGCGTTTTACACTCCTTGGATTTAAACTACTGCAGGCATCAATCAAATTGAAACCCACATTGCTTGGCTTATGGTACCTCAAGTTTTCACTCTAATGTTCTGCTGAGTTATACAATTCTGATTGATTTTGTGCGTATGTGTATATATATTTCTAGGCAAACCAGAAGACTTCGTGATGCTGAACAAGAAAAAGACAGAATGTTGCTTAAGACCATTATAAAAGTTTGGAAACAAATTAAATCCCTCCGTGACTTTCAGAAGTTTACTAACACACCCATGAAACTTTATTTGAGGAAGTATGTTTTGATAACGCTTTTTGTACTTCATTTGCCTGCAGTTGAGTTTTAATAAGATTAGTCAATTTGAGAACTTAGAATTCTGATATGAAGGGTGCAAAAGTAAGAATCTGAGTAGTGTTTGGCACTGGTTGAGACTCCCACAATTCTTTTTGAGTTTGGGAAGGAAGAAAGGTTAAAATAACAAGTAATTACTGTAACAGAAAGGAATTTCTAAAAGCTAATGAGTAAAGAAAAAGTAATTATATTCATTGTGGATGGTAACTATCTGCTGTCGACTCTTAGACTACCTATGCTAGTATTTTTAAATGGGTCACACTTTTGATAGAATGAAATTCATGGAGAAGTAGACATTATGTTATATATTACAGACTTAATTGTAGCCCTTGTGTTAATTTATGCAACATGTTGATAACTGTTGTTTTGAAGGGAAGAGGTTGATCAGAGATTAGATGAAAAAGCATATGAAGCAGAAATTCAGGCTGAGATAAATGAATTACTAGAAGAATGTATGGAAGAATATGAAAAGAAAATGGAGGAGTATAAAACTGAGCTACAAGAGTGGAAATCCTGGAAGAAGACACAGGTTTGTCTAAATCATTCAGTTTCACAAAAAATAAAATTACTAAACGTGTTCAAAATTTGTCCTTCTAATACATAAAAAAATAAATTTCAGGATAGTTAAGCATAAATGTATTTGGATACATTCTGTCTACTCAGAATTTGTTAGTAAATGAATTGTTAATTAAAAAATTTAAAAATTAAAATATGCTAGGTTTTTGTGGAGCATTGTCTTCCCATTATTGATTTTCAGCACTTCAACAATTCTTTCTTTAATAGTTTTGCAGCACTCCCATTAAATTCATGTCCTTCTTGCCCAGAAAAAACACAGATGAAATTTGTGTGTGAGTGGTGAAGCAAAATAATTGTGGGATGTTTCTCATGAAGAAGCAGTTGATGTCATCTTATGTAAATTGATGTTCAGGAATGTCCCAAAACTGAAAATTTTAATTAATAATCTAGACTTTTACCTCTGAAAAGCTTTATTGCTAATAATCTGTACTTTAGTTAAGGTCTCAGTTGTGCTTCAAGGGGATATTGACAAGTACAGGAGCTAGGACAATACGCCGCAACAAGATGATCATCTTGTGATGACCACAAGTGGTCCCATGACTCATTAGTATCATGTCTATTCACTTATAGGATAAGATGAATAAATGTAAACCTTAAAATGAAGGCAGATAGTCTTAAGCATTGATCTTCATGGGAACTGTTCATCTACGTCTAGCCAGTTATGCTTTCACAAATACCATGGTTCCAGCCAAAACTGCTCTCAGCATCTTTTTTTTGTTAGTCACAAGCTGTCTTGACTGAGATTATTGTGGTTCTTTGGTTTCAGAGTTAAATGTAGTATGCGGACCTTCCTTTCATTCCCAGATGTAATTTATATTATATTACTCAAAGTACTTTTTTGGTTAATCACTGCTGTTGGTGTCTTACTAGCACAGATCGCATGAATCTAAGGAAGATGCTTGAGGTAGAAGAGACTAGATAAATTTAAAAGGAAACACAAGAACAGAAAGGGTAACATAAAATTAAGCCAAGAAAGAATATTTGTTAATAAAAACATGTGAACAAGTTGTTTTGCTAAATACTTCAGTTAGTGAGGAAAAACTGTTTGCTTTCCTCACCTCCTTCTGTTTTGCCTGTGGTGTCTTAAATCATGAAGTGGTTGGTGCTTCCAAGCAAGCTGTACTTCCAAGTAATCTGCAAGTCTGTGGAAAAAGGGACTTACTTGCAGTTGTTTAAAGCTGAACATGTGTATGAACACTGGAGTTCTGCAGTTTAGGAGATGCTGAAAAGCATGTGGGGTTCTGTTTGTTTATTCTGTTTGGCATAGAGGAAGGGAGGGGATCATTCTGCATGTGCTAAAGATACTGCTAAGCTAAAAAGCTTGTGCTCCAAAGTTTGTGGCACATGTGCATTCACTTTGTCAATGTGTATGCAGACAATACGTCTCGAAGAACTGCGGCTACTGGTTGGGTAACCTTCCTTCAGTCCTAACAGAATGCACATGGTAGCTCAGGCTAAATGAGAAGTCAGCTGCCAGCCAGAAAGTTCAAGAAATGTGTTTACTTTGTAAGTTGGTTGGGAAAGTTAAATAAATGTTTTGTTTGAATCCCATTTTGGTTTTGAAGCATATGAATGGAATGTATTGCTGAATACTGAATCTGAAGTAGTACTACAGAACAGGAGAAATCATATTTTTATGTGTGGTGATTTTAAAATTTACAGTCATTTCACATACATTTTTATCGCTGGTGAATCAAGAGAAAAAGAGAAAAAAAATCTACTGATTGAAACAATTTCAGAAAGAACGTTATTATTTTCATATGCAGAAGTCCAAGAAGAAAAAGAAGAAGAAAGTCATTCATGAAGATGAAGAATCAGTAGAAGATGGTGATCTTGATGAGGAACGTGTAAAACCCATCCCACCTAAAATGGCCAATAGCCTGGAAATAGAGCAGCAGGTTAGAGAAAAAGCTGACAACTTTAGAAGGAAACCTGGAGAGCCTGTTCTCATTCCTGAACTGGTCCTGTCAGGAAGCATAACTCCAACAGAGCTGTGTCCTCGGTAAGATGAATGTTGGCGTGCAAATTACTTTGTTCGTGATTTTGTGCTGTTATTTATTAATTGATTGTACTACTTCAGAAGCATGTGCTCACCATTCTGTTTAGCCTAGTGATAGAATTTCTGCTTCTGAAGCTGATAAAACTTAACTCATTTTCAAGTCACATGGAACCTTGTATATGGTGGGCTTGGAGAATGCATGTCTGCACGTTCCCTTTGAACCTTCTGATGTTCCTTGAGCACCTGCATAGAATAGTGGTGTATATAAAGAAGTTGTTTTCAGTGCAGAGTCTAGGTCACTTCTGGCAGTACCACTCTCACTAGCTAGTCCTTTACACCCAGTCTGTGCATAGTCAACAAAGGGAAAATAAAAAAATCGTGTAGTAAACCAGAGATTTCGCTGTGGATAAAATAAATAAATGTACTTGTTTGTTTTACTTTCCACATTTACACATGCAGTGTAACGTGCATCTAGCAGATTTTAGTCATTTGAAAACTGCTTTGTTTCATACTAACTTAGCAAATAGCCTCATCAAGGAATATTGCTTGGCTGTTCTACTGCCAATGACTGAAAACTTTGAAATCTTAACTCAATTTGATATCATTGGTTGTGCTTTGGAGGAAGGGAGTAGAAGGGAATTTTGTTTCCCTAAATACCTCCTTTTATATGGAGGTGGCTTTAGTGGATATAAAATGTGACCTGATCATTTTAAAATCATTTTATATTCATGAAAAGTTAAAACAACTGTTAAATAGTAGCGTTAAAGTCTTTCCTGTGTGGTGACATTTTTAGAAGAATACCATCTTTATTTAGGTGACTCCTGTTTCCCCTTGAGGAATCAGACTCTCATTTAAAAATAACCAAAGAATAAAAACGTTGTTAAAAATGATATGACAGCTTGCTTGGCATATTTACAGAGCAGAAGTTTTGCGACGAGAAGATGTGAAGAAACGCTCAGCATTTATAAAAGTCCTTTTCAACTCCAAAGAAGTATCAAGGACTGTTACCCGGCCAATAAGCTCAGATTTTAGAGTTCACTTTGGACAGATTTTCAATTTACAAATATTCAATTGGCCAGAGAGTTTGAAACTACAGGTAAATAATGATTTATCATACTAACTTTTAGAAAATCATATGAAGTGTAATTACTCCTTCAATGGTTGTATTTTGCTCTATGGTAGTGTTGTAAAGACTGAAAAACCTATGAAAGACCCTTTGTAAGTCATCAATCTTATACCCCTTCCTTGCTTCTCCAGTAACAAACATTTAACTTTGCTGCTGTGTTTTTGATACTTGTGCTTTTTATATATATGTGTGTGTGTGTGCGTGTGTGTTATATATAACATGACTATGGCCTGCATGGAGAAAATTAAATAATTGGGACATGTGATTAAATATGTTAGTGGACAAGCCTCTTAATTTTAGAAAAACTAACTTAGGTTGCAGATAAACTTGCCAAAATGGTCATCTTAAAATATTATTGTCCACACAGTAAAATCATCATAATGTTTGCTGGAGGGGGATAAGAAAAAAATTCATTGCTAGTAATGTCCGTAACTGCACTTGATCAGCAGTGCAGTTAAGTCAAACCACCACCACCCCTATTCCAAGTACGAATTAATTAATGAGTCACATGAATAATTTTCAGAGCCAATACAATACATTCTTAGGACGGACATGGTCAGGATCCTACTTCTCCTGCTAAATGACTTTTCCTGTTAGGTAACTTATTCCTGGTAGTTCAGGGGAGAGTGCATACTCCTTGCTTGCTCCATTTATGTAACACACACATTCAAAGGGAAAAGGAATAACGTCGTCTTGGATTAAAAACATCTGAATGGAGAAATCACTTGTATCACTCTGAGCCTGCAAGTGGCCAGGAAAGAGGGAAGCAGCCTGCAGTACTGCCAGAATGGGGACTGCGTGCCTTTCCCTGCCTTTCGTGGTAAGGGAGAGTTAGTGAGGCAGAATCCCTCTGGCGTCTTCACCTGATGCCAGTGACTGTCACAAGCAGTCGCATATTGTACAATGATGCTCTTTAAAGCCTAGAGTTTGTCATACTGTTCTCAGGTGCATTAGAAGGGTGAGGAGAATATACTTTTAAGAATAGTTAGACCAAGTTAGCTGCTGGTAGCCAAAATGTCTGCTAATTGGATATTTTGGAAAGTAAATGAATATGAATTGCCTTAAATTAGTTATTTCATGCTTAAGTCATAGTAAAACCTTTAGTCCAAATTACCCAACAATATGTTTTGAACTTTTCATGACTATGTGTGTAAATTTTTTACTATGTCTGTCACCATGGTTTTTTTTCTAGATATATGAAACAATGGGTATGAGCGGTACCACGTTGTTGGCTGAAGCGTTCATACCTGTTCCTGAGACCACAATTCTGACAGGCAGTGCTCCGATGGAAGAAATAGAGTTCAGCAGCAATCAGCGTGTGACGCTGGACCATGAAGGAGTTGGGAGTGGTAGGGACTCTCAGTCTTCCTCAGTTCAGTGTTTCTCATTTTGCTGAAACCATGTAGCAGTAACAGGCTGGCGTAAGCTTCAGAGTAAATTGTGTTAAGAACGTTTACAGCTTCTGTAACTGAATCTTACAAAATAGTCATGATTCTTATTATTAAAGTTTGCTGTGGAATTTTTGTCTGTTACTAGTTTTAAATTGTATATCATTAAAATGTGTGTTTTTATTGTGTGGCAAGTAGTATTAGTGGAACTCTACTAGCTGTAGGTGGTGTTTGGGGTTTTTTAGTATTTAAGTAATCAGGCCTTTGACACAGCAGAGCAAACAGGTGGTATTAATCATTATAGCTCCAGTGATTTTAATGTTTTAAATCACTGATGAACTGACTGTATAAGTGTATATGCATATTAATTTTTTGTCTTCCTGTTTGCTTTGATGACATCCTGCAACACGTTTTATCCCTGGGACTTTAGAAAGATGAAACAAGGGAGAGATAGGAAAAGGAGAAACAAGAATAATAAATACACAGTAGCATATGGAACTTTCAAGTTTATATAATAAGTTTGAACAGCATTATGAAATCACTGACTTGCATAAATTTGCCATATATGAAATACAGATCAGACTAGAGCAGAATAATAGATAAAAAGCTCTGGAGGAAAGAAATATGGTAAAAAATTACAACAAATATGTGTGTAAATGTCATTGACCACAATGACTGTATATACAATTGTGTATCTCACAGCTTTAGGACTGACTTTTCAGTCATGCATAATTCTTTTGACTGTGAATTTTCGTTTCATTAATAACAGTATGCTGAATCTGAAAATTACCAGAAATACTAAATAGGGTGCATCTGTGAATGGCATAGCTTTGAAGTTATAGCCTTTCCTTCCAACCCGAATGGAAGGCCTTTCTGTTGGTGGAATGGAATCTTTCACTCCTTTTGTAGAGCAGAGTTCTTCCCCACAGCATGCAGCAGAATCAAGTTGTTTCACACTACCCCATTATATAAAGGCACGCGTTATTTGACTACTTATTTTCAGGAAGTATTTTTAAAGATGTTTAGACATTGTATTTGAATGCATAAGTATACAACTTTGGGTTTTTTCCCTCCTGATAGGTGTGTCCTTTTCATTTGAAGCTGATGGTAGCAACCAAATGACTTTAATGACCTCTGGGAAAGTATCCAACAGTGTCTCCTGGGCAGTGGGAGAAAAAGGAGTCCCCTTAATTCCTCCAATATCTCAGCAAAACACAGGCATTCCAAGGTAATATGATATGAATTAGCAGTGATACATGGGAAACTGATTATACTAGTATTTAAAAAAAGCAGACTTTCATAATCAAGATTTTTCATAATTTTTTTCCTTAAGTTTAGATATTTTACTTTGCACTGTAACCCCCTGCAGGTATCTTAGGGTTACACATTTTTGGTAAATAAATTTTATTTAGAAATGTTATCTTTTAGTACACTATTTATAGGCAATATTAAAGTTAAACTCAAGCTGATTAATTCACTTTTATGATTTTCTAATAGAAGATGGATATATTGGCAAGGAACTTTCCTGTAATCATTTTCCTAAGAACAGAAGCTCCAGCTCATTCTTATCTTAAGTGCATTTGGGGAGGCTATTGAGATACATGCTTTAAATTCCTTTCCTGTAATTAATGATAAAAATTCTGCTATGACAGCAGTAGAAGCTAGTATGGGGGCTTGGCACTGTCAGTGAATTAATCAGTGAAAAATTCATATCTGTCTGATCATTCCAAGATAATACTCTTTCCTGATTTTTCTCCATCAGAAGCCTATTGGCCTGCAGAAATGAGTATATTATTCCATTCAAAACAACCTAATTTGCCCTGAGGCTGCAAGTTGGACATTTTGTTGCTTTTATATAATTCCACTAAAGTCAAGGAGATAATACGTAAAGTCTGCTTTTATAATGACCTCGGGTAATTTCACTGTAAAGCCTTAAGAGTTTTCTCATACTTAATAACATTGAGCAAGTACCTCTCCCAGCTGATTGGATTCTGTCAGATTTTTATTTATTTAGAGGCTAGACACTGGCATCCATATCACCCTGTTACTATTTTTGACCCAAGCTCCAGCCTTTAGAGTAATTTGCTGATCAGCGTATGAGTAACCTGCTGACTTCAATGAGACTAGAATAGCATGAGATTAAAACGTAAGGATGCATTCCCAAAGGCTAACTTTAACTAATCACTATAGTAAATGGAAAAACAGGGAATTTCAGAAGTAAGTTTGCTGTAAAATACTCTTCTTTGAATCACCCTCTGGAGATGAACAGCCCTCTGTGACTTTCCATTGTCTGTTGTGAAAGTCAGAGATGAGATTTTCATGCCTAAAGTTAGTTTTTGCTGCCCATTAGCTTTTCAGCACAACTGTGATTCAGTGTGCATTTGTTCAAGACTGGTGCTTAAAGATATAATCGTGATGTTACCGCTCTGTCTGTGGCTCCAGTAACTGCTTGATATATGGCTCATTCTGATCAAGCATGAGAAAGTTCTGTAAGTTCTTAAAGCTTTCTTGAAAATATTCAGATAAGTGGAGAACAAAGACTCAAATTAGCACACCTAGCAAGAGAAGGGGCAACATCCACCTTCTGTGGTATTTAGCCAATAACATGCACATCCGGGTGTATTGGGTTTACGTTGCAAGGTTTTGGTAGCAGGGGAGCTTCGGGGGTGGCCTTTGTGAAAAGATGCCAGAAGCCTGACCAGCAAGTCAGTGTATGAGTGGCCTCCAGACTACACACCATACTTCCTTGCCTACTGTGAGTACAAGACAGTGAGCAGGAGTGTCCAAAGGATAGGGAGTGGAGCTGGGACTCGTAGTGTCAGGGAGGACCAAAATCAGGGCTGCAGCACCAGGGAGAAGGCTGCAAAGGTGTCCCAGCATAGGCAGTGCCCTCACCAGCCAGCATGTAGTCCTACAGGAGGTGAACATGACAAGCAGAGCAGAGTACTGGCAGCAGTTCCAGGCATGGTAAGGGGATGAATCAGGCCCCAGGGTCTATCCAGAAGCAGCAGGGAAGGGGGCAGAGACCAAGGCTACATTGCATGTCTGAGAGAGCCACCCAAGGACACATGTCAAAGACAGAACTTAAGACATAGCACAAGCAAGGACTGTATATCTGAGAAGTTCTTTTCAGTATGGATTGTCAAAATTTTTATGTTAACTTTCATGGTGTGAGGCAATTTATCATCTTACTTCCTAGTAATCAGCAAGATGGAATAGTGTAGGTGTGTCATAAGCGTATCAATAAGCACCTTATTACCTTGTATAAAAGTTCCCTTCCACCAGTTTCTTCATATTTCCCTCTTACTTTCCTTTGTAATTCATCATTCCCTCAGTTGCATAACTAAGAATTGTGTAGTGGAATTTGCTGTTGAGGTTGTGGGGAGCTTTTTGGTTTTTTTCTAAGATTGTTTTAAGTACTTTTTTTATATATATATTGCTAAACCATATGTGTTTCAGGTATAAGTTTTGTCAATTCTGTCTTTTTAGTGCTATAAAAAATATCGATGCTATTGCATCCATTGGCACTTCGGGCTTAACTGACATGAAGAAACTAGCTAAGTGGGCAGCAGAAGCAAAGCTTGATCCAAATGACCCAAACAATGCAGCTCTGATGCAGCTGATCATGGTAAGTGGCTTTTCCAGAGCTGTTGGGCTAAGGGAGCTGTGAAACATCTAGTCACCAGTACATTATCAGGCAATCTGCATGCATGCCAGAGAGGTAGTAGCATTTGAATTTGTGATGGGCACGCTTGTGTGAGTGTTAAGAAGCAAAATGTCCACTAAAAATATGATCTATTAATCCATTTAGTAGCAGGTTAATGATTTATTATTGAGTATGATTTATTAATCCATTCAGTAGTATTCTAGTGGTGAAAAACAGGTTAAGGGAATACACAAACTGATTAATTTACAAATTAAAAAACCCCACGGATTTTGAGTTTGTTGTTTCCTTAAAGTGCAGGGATATTCCCAGTGTACTTGTGTGATATTAAATAGGAAGTTGCTCATTAGTGACAATTGCACAAAGAGATCTAGTGTATTTTAGAAGTTGGGACTTTTCTAAACATCAAACTGAGGAGATGTTTACATAGCTGAAGTTGTGTAAATGAATCGTCTTTACAGTACAGCTTCCTGGGTTTCTCTGCTATGTTACAGTTTTCCTACTTTGTAATGTTCATGTTACGAGGAAATAGAGTTTTATTGTCTTCTTAAATGTATAATCTCATATACTCAACAAAAACCTACTTTAAAACACTTATTATTTCAGTCTCAGTTTGAGCCGTCTCAATTACTTTTGCTTAAAATGAACATCTTTGCAATATGTATGTAAGACTTACAAGAGTTATTTTATAGACTTTTGTTGCTTTCGATTAAAAGTTTAATAATTTTTGTGAATAAATTAGGTTGCCACAAGTGGAGAGGCACACGTTCCTGATTTCTTCAGACTGGAGCAGTTGCAGCAAGAATTTAATTTTGTTTCTGATGAGGAATTTAATAGATCAAAGAGATTCCGACTGTTGCAGCTCAGAAATGGGGAGGTGGCAGAATTCCGAAACTATAAGCAAGTCCCTTTACATGAACGAGAAATCAGTGAGAAAATCTTCCAGGTAGAATGTTATCTGAAATACTTCTTTCTAATTTTAATGCTAATAATATTTGACTTGCAATTAAGTCAATTGGTCCCTTAAAGAATGTAAAGATGCTGCTGAGTAAAAAATGAGAATTTTATTCCTTCAGATTTTTCTGGTGTTATTTTAATCTAATTAAGATAACTTCCTTCCAAGGCAGTATTTCCACAGCTATAGTTTGGAATGAGAAAAATAAAACACAGCAACTGCTGTAGACACAAATGTTCTAAGATACTTTTTTTTAAACGTAAGAGACTTTTTTTTTTTTTAAGGTGATTTCAAATATAGAAAGGTAATGCAAAGATAATTCAGGCTTAGGCTTATTAACTTTTGAGCTCTTTCTGTGGAGACTGCTGGAAGCAATGACTCTAACAAGAATTAAAACCTTCTTATGTTTTACTACAGCCTATGTTGCAGTTTTTTCTGGTTTAGTGCATTGTTCCAATTAGCTTACTCTGTCCTTGCCTGTCTCTTAACTACCTTACTGAAATGCAATGTGTGCATTTTTTATTTGGGTCATACTTCAATTATTTTTAATCTCAACTCCAATATTAGTGTTAAGTCACGCATTCTTTTGTTCTTTAGCAATTCGTGTGGTGAAGGAGCATTTTAGTATGTTCAGTCCTTAGTAGGATCAGAATCATCTCAGATTCTGGCAAGTGCTGCTTTATCCCTACTTCTCACATAAATTTCTTTGAAAAATTCCTTTCTCCCATTTCTTCTGGTTTATATCTTTTTTAAAAAATATTTATTAATTCAGTCATGTCTGGCTCTTTACAAGAAATATTTTTACATTTCAAATTTTAGATTAGTTTTGTATCTTTTATTTAAAAATGTGCAACATCTTTGATACACATTTCTAGTCCAGTTGATTTTACGAACTAACTTTGTTCATTTCGTGTGATAATTCAAAATTGAAAACCATAGTTTAATAATTGTTTTATTTTGTTGTGGTTTTTTTTCATTAAGGGTAAATTGAATAAACCCATCATCACACATTCCAAATTCATTTTATAAGACATGATCTTCAAAACTAAGTTTAAAGTGGTATTGTTCCTAGTTGGTTTACTAGCTATTTGGCAAAAAAGTCTGAAAATTCATAGAATTGTGGAAATATTGTTTGGAAAATATTGTCTGGAGGTCATGTAGTCCTGCTTTTCACCAAAGTAGTGAGACTGCTGCCAGCGCTAGATGAGGTCAGCTGTGTATTTGTCTAGCCAAGTCTTGAAAACCCCTTAATGGGAGATTCTTTCTGGATAACCTGTTCCAGGGCTGTGTTATCCTTCCAGTGGTTATTTAAAAAAAAAAAAATAAAAAAATAAATTAATGTCCAACCTGAGCCTTCCAAGTTGTCTTTAATGGCTGTTTTCCCTTGTTATAGTGTCTGGAACTATAGAGATGAGTTTAACACTCTCTTCTTTGTAACTGCCCCTCAAATGGTTGCGGGCAGATATTGGCCAGACTAATTAAGTTGAAAACCTTGTCCAGTGCAAGAAAGACACTACAATACTGGTGCAAGTCCAGCACAGAGCTACCAGAATATCTACAGGGCTGGAGCACATGATGTACAAGGAGAGGCAGAAAGGACTACGTTTGTTTTGGCCTAAGCAGGCAAGGCTAAAGGGAGCATCTTATTGCTTCCTTCAGGTACCTAGCGAGGCGGTGCAGAGAAAACAGAGCAAGACTCATGTTAGAGGCAGGATGATAATATATACTAGTTACTCCAAGAGAAATCCCAGTTAGATATCATGAAAACATTTTTCACAAATAAAGTATTCAAATTCTAGAATACATTGTCCAGCAAGTTTGTGGAATTGCCATCTCTAGAGATACTGAAAACTCAACTGGCAAAGGCCTTGAGCATCCTGATTGGAGTTGTTCCTGCTTTGAATGAGGGTTTTGATCAGATGACCACCAGAAATCTCTTCTAACCTACATTATTCTAAGATTCTGACCTCTTCTTGTAGGTCATGTACTCTAGGCCTCTGACTGTCTCAGTAGTCCTTTAGTGGACCACATCCAGTTTCTACACACGCTTCTTGAACTGGCAGCCCCAAACTGGATGCAGTATTTCAGATATGCCCTCACAAGTGCCAGGTTGGAGGGGGTAGTAACTTCCCTTTGTCTGTAGGCTGTGCTACTCCTTACTCCTAATGTAGCCTGTGGTTTGCCTTTTGCCAAAAGACCACGTTGTTGGTTGTCATTAAACCATAACCCCCAGATTTTTTTCAATATGGCTGTTATTCTACTAGTTGCTTTCCAGTCTGTGACAGCACATGGAGTTACTCCACCCTCAATACAGAATTTTACCTTTTCTTCATTGAGAGTTCAGTTGTCACAGTCTTCAATTATCAAGAGCCCTCTGAATTGTGGTTCAGTCATTCATTGTATTAATCACTCTTCCTAATCAAGTATCGTTGGCTAAATTGCTGACAGTGTATTGTGTCTGCTCATCCAGGTCACTGGTGAAGATACTGAGTAGTATTGGCACTATAATCAATCCCAAGGGTACTTTGCTAGTTAGAGGACACCAACTGGATGTTAAGCTGTTGATCCTTACTGTTAGAGCTCAGTTGTCCATCCTGTTTTCAACCCAGCAAGCAGTCCCTTCAAATCCATACTTCCTCGGGTTATCCCAACCAGGAATATCTTCATTCTACTTTCTGACAGTGGTGATATTTTCAATCTATATCCTAGCTCTGTTCCTAAATGACAAGTTTTGTAGTTGTACCTAAACCTGATAATGGAAGTTTACTGCTATTGGTTAACCACGGTAGGCAGCTAAGCACCACACAGATGCTTGTTCACTTCCCCTCTTCCTCGCACCTGGGGACCGGGGGAGAGAATAGGTAGAGCAAAAGCAAGAAAATTCATGAGATGAGATAGTTTTATGAGTGAAGGAAAGAGGAAGAAGAAAGAAAAAACGGACAAACAAAAAACAAATGATGTAAAGGCACTTGCTACCTCCCACACATAGACTGATCCCTAGCCAATCTCTCAGCAATGTTACCTTCCCCAAAATCCCCTTCCTTTTCGTTTTACTGCTGGTCATGGACATTATATGGCAGGGAATATCCCTTTGGTCATTTTGGGTTAGCTGTTCTTGTTGTGTCCCCTCCCAACTTCTTGCACACCCTCAACGTACTTGCTGGGGGTGAGTTGGAAAAAGAGATGGTGTTCACACTATGCATGCACCACTCAACAATAGTTAAAACACTGGTGTGTTATCAACACCATTTTAGTCACAAATTCAAAACACAGCACCATACCAGGTGCTGTGAAGAAAATTAAGTCTATCACAGCCAGACACAATACAGTTAGGCCATGAAACTATCATCTTCTTTTCCTCACTGTGGTGTTCCCCCAAGTGATTCTGTTGTATTGATCCTCTCCAGTCTTTCTACAGTGTACGACACTAATATGCAGTACTGCTATGAAATCGTCTTTTGCTTTATATGGGTCCATCATCTCTGCCGATGAACCCAGCAGCATGGGCTGTAGGATTTTGATAATTCAAGACATGCCATGCTCATGGGCAAGCAGAATGTCTTGACACACTGACAGAAACAAAGCAACACAAGTGTCTTGGGTCAGATGGGAAAAGTTTCAGTTTGGGCTCCAACACCAGAGTTGGGGCCAGTCAGTCTGTGTCTGAGTATTTGCTTTATCAGAAGTTTATGATCTCTTCCTATTTCTTCTGAAAGTTTATATAATGCCAGTAGTCTACTAAGAGTTAACAACTACTAATTAATGATTTGTAGTACGTCAATCATTGCAATAAAAAGACTTCTGAAGGGAGCAATGCATATATGCATGTGCCAGTTAGACATTCAGTTCCCATATTGGACTTCTTTCTGGCTCAGAAGAGCTGTTCTTATTTTGTTTTGCTGCTAATCTGAAGTCATTCAACAGTAATTATTATGCACTGGAAAAGTTAGATAAAGATTTATTGTGGAAATAAGGAAGCACTGCGTTTCCAGAATGCCCTTCCTGGACCCTTTATCTCAGGAAAAAATTATGTTCTCTTAAGTAACAACAGTAGCAAAATGTCCTGAAGATTAATTTTACTGAGTAGTTTTTACATGATAACAAGCTGTGGTTCTAAAGCCAACGTGATTTGCAGACTGCCATTAAGCTGCAGATCCTGGGAGACCCCCTGGACTTGAAGACTCGCGTTTTGCTTGGAAGCTGAGTGTCAGCTTTAGCATTTTCTTAATTTATGAGACACTTGCCTAAACTTGTGAGTAAAAGTTGCATCTGTCAGTACAGCTTTCGTTGTAATCCACCAGAACAGTAACCACAGCCCTGAGAAATATTCCATCAACATACATCTCCCCAAGAACCAAGTGCTTCTCATAAATATTCTTGTGGTAGTAACCAGTATTCATTTCAGCCCCTCAGGCTGCAGACTCTTTCTGCAAACCTCAGGCAAAGCCAACCTCACACTCTGGCTGCTTAAAGAGCTTTCACTTTCTCACAATGTACAAACAAAGATTTTTATTATGCTATTAAATCTCTCTATTTCTTGACTGTAACTTAAAAATAGCTCAATAATTGTTTCTCAACAAACTCTCCCACAAGTAGAGTTTCTTCCAGTTTTAGACACTATGAAAACTAGTTACGTGTATTAAAACACAGTTCAGATTTCAGGTCGTTTTCCGTGAATGATGCATCACTTCTGTTTATAAAGGATTCTCCCTATTGCAGCTGCAGTAGGAGAAGCCATTTCCGGTTCAAATGGAATTTCAGTTTATAGCAGCAGGTCAAAGTTCAGCTTTAAAATAAGAGAGGGAAATCTTCAAATTATTCATAGTAATTTAAACCACATGAATCTTGTAACTTAATGGAATTCTTGTCCCTGTTTGTGGAAGTTTAGCAATGCTATTGCTGTATACATTAGCATTAAAAATAGCTTTATAAACCTCTGACATCTGTTTTGGTTTACTGTGATCCATACATTAATATTAATGAAATATTTATCATTTTTCTTGTATGTAATAAAGCACTGAATATATATTGAATCACAAACTCTAGTAAATATCTTTAGGACTACGAGAAGAGACTGCAAGAAAGGGATGTGATTGACAGCAAAAATTACCTAGATGCACACAGAGCAGTTGTTGCCAACTATCTACAGAAGGTAAGCAGCAAAAAATATGGATCCACCATATTACTCTAGGCTGTATGTTGCTTCTATACTTGGATGCTTTATTTCCATGAATACCAAAAACTGATTCATCTTTAAACATGACCTACGAACATCATTAAAATTCAAAGTTAGGCCTGAAACAGGTCTAATTGAACAAGTGGAGGTTTGCGAATGACTCATTTAATCTTATTGAAAAAGATGCAATATACAAAATGGCCAGCTATTCTGGATTTTTCTAGTAGTTCTGTAAATTCTTTTTTGCTCCAGTGTCCCAGAGGTTTGTACTGTTGTTTCCCAGGTGTTCACTGATTTCCCTCTCCTCCCTATTTTCCTTCTTGTAAGCTGTGATGCTAACAACTTAATTATGTCCATGAAAGTGGCCCTAACCGCTGTTTAAAATCACTTAATACAATACACAGTGTCTTGCCCTGCAGCCTAAGACAGAGGGCATATACTTCCATCACATTACCTTCATTGTGGTGTTAGAGTCACATCTTCTCTCCCTTACCTTGATTTAATTTATTTTTCTAGTCTGTGCATTCTGTTAGGATGATATTCTCTTTAATCCTTAGGGAAAAAATTAGAGGAAAACATTGGCCATATAACCAAGAGAAGTTTGCAATTTCAGACTGTTTTGGCAAAATAGCAAGTGCAAAACATGGCTACCAGTTTCTCACCAGTGCTGGAAATACCGAAAAGTGTAACAAATCCTAGCCAGCCCGCAAAACATGTAATATGATGATAAGGTTGATTTGATGTAGGACGAAACAAATTGTCTGTTAGAAAGAATGGTTTGTAAAAGAATTGTAGATAATGAAGAGTGTTTAGATCTTCCAGGCAAGTGCCAAGGCCCAGATTCAATATGATAATAGAAAAAAAAATATTTTCAACAAAGCTGTCATGTCTGTGTCAGCCCTGTATGTTTTGCATGGTATTTAAGTTTGTACTCAAACATATGGTTTATGCAGCACACTGAAAAATAGTATAGTAGTACAGAGTAACATACATTATGGTACCTTTATTTGTCACTCTTTTAGATTAAATACAAGTAGCCTTTTTTAAAATAATATTTGGATATTTTACACTTCCATAAATTATCAGATGTGCTTGAAAATTAGACTGCTCACATCAGAACTGAGATTCAGTTCGCTCTGAAATGTGATCTTTATATGCCTGTCACTTCAACACAAAGGTATAATAAGAATAACTTAAATAAAAACTTTTTAAAATAACAAATGGAGATGTGTTGCAGAAAATTGGTTGTTATTGCTGTTCTGCAGCTGATCTTGTAACAGCACAGTATATGAAGGCATTACTAGTGTTAGTGGTAGGAAAAAAGGACAAAGGCAATAGTCTGTCAGTTTGCTTCCACATAGTTGTTGCGAGAAGAGGGAAGGCTTTCATCTCTGTCCTTCAGTCTATGACCTCAGCATAGAAATGAGAGGAACTAGAGATTTTAAACATATATTTAAAATCATAGTGTTTGTAATTCAGGCTTCATCGATTGTTCTGCAGTCCAAAATGTTGCTTTTGTTCCCCATAACTAATACCATGTAGATTACTATACAGCCTTTTCTGCAACTTCATATGGACGTGGAAAACAGATGTCTGTTAGTGTCATTTATTGTTGCGATTGCTTCTGATGACGAGCTGTAAGCAGATAAGACTTCGTTTCTCCAATTGTATGCTTTCATATGTTCTTATATCTGGCTAGCCAGTATGTTTCTAGAGAATCGCTGTATTTGCGAAATGAGTTTATATTATATTCTGAAGAAATATCTGGTGGAAAGAAAATTTTCCTTGGAACGTGACTCTCTTAAAAGTGGGGAAAAAATAAAGAATGTATATTTGGACATGTTATTTGTGTTTAATAGACAGAACGCAAATATTTGCAGTGAGTTTGGATTATAAATATACTTTTGTGTCTTTTCTCTCCCCATTCACAGGTTCGAGAATCAGTAATAAACCGTTTTCTCGTAGCAAAACACCATTTCCTTCTCTCTGACCTTGTCAATGAAGAGGAGATTCCCAGCTTGGGGTAAGGAAGCTATCTTCATTTGTTGTAAATCAAAATAATTAGTGTAAAACTGTCTCTGATCTTTTCTTGTAAAGGGTGTTGATGTGACTAACTGATGCGACTTTGTGTTTAGTATAACATATAAACTTCTAATCACTATGTACACCTCTGCCAGTACAGACAGTGTATTGATACACAAAGTACGTAAATGCTTTTTTAAGAAAAAGTCTGGTTTTGGTAGAAGTAGTTTTACAGCATGTAAATAAAATTTAGCAGGATGTAATGCATCAGGCTGTGATCTGATGAGCTGAACATACTCCTAGCTGCTGCCAGATTAAAGGATTTCCAAATCTCAGACAAGCATCAGAGGTAGTAACACTACTGCTGGTTCTGTAGGCAATGCTCACTTGAGTCAGTGCATATGCCCTGCAAATAATGTGCAATAGATATTTTTAACAGTTGTTTTCTTTATTTTACTTCTCATGTAATTCCGTTTGCTGTTGCTGGATGTTGTCAGATCCTGTTTACTTTCGGAAATGTTACTGGGTTTGGAAATTACTTCTATTTTCTTTTAAGATTATTAATTGTTTTATTACTTATTTTTTTTACTATTTTATTACTTTATTACTTTATTACTTTGAATTTTTGTTCCAAATCCCATAGTTGTTGATTCTGACGTTTATCAGTCATCACAGCATAGATGACTCCTAATTACTGTTGCTAACTTAAAATCTGTGTAAGTAAACAGGTTGTGAAAGATAGTTATATTTTCTTTTATGTAGAAGTTGCTTGTGTTCACTATAAATATGACACCCTTAAAGTACAGACAAAGCTTTTTCAATCAGCAGTATAAATCTAAACAGTTCCATCTGCTGGAGATACAGAGACTTGCTCTCTTACAAATGAGTTCATCCTGGTTTTTAGTTCGTGTTTTCATATCACAGAGTGGAAAAATCCAAATGAGACTATAATCAGCTTTTTGAGTTGTTTAAAATAAAATGCTTCATTGATATTTTCTTATCATGGATATTATTCATTCAATATGGATATTATTATTCATATTGGATTCTATTTGCTAATTTATATGGTTAGTGAATTTAAAATACACCATGATTTGTTTAAAGCATCTACTTAGTGAGATATTTCAGTAACTCGCAGTTTTGTGTTATTTTAACAGTAATTACTGTGATTTTTTTTTTATTATGTATAAGGAAATAATGTCATTGTCTATCAGTTTTTAAAGTAGGTTTTGGAGTGTCTGCAGTTAATATCAATGATGTGAAAAAACATACATCTGCTTTTTATTCTTTTCCTGTTTTTTTTTTCCCTTTGGTTCTGCTTTGCCTTGGGTTATAAGTTCTGAGGGTCCAGGGTATGTTGTGGCATATTCATTCTGCTTCCTTTCTATAGCCTATTGTTCGTTGTACATAGTACAATAGGCATATGTAGATTTGTGTAATTAGATTTTTTGCCTATTCCCTGCATTGGTTGTCGTCATCTGCTGGATACCTTGTTTATAGCACTGTAGTTTAGATCTATCTTGAAGCTGTGTAATTGTCTTAGTTGTATCTTACCTAGTTTTGGGAAAAAAACTTGCTTGCACATTTAAGTTATAATTTCTGAAATATAAGACAGAACTGGATTGTGTAGTATGAAACAATTAAAACATATTGACATTTCTTAGAGTTTTGTATGGCACTAACGGGAGCATATATTTCCTTTTTCTGTTAGTGCATAATTTGCATGTGTGTCATGGAAACACTAGAATGCTGGATTCTATACAAAAATGACTAAATATCTGTTTTATGATTATTAGTATTTTGGGACTCAGCCTCTTTAAACTGGCAGAGCCAAAACGTCCGTTAAAGCCAAGAAGAAAAGAAAGGAAGAAGGTCACAGCGCAGAATTTATCAGATGGAGACATAAAACTGTTGGTGAACATCATCAGAGCTTATGATATTCCAGTGAGAAAACCGGTGATGAGGTATGTTGAACTGCCTGTTTCCAGTACAGATTCATTTTCTGGTTTCTGCTGTTTTGAGGACAGCTGAAGCAACTAATGTTGAAATTCAGCCATATGTGTTGTTTTGATCCTCCTGATAAAAACATGTATACATTTATCTTTTTATTAATAATGATAAAGATCTCCTGTTTTGTAGGTTTAGAATCATAGGGTAGTTTGGGTTTGAAGGGACCTTAAAAGGTCATCTAGTCCAACCTCCCCTGCAATTTTGTAGAATAATATGATCATTTATCAGTAACTGCTAAATTCAAGAAATGTTTTACCAAAAATTGTATTAATCTGCTTGAGGAAAAAATTGTCTGGAAGATAACTTACAGCTTTGACAACATTATAACCCTGGTTATATCAGTTGAATTATACCTTAAGCAAGCCTGCTAGTTAGGGCAATTTTAATTCATTATATCAAAAAAAAAAAAAAGTATTTTAAAAATCCAGTTCTTCATTGTGGGATACTATATTTGCCTCCTGAGTGTAGCATGTTGGTCTTCTCCTTCATGAACTGTTTGTTTAAGTTAATGGACTGAGCCTAATTTGGCTCTGACTAATTTTAAAGGTGACCCTTACCTTCAGGCACATTAAAGCTGTGTCATGGAGACATACTGAAGTTCTGAACAGTCTGGTTCAGTTGCAGAAGCAATGTATTAGTGCAGCGTTCTCTCTCTCTCCCAAAATAAATACACCTTGCATTTAACTCGGAGGTATTTTCAAGCTGACCAATTACCATGCCTACAGAATTTAGCATCTTGTGCTGGTTTATTGCTTTACTATAATAAAGGTTCTGTTGGGTTTCTGTAAATAAGTTCATACTGAGAAAAGGAATTCATATTAGAAACATATTGACAGGAAGGAAAATATGAAAATTTCAACTCATCAGTATTACAAAAATAACTAAAAACCCTCCTAGTCTTTTCGCATTATATGATACTGTATTTTGAGCTGCTTTCTCCATGAATAGTTATTATTTTTTAATCTCTACTGTGGTGTTATTACAAAAAAAGTTATTTGGAAACGCTATAAAAATAAACATACTAACATTTATTTTATTTCACTCATGGGTTGCCGATTGTGTAATATTCATATTGGTTTAATTTTGTTGTAGAGGCCTTGCCTGGATACCATGAAGTCTATGCTGTTTATGGATTCTGTGGGGATTCATCTCCTTAAACTGAAAAACCTGTAGCTCGAGGAGATTGTCCGGGGGAGGCAAAAAAAAAAAAAAAAGGTCTGGGGGTTGATAAGCTCTTGAGAAAAGAGAGCCTCCAGGCACGAAGCACTGTTTTGCAATGAGGCTTACAAGAGCTATACACTCTCTATCCCTTTCTGGCATTCTTTTCATGTTATTTGATCAAATAAATATCTTTCCAAGGTTAAAGGCATAACATAAAAATATCAGAAGTATTTCCAAAATTCTGTATGGTTAATACAGAATGTGAGGCATTAATATTTTATAATGTGTTCTCTGTCTTGTCTTCTTGTTTTCCTCTCATAGCAAACTTCAACAACCATCCAAATCTTCAAGGTCCTTTAATGAGATGTTTGCAGCCTCTCCGTCAGCTCAGAGCCCAACTGATAGCCCAGACTGGGCATTCAACCAGGTATCTTACAAAACAAACATTTTCTTACGTGAAGTTGTGAGCATTCCTCTTCTCCACAGACGGTAACATATACCATCAAAAAGATATCTTATTAGTGAGGTTTGCTTGCCCACTCCTTGATCTCCAAAAAGATAGTAAAGCTTCAAAACGTTCAGAGAAGGGCGATAAGGATGTCAGAAGACTGGCTACCGTACAGGGAAAAATGGTCAGGCTTTTCGGCCAGAATGGCAGTAACTGCAAGTAGTGGAGGAGGAATATGGTAGAGAGACTCAAAGTCATGAGTAATATAGAGACTGTGGATAGGGACTGACTGACTACTGGCTCTTTCAGTACAAGGATGAGGGATTGTCAAACGAAGCTGGGAGGAGTTAGGTTCAAAACAAACAGAAGGCTGTGATTCTTCATGCAGCAGTTAGTAGGTACCCAGAAAAGTTGCTTACACGTATTGTGGAATAAAGAGGTTTGCTTGCATTGAAGTGGGTATCGGACAAGTATTTGGAAGAGTGATCCATTGTGAGTTCCTAAACAGAAAAATCATTACAGGCTTAGGAAAATCTTAAAACGGTTGAAGCCTGGAAGAGTAATAGGACAAAATATCCTGTATGTCTGCTCTGTTCTTACTCTTCTGTATGTGTCTGCTGGTGGCCATTTTCACAGCCTAAATTTTGGGCCCAGTGCACTCTTAGTCTAAACCAGCATGGCCATTCTTATGGCTGATAATGAAGCTACCCATGCTTGCTATTGAGAACTAAATTCAGCATCCTTCTGAATGAAGATGAATGTCCTTCAGTGTTTTTTCCTGGTTTTCCTATGATTTTCCTTCAGAATTATTGCTGCTTGGAAAGTAGAAGAGGTTCTGCCATATGCATTTGAACGCTAATGAAATGCTCCATTAAGGCATTTTTAATCACATTAGGTGTGTGTTGTGTCTAGTTAGGAATTGCTTATCTGTAATAGGGACCAGTTTCAGAGACAACCAGGATTGTAGCAGTAGGCTTCTTGGATTACAGATAAGAGGACACAAGTGCACTTTTTTCCACTGGTGTCTGGATCACATGTTCTGTTTCAGTTACCTTCTTTGATTAGATAGCCAGTAGCTTTCCCACTCTCAGGTGTGGTTTTGCTGGTGTATACAAATATATCAAGTATTCTGAATACATGCAATCTTTTGGAAATGCTAACATATAAAAAATTTTTAAAAGCTTCATAAATGCTTAGAAGCCTGGGAAGTGCAATATTTAAGGTATATTAAAGTTTTATTTGGGCTGGACCAGCTTGATCTCCACAAAGTATACATTTATTTTTCTAGATACATGAAAATGTGTAATTTAGTATGGTCTGATTAATTTTTATAGAGATCTGTTTGTTTTGATCTCTTATTTATAGGTTTTAGTCCGTCCTTTTGTAGAAGTTTCTTTTCAGCGAACAGTCTGCCGGACAACAACAGCAGAGGGTCCAAACCCCAACTGGAATGAGGAACTTGAGCTTCCGTTTAGGTATGGCAAAATGAAATAAAATTATTTCTGAGTAATAATAATTTAATTTGAGCATGCAAATTTATTCAAATTTTCCTGTTCTGTTCAAATCACTTTTATTTTCCTGTTCTGTTCAAATCACTTTTTTGGATTGTTTAACCTTTTCAGAGCTCCTAATGGTGACTACAGCACCCACAGTTTGCAGTCAGTGAAGGATGAAGTTTTCATTAATGTTTTTGATGAAGTACTTCATGATGCTGTAGAGGTGAGTTCGTAATTGAAGGACAGTGTATATTACAGAATATCATCAGCTTTTTGAAGCTGACAGAATAAGACTTTTCACTGTAATAGCTTGCACCCTCCTGTGCCTCTTTTTTCTCTATTTTGTCATTCCTTACAGTTTTCTATCTAGTCAATACTGCAAGATTGTTAGCGGGAGCAGTCTTTACAGTGTTAACCTTTTGTCTGTACAAATTAAACTTGTACTACATAATGTGCTGCTAGAGTTGAACATGTGTATGTATTCTATTTTACTGATATTTAATGAAATTGGAGATATTAAAATTCAGAGGCAAGGTATGAATTGTAATCTGAATTCTATTCTTCTTAAACCTGATAAGGATTTTTACTAAATTCCAGATGGATGATCCCAGTTCCTGTATTTTTTATTAACTATTTTTTTATGCTCTGTCTCATCCTGTTTTACAAGCTGTTTGGTAAAAAAAAAAAAATCTTTTGGTTGTATATATTATTTTTTTGGAATGAGATAAAAATTGCAAGTACTAGTAACAAGAAATTTTTGTAAGCTGTCAGTGTTGGCATTACTCCTTCCCCTCTTGAAACCAGTGAAAGCTTTCACAGTCAATTCAGCATGAACAAAAATAGCAGCACTGAACATTCTTGAAAACATAACCCAAAAATAAATAATGCATGCATTTCACCGAGAACAGAATTCTGTCCTCAAAACTGAAATGGAATTTGATGCAGGAGAAGGAGGAAAAATACAGTCTTGAAACTCAAATGTCACTCTAGCCTTTCGAGAATTTTTTTTTTTAAATAATTTGTAGGCCAATCATATTAGATTTGGAAAACCCTGATAGGTAATACACATGAAAACAATGCATCTGTTCCACAGGGGTTAGTTAGATTTTCATGCAATTTTACCTTCAAAAGATTTTTTAAATACTAGTAAAATATTTCATTAGAAGACCATAGTCTAATTTACTTTGAGAAGACTCTTGTGGACTCCTTGTCAGATTCTTTGAGTTCTCCATCACAGGTTATACAGGAGTATAACCCTGAAGTGCAAGCACAACATATCGTGGACCATGACATTCTTGTATTTGTTCAGCATCTGGCATGCTTCAAAAGAATGCAGAATAATCATTGCCATACTATTAACTGAAGCTATATTTAAATTATTTTAAAAAATACAAATTTTTTTATTAATGCGTTGATTAAATTGTTAAATAAATTAAAGGAAATGAAGCTGTATTACAAAGTTTTATGTTGGGGAACTTCTTCATAGGATGATCGTGAAAAAGGAAGTGGAATCCTCACTCGTGTTGAGAGACACTGGCTGGGATGTGTTAAGATTCCATTTACTACGATATATTTTCAAGCGAGGGTAAGTGTCAGTAACTTAGAGTAAATCTCCTAAAATACAAAACTGGAGAATGAAAAGGGGCTGGTAATGGAATGTCAGATTTAATTACGTTCTCTGTACCTGTTAGTTTATCTTTATGGAATTGTTCAAAAATGTCTTTGAAACCACTGTTTTTTGTTAAATTTGATGAGTATTTGTCAGTAAGTTCAATCTTTTGAAGGGATAAGTGACAGACAAACATACTTCTACACTGACAATTCAGCCTGGCTTCCTTCAGTAATGAGATTAAAAGTGCAAATTTTTTAGGTGGTTTTGTCAGTGGTTTTTGAGATCCCTGATATTGCCCAGCCTAGATAGGTGATCTAGGAATAGGAATATCACCTGGATAAGTGATAGGAAACTAAATCTTATTTTTTCACGCTTTTCATGAATCACCAAATTTTCACCCTTGCCTCTCCCAATGCCTTCTTTCCTCCATTTCTAGAACTTTTCAAGAGAAGCTTTCTTCAAGAGATATCAATGGTTAGTCACAGGAGCAATAGTAAAACATGCAGTTCTTCATAGGGGAAAAGCTTTTTTTTGTCTGGCCACCCATCCTGAACTTAGGTTAAGGAAAATAATTTTTCACATCAGTAGTCCTATCATATTGTAATCTTGATGTAGGACTCTTTTTCTGCAGGGCAGTTGCTTTCATGTGTAGATCAAGTCATCACAAAAGTCTCAGGTTCTTATTTCACAAACATTCTGACATCAGTCATCACCTAATGACACATTAATTTGCTCTTCTCTGGGTATATGGAGCACTTCTTAGAACCTTAAGGGCTTTAAGACATACTGTGAGCCTCTTAGATTCTTTGAGTGGAGGATAAGTCTGTAGGGGTCTCATTTAGTTTGTGCAGTGCTTGGAGTTCAAAGTGGTTTTATTAGGCTCTCCGTTCACAAGGTATAACAGAACATAATTGTCATGGGATTCAAGAAAGCATGGGATTCTTTTCATTGCTGAGAAATTTTGGACAGTGTATGTCTAACCAGTGCTAGTCCACGTGCCTCTGCTAGATCATTAATAATATGCTATCTTCAATGTGGGAGGTTAATCGTTGAATTTAGGTGTTTTAGGGTTGTGGTGCCCTATAGAATGAACCTTTCACTGACTTCAGAGAAGATGTAAGTAGTAAGAACGTCTAGCCTTCTTTTCATGAGTCTTTGGCCATCGTGTGCAGACAACATGACAAGACAACATGACATAATGTGACCACCATTGTTATAGATCAACAAACAAGAAAGAACAAGATCCTTCACTCTTTTGGGGGAAATGTTCCATACTGAATGTGTGAAATTCACCTGAGAAATGTGTCTGCTTACAGTCCTGAGAGATTTAATATGCAGGCAGACTTAGACATTTTAACTGAATGCTTACCAATACATAGTGAAGGACACAGCCTATAGTCCATCTTTGAGGGATTACTAATACTGACATTAACCAGAGTAGCTCCAGGATTCCTGTCAGATGCACTCCTGACTCTCTTTGAGGAGGTGTTGCTGTTGGTGATTCCCTAAGCACAGTGTGAGTGCCTGCATAGATCTTCCCAACATTAGAGATTCTTTTCATTTGAACAAGATTTCTTACTGAATTTGAAAAAGCCTGATCATTCCAGTGGCTATATCAAGGTGTATCTAGCAATTAAATTTCAGTAGCAAATTAAGCATTTCTTCATCTCGTTCCACTATACTGCATCAGAAGTTCCGAGTGATTTATTTAGAGTTTTCTCCTCATCAAAACTTAATTTTGTTCTTAAATGTTTGATGGGCCAGCCCGGTGAGTCACCTGTTCATCTTCCACATCCACTGAAGATGTCCTTCCTGATGGCAGTCACTTGAATTCTGCCCAAATCAGGAGGTTAATCTTCTCGCTTTTCTCTTAAAGCTATGTACTTCCACTGTTGAAGCTTGCCTGAGCAGGTGTGGGGCATGCCATCTCTTGTCTGACGTGACCTTTCAGAAAGGCCTTATCTTGTGTCTGTGGTGGCAGAGGGAGGTGCAAAGGGCTGGTGAGTCTGTTAGAGCACTCTTCCATGGGGAAGCTGCCTGAATGGGCCCAGTTCCAGTTGCACCCAAGAAGCATCAGCAGCTTCTGTGTGGAAGGTGTCCGTGAGATGCTGAAACATCATTGCCACATCAAAGGCAATGTTGGTGTGATGCTGCCTCCAGAAGTGTAGTCTTGCAACCTGTATTTTGCCATTTTGTCTTTTTCCCAGGTAAATAGTGCCGTGTGGAGACTGCTGTTTGAAATAAAAAAACAGTGAAAAGCTGTCACTCTTTGTTTCTCTAAGAACTAGTGTGTATGATTTCCGTTACATTAAATATTAGTATCTGTAATATGCATGAGAGGCTGAAATCTAGTTGTAATGAATACATTTAACAATGAGATGGCTCATGTTTTCCCCACAGTTAATCAGTGTATATGTCGTATGCTCTGATTTTATTGTTTTGTAATTCAGAGTAATAAATCAAAGGAATGAAATATTTGAATATAAGTAGCAAATATATTTGAGAAGGAAGTTTTGCTTTTTTGCGTGTGATGAGAAGTATTTCTCTGTATGCATTGTAGATTGATGGTACGTTTAAGGTGGATATTCCTCCAGTCCTCCTTGGCTACAGCAAAGAAAAGAACCTGGGAATTGAGAGAGGTTATGATTCTGTGCGAAATCTGAGTGAGGGCTCGTATATAACACTGTTCATTACCATTGAACCGCAGCTCATTCCTGGAGAGTCAGTCAGAGAAAAGGTAACTATTCAGTAATTCATCATATTCTTGCTTTTTGTTTCCAGTGGTGCCGTTCTTGAGATGTATATATATGGCAGGGGGGTTGGAACTCGATGATCTTCAAGGTCCTTTCCAACCTAAACCATTCTATGATTCTATGATTCTATATTAATAGGCATGCTTAGTGTACCAAAGGACATGAATACAAGTACGGAAGGACATTAATACAAATTCTGAGTGCTCTACTTCAAATTTTTTAGCTCAGTTCAATTTAATTGGATGCACCAGTAAGTTAGGTGGACGCTTAATCCATGAGAAATAACTTTCACCAGGTATCTAGTTCCAATGTTAATAAAAAACAAATTTGCATTCATTATCTATGAGCATATAATTTTCCCATTTACTTTTGTAAACAATAAAGTATTCATGTGAGTATTTGTGAACAGTGGACGAAGAGGAGGTGGCAGGTGCAGACATAGTATTTTCGTGCTTCTGTGTTTATACTATTCAAATACAGCATTTATTATTTATGGCTTCATGCATGCCCCCAGATCTTGAGGATAATTATTTCTCCCAACAGCAGCTGTTATTTTTTTAAGTTATTTTACTAAACCAGAAGTGCCTTACGTTAACAACGATATGTAGTTAAAATGCACGCACCTCTTGCTATTTTAAGTAACATTATGCAATGATTTTGAGATTCATTCAGCAAGGATGTATGTTTTTCATGCACAAAAAGCAGCAGTTCATTATTTTCCAATTCAGTGTGACACTGGTCATTTATTAGAGACAAAGGGAAGCTGGAGAGAAAGGTCTATCATTATGTAATTTCGTTTTTAGAATAAATATGATTGTATGATTCATTCATAAAAACCTTTTTCCTGTTAAATTATAGCCTTGGAAACTCTCCAGTCCTATGTTTTCTTGTTCTTATGGAATACTGTGGGGATTGTTAAAATTTAGTACTGTTGAAAATGAAGAAAATTAATAAAGTGCATTCATGGATGCCTTTTAAGGTTAATTACTTTGAATGATAAGATTATTACTAGGACTCGAAACCATAAATATAAACTTAACAGGCTTGAAGCACCTTTAATAGAGTAGACCTTATTCAAGAGTTTCAGTCTTAATCTTCACATACAGTAATTAGTTTCTGGGAAAAAGATGTACTGAATTTGTAAGGAAACAGATCTCTGTTTACAGAAAGACCTTTCTCCAGTACTGTTTCAAAAGAAAAGTCATAGAAATTCAAATTAGGGGTGAGATTATTGTAAAATATTATGGACTATATGCTGCCAATCGTGACCTCTTTAAATAATGAGCAAATGCTCAGAATTTCTTGCATAGATGCAATTTGATGTGTAGTTACGAAAAGGTTATGCATTGTATTAATACTTAGTAAAATGGTGCAGTTTGGTAGATGTATTTAGAATTTATTTGAACACTTCAGAGGGAAAAACCAGCATTATTTTATTCAAGTCATAGATCTTTCTGACATACGTTCTCTTTCATTTCAAATATGACGGTAGGGGCTAACTGCCCCTTGCCAAAACTCAGACATAAAGAACTGGAAGGAGACTGAAGTACCTTCCATTCTGAAGATGCAGCAAAGAATCGTAGCACACTAAATCACAACACAGCAAACGAGTCCTGTTCTAAGTAGCAAGAACTACTCCATGCCAGAGCTTCTCCTCACAAGGAGCCATACTGGGAAGGCAATGGGCGCAAGTTGCACTGGGAGAGGTTTTGTCTCGATACAAGAAAGACATTTTTTAGAGTGAGAACAGTCATTCACATGAACAAGTTCCCCAGGGACATGGTAGAGTCCACATCACTGGAGGTTTTCAAGATGCGATCGGACAGGGTGCTAGATAATCTCATCTGGGCTCCCTTTCCCATGAAAGGTTGGACAAGAGGGCCTCTCAAGGTCACTTCCAACCTGGGCTGTTCCATGATTCTGTCAAATCTATCAACTGTACCCAAAAGCACATTGTCGCTGAAGTGCATTGAAAGTAAGACCAGGAATAAGGAAAATCTTGCTGAGGTAAGAAAACTATTGGTACAGAAGATCTGTTTTCTAAAATTTGAAGAACAGTGGAAAAAACAGTTGTGATTAATAAATCAGTAGGAGTTTTGCCAGATTTTGTTCACTCTTTGCATTAGAGATTTCTCTAAATCTTATACAAATTTTACTTAGCAGCAGATGATTTGTTTACCTTGGATACTAAGCCAAACCAAATTATTTCTTTAGCAAACATTGTACAGGATTTTCAAATAATCAATTTTTTCAAAACCATATAAATATAAAACAATAAAATATAATTCCATGTTAGAGGAAATTAAGTAAAGCGGGACCAAATTAATTAAGAGACTGTTGTATTTTACATGGTATGTATCTAATGAAATCTGTACATAAAAACACTACTAAAGTGACATGTGCATGTATTCTAACCAGGACTGAAAAAGTTATAATTCTGTGCTTCAACTCCACAGATGTAACACATATACTTATCATAGGAAGTGTTTGGCATAAAATGACAACAACAAACTAACTGGTTTTGCTGTTCTTCGTCCCTATTCCTCACCATTCCTTCTGTAGTTAAGTCATTTGAAATACTTGTGTACTGTTTTAGGATGCTAAGCTTAATTTTAGTTTAATTTTGCAATACCTTTTTTTTGTTTCTTTACCTATTTTTCCTCTTTTTCTTGCTGTCCTTCCTGAATCTCTATATAGATGAATGAAATGCTTAAGAAGGTACAATAGTAATAAATTGCATCAGTTGAGAGATTCCCGTTGTTCTTTGTTTAAGATTTAGCTTGGTTTTGTGCCATTCAGTAATCTTTTTGCACTTTGCGTTAGTTTGGCATATAGTAGTTGTTTATTTGTCAGTAATATTTGCAGTGAATTTCGACATTTAAATATACAAAGTGCTGGAGGCTGTATATTTCTGCTGTTAATTACGGTTGAGAAGGATCACCACTGCATGCCTTCTCTGCTGACTTGGAGGTCAGCTGCAGGGCCCTGCCCAGCTGTTCACCTCTGGTTGGTTTGAGAAGAAGGGTAGTAAAGGACAAAGTGGTTTATTTTGAACAAAAATACTATGAAGAGTGAGCTTTTATTCTCAGCACCACTAGAAATATACAAGGGATTCTAAGTAGATGTAAAAAACTATTTTGACTGATCCTAAGACTTTTAAAGAGGATATCTTAGGTGACATATGAGCAAATAAATGTCATTATTATATAATTAATATGTGCTTTTGAATCCTAGATTTGCTTCTGGAAAATCTCATCTAAAAGCGTTAAAATTTTAGACAAGTGTGAATTATAAGGATTTATCTAAAAATTACTTGGACCTTCTCTGCAAATATTTTGGCATTGTGCAGGGTTATTGCAGTATTATTTATAGAAAAATTACTGGGATTTTGTGCATAACCTCAATTGTGTTTTTAATGGAGTGTGATGTGAATAGCATGTAGGATTAGTAGCTAACCATAATTATTTATCTTTGAATTAATATGTGGTGTTACATATTCATCCCTGCAGTTTTACTTGGCCATAACTTTCATTACATTTTCAGTGCTTTATTAAAGCAGCTATAGGTACAGGTCATTACGTGCATTCATAAGTAAATGGAAATTGCCTGATTTTCCATTACTTTAACGTTTCTTACATGTGTGTGAACCAAAGTATATAACTACAAGGATATTTCAAAATGCTATTAGGAAAGAATTTTACACTCCTTTTATGCTCCTGTAAGTGGTGAAATAAGGCCAAACATAGTAAAGACTTAAGTCCAAATTATAAAGAAAACTATTTTTGTATAAATTCTATTCTCTTTCAAAGTTTGATACCCAAGAAGATGAGAAATTGCTCCAGGCAGCAGAGAAGTATGAAGCTGAATGTACATCAAAGTTTCCAAGCCGCCAGTGCCTGACAACTGTAATTGACCTCAATGGGAAAACAGTTTTTATTACCAGATATATCAAACCTCTGAATCCACCACAGGAGCTTCTTGATGCCATCCCAAATAGTTCTCAAACAGCAGCAGTAAGTACTTAGAAAAGACAATGAAGTTTCTGGGATATAGATTTCAGAATGTGTGTGTTTGCACGTGCACGTAAGCACTTAACATTTTCATATGTTTGCTGTATAGCTACGCTTTTTGTAAAGGAAAAACTCAAGATACAAAATAAAGTAGTAATGACTGTGTGATACACAGTAAGTCTATCCATAATGATGCTGGAAAAGGGTATTTGTCTCCTCTGGAAAAAAATAGGTATATTAATGAGTATTGACCTTTAAAAGACACAGAATTATGCCAAACCTTAATGGGAGTAAATCATATCAGTCTTTGATGTAAGTTCTAAAATAAGCTAGCTGCAACTGTCACGAGTTTAGTCAGTGTTTTGTCATTGGTACCTGTGGAAACAGCACTATGCTTCACGTCTGGTATAATACTACTATTGTTATATATCCGTATCGTGAATTAAAGGGGTGACTTGCTCTGTGTTGTTTTCTTGCAGGAATTGGTGGCTCGATACGTTGCTTTGATTCCTTTTTTGCCCGATAGTGTGTCATTTGCTGGAATTTGTGATTTATGGAGTACATCAGACGTAAGTAATGCATTAAACAGAAGTTCTTTATTCTCTCGAATGTGATGTAACATCCTAGCAGCCCCTGCTTTTGGAGGGAGATTGTGCTTGGTGAGCTCTTAGGGTCCCTTCAGACCTAAATTATTCTGCGGTTCTATTATTGTGAGGATGATTTTTCTTTATAAGCTGTTTATTTCAAAAATTGAGGACCAAAGCTTGAGAAAAGTTGCTCATCCTGATGTGAGCCACAATTTTTATCTTTGATAGGTTGGAATTGGTTGATCCTAAGAATGCTTAGGGCTTTAAGCTTTTCCTGTTTTTTTGGGTTTTTTTTGTTACAAAACAACCCAAAATGGCTACTCATACACAAGTGAAAGGATGCTGACTGATGGACACTTTAAAACTAGACTTAAAATTGATCATTGTAGNGCACAAGTGAAAGGATGCTGACTGAAAAACTAGACTTAAAATTAATTAAGTCTAGTCTAAAACTAGACTTAAAATTGATCATTGTAGTTCCAAGGAACTACAGAAAAAACATTGTGTGTAATGTCAGCAATAATGGGAGATTTAGCGTTCTTTGTCACATACAAATAAATCCTGTCATCTATAGAATAACAGCAGATATTAAGATAATCATAGATGATGTTTTTACCATCTCAGAACTTTTCTGCAAAATTCAGAATAACTCAAAAGACAAAAGACCTTGGTTCTTGTGGTAGAATCTCAGATCTGCATCATAGATTTTCACAGCATTCACTTTCCATCCTGCATGTTGAAGCAGTGCCCAATAAACAATAAAGATCAGTTGCAAAGATCTGAGAGGACTCTTCTGCTTCAGAAGTGTTAAGAAATATTATTAAATGTTGTAAGTTGAAAACACAGTTGATAACTACATAGAAAGACTTCTATTTTTTTATCTCAATTAGCAATTTCTTTATCTTCTGGCGGGAGATGAGGAAGAACACGCCGTGCTCTTGTGTAATTATTTTCTTGGTATGGGGAAAAAAGCCTGGCTTATCATTGGAAATGCTATTCCTGAGGTATGAGGATTTTTTCATTTGGTCTGAATGTTAACTTGTATTCTCTGAAGTCTTTGGTTCCCACTAATGGATAGGATTGTTTCTTGCTGGCATGTTTCTCCAGGAAGTTATCTAAACCTTGGTGCTGCTGGAACTGATTCTTTCCGGGGGGACTGGGGGGGGGTGAAAGGTTGAAAGTATATCTTAGTATGAATGTCAATTTTTTTTTTTTTTTCCTGGACCCATGCTTCCAGGCCTAATCTGGTAGTAGCCGTCATCCTCGTAGTACAATACCAAGCACGTGTAAATCTTGATTGGCCTTTAGCTTGTATAAATGGTGTGTCCAGGACAACGGTAATGGAGACGGTCCATTCACAGTGTCTTGAGTCACAAATACACAGCTTGTGACAGAGTTGGGGTGGGACTGGATAAAGGTTGAGAGGTGGCAGGAGAGGGTTAGGGGCTTGCCGGGGATTCTTACTGTTACGTATCCGTCTCTTGATTCTCTCTCCAGCTGATGGCAGAGCTGCGAGAGAATGATAGATCTGTTCTGGCTCGAACAGTCAGTCTGCATCTGCGGTCTGCAATACAGACCAGTTAGGCACTCTGCCTTGCCCTGGGCTGCTGCGTGCCCTGTCATTGCCGTGAGCCCACTGCAGCTGCAGGCTGGCTTAGACTGGCCAAGAACTAAAACATTTAGATTCCTTTGCCCATTGGGAGATGCGTTTGTGCTCAGGGAATCACTCAGATTTCCAAGTAACCCGTACTGCTCTTTCCAAAGAGATGGTAAGACTGTTTAATGGTGGAAATTTGCATTATAGTTTTTCAAATTACCAAGCACATGTGAAGGTTTTGCCAAACAGAATTTTGGTAAAAAAATTCCTGTCACAACTAGTTTCTTTAGCACATTCTCAGATACTGCACAGCAAGAACAGGTACTCAGTTACACTCCTTCCACTCCAAATCTGATGGAGATGGTAGTCCTTAATAAAGTATTCAGCTTATGCATGCTGTAAGGAGGGGGTTTATTTCAGGTATTTCAAGGTACCTGGAAAGTTTGGGAGATCAGATAATTAGAAAATAGGAGAGTGGTTTAGGGATTCCTGATAGAGAATATAAAAAGATAGCTGGAAAATTCCTTTATGTATGAGGGAAGGCTGATGGATGAGACACAAAGTGTGCTGCCCAGGTGGCAGTCCTTCAACTCAGAGATTGCCCGTGGGTGAGAGTTGTGGCAGTAGCCAAATAGGACATGCCGATATGGAAGTGGCATACATTAAACATTCCGGTATATATCACATCAGTTGGTAGATGAACTAAGATGATTTTCAGAATCTATATTTTAATGGCTTGAGGCTGCACATGTCTAACGTTTCTCTGACACCTAAAAGAGACAACACTTACTACTATGTAAGTGTTAGTTGGTTGAATTGTAACAAACCTGTAAATTCTTCCCACCAGTTTGCCCAAAAAAGTACTATTTATCTCAGTAGTAAAAATGTAATATTCCAAACAATCCAAACTATATTGTCTTTATAGCCAGTTTTAAAACATCTTTCTCATATTTTTTTCTTCCCAGGGACCAACTGCATATGTATTAACTTTGGAACAAAGTCAGTATGTAATTTGGAATCCCAGTACTGGATGCTTTTATGGGCAGTATGATACTTTCTGCCCCTTACAAAATGTGTACTGTCTGATCAGCTGTGATAATGTAAGTGTACCCAGTCTTGTCACATTTCTATACACATAAGAGCTGATAACTTGGTATTTTTCTTGACCTTATGCATCTTTTGTTCATCAGTGTAATGATATTTATGCTGTCATGTTATTAGTGATTTTATTCAATCTTATTTTGAAATAAGAAAGATTTTTTTAATCCGCATTTAGGTGGACCATGATATCCATTCATATAATTTTTATTACTTGGTTTTACTTAGGCCATCCAAGTTGGGAAACATCTAAGTTTACCACTGCTTAGCTGAGGAGAAGTAATTCAGCAAAGCTAATAGTTTGCAGGTGAAATGTAACTGAAAAATGAAGAATAAAGCATATTAGAAGGGGTCACTGGAGTTGCATAGATAACGGCGGGCACAGCCCTGAATGGTCCAATGCACAAAACATGGAGCTGGCACTACAAGGCACAAAAACTGCATTGATTTTCTGTCTGGTGTCAAGCTCTCCTGTTTATTTGCTATAAAATACAAGTAATACTCATGCCTGTTCACAATACATTATTTATTGTGTGGCTGGAAACCCTCTGAGAGCGAGCAGTGGGGGAGAGGAGAGAGAAGGCATCGTAAAGAGCTGTGCAGCTCCAGGCAGGTAAACCACAGGCCACAGAACGGGGCAGAGCTGAGCCTGTGTCAGGAGGGACAGAAAACCAGGGCAGCGCAGCATTCCCTGGCTTGGCTGAACCCGCACAGCTTCTGGGGACTGAAACGGGGACAGGAGAGCAGGGTAGAGAGATGTGTGAAAGTCTGAAACTAAGGAAACAGAAGCCGAGTTTAAAAAAAGAACCCTAGGATTTATTTGAATGAAAACTGGAAGTTGAGTTTAAAAGTTTGCTTCTTTTTTTTTTTGGAACCACTATAAGGAAACAGTGAGTCAGGCTTCCAGCGTGCACCAAAATATATACCAAACATTTGCTTTTATTTTCTGTACGGAAAACATACCTGGAGAAGTCATTTGCAGTATCATGCATTGTAAGTTTTGTTTTGTTTTTCAGTCTTCTGGGGTTTTATTCTAAACACAAATCATGACTCCAGATGAGAATTTAATATTTGAAAGCATATATATTTTAAAAGTGTCAGTTCTGTCTTTCATTGAAAGTGTTATGGGGAGTGATTGAGTTCATTTGGGGTTTTTTTTTCTTTGAAGTAGTACTAAACCTACAGTTAAGAAAAATGTAACTTAATTGTTAATTGCTGCAAGAAGCAACTAAGGACTTCAGCACTGACCCCCTAATTAAGCGTGAACTACAGAGACAAACAACATCTTTCAGTCTACATGTGACTGAGCAGGTGCGCTGCCAGCAGAGCAATGCCACTTCATATCCAACATGGCAAAAAACAGCTATGCTGTGTCATACAGGCTGTACACAGAACTGTCAGTTACGAAAGGTTACATATTTATTAGTATATTTACATATTCATTGTTTGTACATTTTGCAGCCTTAGCAGTAGTTATTTAAAGGCTGTTTTGAAAAAGAAGCCTATGATGCTTGCATGCTTCAGACTGGGCTCAAACACAGACCAAACTGAATGCCTATAAAGAAGTGGAACGCAAGATGGGTTCCCCTTGATGAGAAAATATACATAGAAGCTGTGTGTGTAATATCTACTGAGATTGTTCATCATAAGCTTGAAATAGCAATGGTGCTGAGGTGGAGCAGGCTACCAGGCCATCACAGCCACAGCTGCACTGTGCTGGGCCAGTGGAAGAATTTCATCAGAATGCAGAAAAGTCTCGTGTAGCAATCCAGAGGGGTGGAAATGCAGCTCAGGACAGTGGAAGAAACTCTGTAGTATACTGTAACCCAACACCATGTGATGCTGAAGTGATGGTAAAGCCAGAAAGTTTCTGAAAGCATAAAAACTGCCATGGTGGCCAGTAGATGGGGTGTTGAAAGAACATACTGGAGAAAACAAAGTTTTAGCAGGAAGAGTTGCCAACTGCTGTAATTCTGTTCATACGTGGGTCTCAAACCATACTTGGAAACACAAGACATGACAGACCAGCACCACCCCTTCTGATGTGAGAATGCAGAAGTTGTACATCAGCTGTGACTATGCAACATTGCCTTGTTTCATATGAACTCATCCTGGTAATTGCTATAGGAGGTCAAGATTATATAATATTTTATTGCCATGTAAGTGGAATGTGATTATATGCTGAAAGTTAAAACAAATTTGCTTTCTTGTAGGTTTGGTTTAATATGCAAGAATATGATTCCCCAGTAAGGATAAATTTTGATATCAGCAAACCAAAACTTTGGAAGTCTTTCTTTTCAAGAAGCTTGCCGTACCCTGGTCTCTGCAGCATTCAGGTATTAATGTATCTATTACCAACTTCATTTGAGGGGTTGAAAGATCACAGACACAGAGACTTAAGTTCTTTGGACTTCTGTGGTTAAGTATATTTATGTAATAGCATTGGGTTTCAAAAAGATTTTCCCATGTACTCCTTAAAAAAAAAAAAAATGAAAGCAGAAATCCTGCAAAGTATTTGGTTTTATTCAGAATGAATGTACATCTGTTTCCCTCTAAATACCTATGCAACATCTCAGGACAACAGTGAAGTAAATGGGACTAATCTTTAACTCAACCGTATCAAAATAAGTAGCTTGGTGGTATAAAGAAAATGCCAGCTTNGGTACTCCTTAAAAAAAAAAAAAGTAAGCAGAAATCCTGCAAAGTATTTGGTTTTATTCAGAATGAATGTACATCTGTTTCCCTCTAAATACCTATGCAACATCTCAGGACAACAGTGAAGTAAATGGGACTAATCTTTAACTCAACCGTATCAAAATAAGTAGCTTGGTGGTATAAAGAAAATGCCAGCTTTTGTCTTACAGCTAGGAAGGTGCGATTTCCAGCTGTACACACATCCTTGTAAACAAACAGAAGTTTCTATACAGTTTTTCAAGGGTATAAGCAGTTGATCTTCACTTAAAAAAAGGCATCTAGTTAATGTTTTTATTATGTCTCTATTAAATAATAGATTATTTTAGTATAATTGTGAACTCATGCAAGTACCATCAAGGCAGTAACTCCTGAAGTTACATTGTTGTATAGCTAGAGAGACTGCACTTTAATATTTAAACTTTTTATTTACCGCTAGCCTGAAGAATTAGTTTATCAGCATTCGGACAAGGCTGCTGCCGTGGAACTACAGGGCAGGTAATTCTACATCTAAAACAAATGCTGTCAGTGCTGATTACTAGGGTGGAGCATCTTCTTACATTCCTCAAGCATATTCATACCTAGGTCCTAAAAACCTGCTTGGAATGCAAAGAATTGAGAATGGCCTAAAAAATAAAAAAAAATCAGAAGCTGTTGTTCACAGGGCTTTTTACAATCTTCTCTCTTTAATAGAGTGCCAGAAAGAACGAACTGATCAAGCATTGCTGTACAGTTTCCCAATAAGCAAAATGCTGTAGAGGGATGAGAAGAGAGGCTGTAGACTAAAAAGGGTTGTAAGCCCCTCCCCCTCCCATTCTGTTACTGCACATGCAGGCACCATACAGCTCTGTCGACATTGCTTTTCTGTGCTTTTAGGTAGCGGTAAATTTAACTGAGGTCATTTGTGTTCCCCATAACCTGTACTAAGTGTCAAGGGAGATCAGTAAAGGTGTCTGGTAAATATCAGAATTGTAATAATAGGTACATTTTATTGCAGGATTGAAAAAATATTAAAAGATAAGATTATGGAATGGAGACCAAGGCATCTAACTCGTTGGAACCGATACTGTACCTCTACCCTGCGTAACTTTCTACCACTGCTGGAACAAAACCAAGGCAAAGATGTAGAAGATGACCATCAGGCAGAGCTGCAAAAACAGCTAGGAGATTACAGGGTACAGTCGTGAATATATATGGCTTGTGCACAGAAGTAGGAATCTAAATCCCTAGGATTTAGCATTGCTACTCTGTGGTATAGAAGAGTGTCCTAGGCTATATTTCCTCTACTACCAAAAGTCATAAGAGGTTTCATACCAAAGCTAAACTAATGTAATATTTACAGAGTGAAGGAGTGATGATCTAGTTTATTTCATTTGTAGATGTTGGCGATAAAAACTTTCTGTTCAAGATAAGAATGTAAAGATAAATTGGCTGCACTGTTCTTGTATTACTGCTGTACCACAACAGTCACTGCCTCCAACACATAAACACAAGTGCAGTCTCCAAGCACTGGATGCTTATGGGCCAACTGGTGCATTACTCTGGTCGGTAAGAACCTGGCACTGGTGCTGAGTAGTGCTATACACAGTCTACTTAGAGGTGCAGGAGCCCACACAGGAACATGCTTTAGAACAACATGCTTTAC
This sequence comes from Anarhynchus alexandrinus, assembly GCA_008711295.1. Lineage (NCBI taxonomy): Eukaryota > Metazoa > Chordata > Aves > Charadriiformes > Charadriidae > Anarhynchus > Anarhynchus alexandrinus. Next base: position 1,444,976 of record VUYV01000161.1, read on the forward strand.
TTCCATCTTTAGAGTAGAGCAAAGAGTAGAAAACTGAAGAAAATTTACTTATTAATTCACTGCAGCCACTGCTGTACCCATGCATTATTCCTCCAGGCTGTACTAAAGGTTATGTCCTTCTGCTCTTCATGCAAAACACACATAGTAACGATACCATACACAACTTTGGCAATTTTCAAAATGAGTTGAGGTTTCAGTTCCTGGTAGACCTGAAATCTGCTATGGGCAGGAGGCGTTTGCCACCTCAACTCCCCAGCCAGTGCACACAGGAGAACCCAATGAATAAACAATTAAAAGGCAGAAAAGCAACAAAGTTGTATTATTGAACACCTACAGCATAACTTTATTCTATGGGATTTCTAAACATCTTCACTTTGAACTTACCCAAATTAAAGAGGAAAAATGTCAAAGCTTGCCACAGTATATGAAATAGGGAGGTGGTATTAAAATACAAAATGGCCTTTTTTATTGCATCTCCTCAGGCCAGCAATAGAAAAGATAAACGTACATGCACAGTAAAACAGATTTTTAAAACTATGTATGTATTTGGGTGCTTTTACCTTTTCTTCTTACCTTGTGTCTTTTCCTCTTTCTTTCTCCCAGGTCTCTGGATTTCCTATTCATATGCCATTTTCTGAAGTCAGACCTTTAATAGAAGCTGTACACAGCACAGGAGTTCATACCATTGATGTTTCCAACGTTGAATTTGCTCTAGCTGTGTATATTCATGCTTATCCCCAAAATGTTCTCTCTGTATGGATTTATGTTGCTTCACTTATTCGAAATAGGTAGTATAGACCAGTCAGAATACCTCAAGAAATTTGCTTATGTAGGGGTAAATATAACAGATTTCTCACTGCTGATTTGAGCTATCCCAAGTATTTAAAAAAATAGAGTGAGAACCTGATCTTTAGCAGCTGCAAACACATGAGCCTTATTCACCCTACAACCAAAGATACTACTTGTTACTGCTAAGGAAGAGACTGACCGATTAAAATTCCAGTAACTAATAGGTGATTTTTATACAGTATTTTATAGCTCCCAGTGAGACATCACACTCTTAAAAGCGTTACACACGCCCACATAAAGTGACATTGCAGAGTGAAATGTTAGAGCTTGGCTGCCTTATTTTCAGGTGAAACTTGGTTCCTGGAATCATGCCTTGAAGACTATGTTTTTAGCTAGTCAGTTTATTTTATCTATAGACTTTCTTCCTCTTCAAAGACACTGTCATTCATTTACAATACAAATAGTTACAGTTTGCCAGTACCTGAGTTCCTGAATGAAAACCAGGACTGAATGAAGACCCATGAATAAATTCTTATGCACCAAAGAGCCACCAGTGAAGGCCATACTTCAGCTTTTAAAAGGCTGCTTCTTCTGCTACTTCGTACTTGGTGTCTGTGTAATGCCACCGTTTAGAGGTGTACAACATTTTCTTAATGTTTAACATAAAAGTTAAAGACAAAGGATTTAATAAATATTCATACCAAAACCTAAGTGGAAGCTCACTCATTTTATACAAGAGTTTGATTAAATTATTTTGGAGTATGAAGTCCTTATCTGCAAGTTACACTAGTAAAAGATCAGAATAGTTTACTAAAAATCAAATTTGCTTATTCATATATAAGTAGTGGTGTCAACTGTTAATGCTGGTATAAATATATCTCTTTTTCCTGCAGTTACCTTACTAATGAAACTCTTCTAAGGGAAAGTGTTGGTGGGTTGAGCTTAGGAAGGATGTTCATCAGAACATACCAAAAAGATTGTTCTTGAGCTTAATTCCATACTAGACTCAATCCATCTAATAAACACTAGACAAACTCTTTGGTTTAGAGCCTCTGGTTGCCACAGGTTCCCCTCTGTAAACCTCCAGCAGAAGAGAGTAGTTGTGTTGTCATCATGTGGTGCTTTGCTGAACAACACTGACGACATCTGCCAAGCTTAGTACAACTCTCCTTCAGAGACAGGGGAAGAAGAAACACAGTGTACGTAAGTGAACAGAATTTTCTGCATCTGATTTGGCCCTCAGCTGTGTTTCTACCAATCTGCACAGAAAACATCACCTAGCAGCAAAGAGGAGAAGGACCTCGAGCTGCACTTTCCCAGCCTCAAAAACAAAAGAGTTCTGGAACAAGGACAGATGCAAGAAAGCCCACTACGTACCTTACTACTCTCATCTTTCCTCAGTCAGCCATGTATTTACTCTAACCTCTGGGCATCGAAGTAAATTTAATGCAGCTTACTTGAAGCAACAGCTGATGGAATAATGGTATTGCTTTATACCTCTTCTGTAGGCTTCTAAGCAAGCACTGTACATTCTGCCTCTAGCCCGTGTTCAGCTGTTAACCATGAACAGCCAACTCTGCACCAACTCTACATTCACGAGTATTTCTTTCCTTACTATTCTTCAATATTAGTAGGAGCAAGATGGTACCAAAACTTGCAGTGTATTGTAATCTCCAGCTATGCCTGCAAGCTGACTTCCCAGACACCAAGAATCTTGAAAGCTACATATGCCACCATGATTGCTGTCCTGAATAACTACTACTCAAAAAAAATTATCTGATTAGTAAAACAGGTAAAAATTACTAGTTTGATATACTGTCAGTCTTCAAAATTAGGCAGGACGGGGGGGAAAAAAACCCTGTCTGCCTTCTGCAAAGGCTGCCACCTACCCCTCCTCTGCCCAAGCAAAAAACAAGCTGCAGCTACACCAGTCATACAAGCAGGTGGCTATTAAAGTTTACAACTTAACATGGGCTACAATACTCACTCCGTCTTGCAGTGGGCTCTTCCCCATACCGCCTCCTGCACACACTCACACACAACTCGTACACGTACTCGTCTCTCTTCCTAGCACAGGTTGCACTCAGCCCAACAACAGTTTCTCTTCCTCCCTGCTAGTCTCCTACTGTTCAGCGAGGGGTCTTTTTAAAATCAAAGCGATGGGGAAAATGTCTTGTCTTCCATGGATTTCATATGAATGAAAACTGACATCCCTTGAGGTTGTTTCAAAAAATGCACCTTAACACAGTCATGAGAAGAAACCAAACCACCACCACCCTCCTCCCAGTGCAAGGTTCACAGCTCTGCAACCACCACCACACCCACCCACCCTCTGCAGCCTACTGGTATGGTACACCTGGATATTACACCTTAAAAGCATATATATTCAACTGCTACATAATTTTTTTGTTGGTGGGAATGTTTTATTTGAGTATGTCTTTCAAGCCCAAATACAAAACCAAATGCAAAAGGAAGGTGGGAATTTCCCTAATTTTGCAATATAAAGAACCACTTCAGGATGAGAGCAAAGGGGAAGAAACAAGGCTCCTAAAGATGTAGAATTGTTACCCAAATGCAAACAATACATTTCAAGTTCTCTGCAGAGGTTTATATTGTACTTACGGATTCAAAATAAAAAACCATTCACTTAACACAAAAAAATCCAGTAAAGTATATTTAAGTGCCAAACTTGGAAGAAAGTGGCATAAAAAAAAAATCTGAATGTTTTCCCATCTTCCCCAAATTAAGTAAAACAAAACCCAACACCCTTCAAACCAAATGAGATTTTGTGAGATTGTTACAACACTGTACAGTACACTTATAATTAAGATTTTGAAGTTGTGGGCAGGGTCAGGCTAGTATAACAAATCTCACTCCAAGGATTGTTAACACAAGATGCGAACTGTAAGTAAAGTGCATGAAAGGAAGCCTGCTCAGCTAAATGAAGTAGACTGAAAGATCAGAAGTCAGCGGTCATTCGCCAGAGCGGCAGCAGGCCCGAAAACCACACTGCAAATTCTGGCATCCACTGGCGGTTTCAGCATGAGGACCTGCACAAAAACAGAACAAATGTGAAAAGAAGAAAAGGCCATTTATTTAGATTCAAAATCCTCATAACCTGGTAATTCAGAATATGTCTCTTTTTTAATATGCTAAACTTCATTCAGCGCTGTGAAGCCTAAAACACTGCCAGTACTATCATAGTGTAAAAACCTCGATTGAAACAGTTTAAGAGATTTTTGCTCCGATAGCTTAGTCCCGTGAAGATAACACATTCAAAAGTGACACAGATGTACGATGAGCAATATTCAATGCAGTTTAAGCAAGCCCTCACAGCTAGCTTTCAGAATTGAGGTATGTTTTCACAGTGCATATTTAACTCCCATTTTTCAAATTCAGACGATGACTTCATGGCATTACCAAAGAAACCATGATCTCCCAAACTATTCCTACTATAATGGAAACAGTTTTTTTAGTCTGGAAGGTTTTTTCTCCGTGAACACTTCACGGTTGACTAGAACTCACGTACTCCAACTGGAAATTCAAGAAAATCATGTTTAGTATCCCTGCAGTTATCAGAAGCCATAAGGCTAAAAACTAGCCATTCCAAAAGACAGAAAAAGTTGCGAGCAAAACCAGTATAAGCCAATACTGTAATTCTACCCACCTCCACTTACCTTCGCTTACTGTTACCCCTTTTAATTTGAAATGTTAAAGTGATCATGAGATAAGAAACTATTACATTTATTACTACAGGATTTTCTTTCCTGCAACCGTATGCCTGTTTTAGAGACACAAACACCTACGTTCATGTCGGCACCCAACATAAATTGGAAGCGGGTTGCTAAGTTAACTGAAACAAGCTGGTAAGACCTAACCAGGACAACCCAGATTTCCCCCCTTTGAATTTGAGACAAATCAAATAATAGTTAAGGTGGTTTTAATACATTTAATACATTAATCACATAATGAACTAGGTCATTGTCTGGCTTGGTTTTCTCCCCTTGAACAGTAATTTAAAGTCATAATTCAATTAATTTCCAAGAACCTGGTGTCTGGAAATCAGCTTTCTGCTTCACGCCACACACCAATGAGCAATATTCTACAAAGTAATTAAGTTAACATGCATGAAACTGAATAAAACAAACCTGAAACTATAATTAAGCATAGTATGCAAAACAGTAAGCTTTTCATTGTCAATAAACTCTTCTTCCTTTTCAAATCTTTTTATTCACCTGAACTAAATTTTGATCCTCCAAGTCACTTACGAGCTAGAGTTTGAAAGCTTCTTCGCAAGTCCTTTAAAAAGGAGACTCGGTGCTTCTGACCAGCTGGTTTAGCAGAGCACGTCCTGTGCAGCAGCACTTTCCAAGTCGTAGCTGACCTTCCTCAGCATTGCCACAGCTAAGCAGCGCATCAGCAATTTTGAAGCAACTGTCACATTTCTAGTAAAATGCTTGTTGACAAAACCTACAGAACCACAACATCCCAAGGTAGGGAATACTCAGTATATTTTAATACTGTTTTCCATCCTTTTCTTGCTCATTTGAAGAATGTTCTTCCTCATGCTCATAATCGGAACATAAAAACTGCCTTTCTAGGTCTGACTGATGGTCCATCTAACCCTACCTTCATCACTGGCAACAGCAAGTGTTATCTAGGGAGATGATATAAACCTATCGTGCATATCTTTTATGTCCTCTCAGCAACCCTGACTTGTAGTACGGGCATTAAAGTCCATTCACTTTAGTATTTGTTAACGGCTCAGTTGTGCATGTATTTGTTTAACTTCTTAAATCTGCTGATACTAACTGCTTCCACAATTCCCCACAGTTCCAGAAGTTCACTACATTATGCATCTCCTTTAAATCACCTACCCACTTCATCTACTGTTGCCGAGCTCTAATACTGCGTTCCCAGTTCTGGGAAGTCATCCCAGCTTCCTGCCTTCTCATTCCCATACTGAAACATCCCAGCTTTTTGAGTGTCTCCTTGCAAGACAGCTGCTCAGTTCCCTAACTCTTTTTAATAGACCTCTTCTGTATCTTCTGTAACTCCATTACATACACTCCTCAAGATGGGGAGACCAAAACCGCATGCAGTACTCCAAATGTGAGTGCCCCAAGGCTTCCAGGACCATGCAGCACACTATCTTGTTCTCAACGCCCTGATGACGCATAACACTGGTGGCTTTTTTGGCTGCTGCTGCAAACAGGAAAAATCTCAGAATTAGCACCAACCAACAGCTCTCCGAAATCATTGTCTCCAGGTTGCAACTGCCAGCTCTCGAATTCAGTTTCATGCAATCACAGTTTGATTATTCCCAAACACCCAGACATATAACCATACATACAGCTATATGGGAAGTTCATAAGAAGTCCTTCTGGAAATCTTCAGCACCAGTATCGTTACTTGAGGCAGCTCAGTACCACTCAAACTTGGAAATTACTGTCTGCATTTCTTACACCACAACAGCAATAGAAGTGCTCAATAAGACTGATCACAGCACAGAATTCTTGGGGGGACTGGGGGCAGGGGAGGGAGAGATGTCACCTCTCGGTTTCCCCGTCCATCCTGAACAGGGACCACTAAGCCCTGCCCTTTCTTCCTATCCTTTAATTAGCTTTCAGTTTTTAAATTTAAACTGGTCTTAGAGCACCTTAAAATCTCAAAAATTTAGAAACTTCTAAGTAAACAGCATCATCTGAAAAGTTTATAGGTTCATTTCCTAATTTATTAGGCACTGAATTACAAATGCCTATGGCAGGGGGGTTGGAACTCGATGATGTTCAAGGTCCCTTCCAACCTAAACCATTCTATGATTAACCACATCACAGTGAAAATTCACCCTTCTACCTAGTCTGCATTTTGTCCCGCATCAAATCCTCAATACCATCACTAACTTTATCACATCCTTTATAGCTGCTGATAAAGAACTCTGACGAAATGAAATATTCAGAGTTCAAATCACATCTCCCGAAATCTGCCACTCTGTATTATTTCTTAGCATATACAGGCAATTCCCATAATTTGGAGGGTATTTTATGCTCTTATTACAACAAGATAGTAAGTGTCATTAATGATAGTTTTAACAGTAACGCTATTTGGTTATGACTCATTCAATTTATGTTTTGACATGGCAATTGATCTCCTCCATCACAGGTCATTTATCTCCTCTGTAAATGCCCTCCTTAGCTGCTTCTTTTCACATTTGATGAAAAGAGCAAAATTGAAATGCCTTTGTTTTTGGTAGCCACAGAGACTGTTTTTGTTTCCCTAGCTTTACTTACTACAACTGACTTTTGGCTACAACTCTTTGGCTTCCTAATCTCCGATTTCCCTACTCTTTGCTACTGACCTCATTAGACTGGACTTTGTTTCCAAACTACCTCTGTTTAAGTTCGAATGGCCTCTTTAATCTTGTCAAAAAACACTCTCCGTTTTCTTTGGATTCTATATACAAGGACTTCAATTCATCTCACTAATGCACCAGCTTAAGCAATATGGTAACTGTATACAGTTCCTTTTATATTGTCCAGTGAAATGGTCATTTCGGATCTTACAGTGGGGCTGAATCACTTTCAGAAGGGTCCCTCTCTACTGACTGAAAATTTAATGAGTGCTAGCAGTGAAGTGCCTAAATTAAATGTGTTTTGGGCTGGTTCACCTGGGAAAGCAAAGTTAATCAGATTCATCTAACCTGCCACTGTCTACATTACTGGTTGAGTTACCTCTAAACTGGATTATTGTAATGCTCTTTACATGCATGTCTGATTACTCACATGCTTCAGGTGACCCAGAATAGAGATCTGCTTACTCAAGATGAACAGCTCTCACTGTTTTCAAATAAACTACATATAAACACACGTTGCAATGTAAGAAAGGAGCACAGCTGTTTGATTACTCCATTTTGTTTCATGTACTAGTGAAACCAAAATTAGTAAAAATTTCCTGGAAAGAAGTTAGGCATTTCACCAAGAATACATGACAACTCAGACCATGATGAAAGAGCCACTCCAGCCAGGACAACCAGCTGCCACCACCATGTCCCTTTACCCACTTGTTCTAGCTCTCGCCTGTGGCAGCAGAAACATTCATGTGGTCTACAGCAAGATGGATCCCTGACCTATCTAGGAAGAAGGGGAAGGGGAAGAAAAANAAAGGGCTTTCAACTACCCCAGTTCTTGATATTGAGTAAGACTAATGCTGGCCACAGGAAGGCTGTAAGAATAGGCTAGGAGGAACAGAGCAGTGAGTGAGAGGCTCCGTCATCAACACAACACTGCATAGCGTATTTGACGATAATTTAGCAAAAGTAATACATTACAGGGGAATTACCAAAAGAGCGATCAAATTAAGCATTAGCTTTAAAAAAATACATAAAGGCAATATTAAATTTAAATCTGATTTTGCAAAGTGCTACTCTCTATCAGCCCTTGGTAAAGTTACACTTACAGACCTTTATGAGAGCACTTTGGTTGTCTGTAGAACTTAAAGAGAGACCAAACTCTTGAAGTCTAACAACAATGCGTTCCCATATAAATCTGCACACAGGAGTCCATAAATCTTAAAAGAAATTGCAAAGTCTTGGATCCAATGCTGGAAGACAGATCAAACTATAACCAATGAATTTCTAAATGCCAGAAGAAAAGAGTGAATCATCAGAATCACCACAACTTTATTTCATTAATGCTCTGTTTCTTTAGTTACAGCACCTGAGGACTACATCATTTAAAAAACACTAGAAACTGTATCATTCTTAAAAGCTGCAAAGAGCTACTGCTGCAGAAATTAGGGAGCCCCATTTTTCTAATCCTGAAGCTGACAGCATGCCAGGCTTTAAAACTGAGAACACAGTAAGGAGATTGAACACAGCTGGACAAAACAGCCTATGGGGAAATGTAAACAATTAAGTCACAAGTAGTAACTCAAACGTTAAACTATTCTTACTGAGTTCAGTGTGATTTACAATCAAATGTGTTTTAGACATTAAACAAAATCAGCAATTATAAGGGATGTATACTGACAGATTTGTTTTCAGCTGCAGCTGAGGGTTATATCTAACTCCAGGTCTCCAGTGTTGAGAAAAACGTAGGTAGAGATCCTAAACAGTAGTATGCAAACCAAGAACTGAAGTCATACTAACAGTAAACAAACAAAATAATTTTGGAACTGTGCATAAATTCATGGTGTCTGCCCATAAAAAATGCATCATATTACTGCTGTGCAACAGCACAACTGAGTCTAACCATAGTTGCTCTACCTTCTTAGTTTTAGTCTACTAAAAAGGTAGAGCAACTATGGTTAGAACAACACTTGCAATAAAAATCTGAAAATGGCAAACATGCCTACCAAACCCTCCAAAGACAACCCAATGAAGCTGTGTGTAAGGGCCCCTGTTAGGCTCAGTGTTTATAGGAAAAAAAATAATCTGCAAATAGGCTATAGGTGAAAGTAAAGCCCTTGTATGTCAACACACAACAAAGTAGTATCTTTATTATTCAAAGATGGATAAATTCCATGCTGTTGGCTCCAATTTTTGTTCTGCAAGACTGACGGGTTTTCCAACATGATCCCAGAACATATCTCCTTTCCCGAAAACAATCCCTGATAAGCTGGTGGGCAAAGAAAATGATGGAATTATTCTCTACATGCTTACAGAGCAGTAATCTTTGTGCAGCAGTTAATAATACAATCTATATACGTGCAAACAAACAGCTTCAGATATGGATTCATTTAAATGAAACAGCTATTGTTTTCCCTACAGTTACTTTAGAAATACCAAACGATACAGATCAAGCTGTCACAGAAATCCTGCTGCCCACAGAGTGGAATAAGGCATTAGTTTCCGACTGAATAGTCCTATCACAATGAAGTTTGAATGAAAATACAAAGAACAGTACTCAGATAAAACTGCAGGGGATGCAGTTATAAAAGGTTATTTCCCATTTCAGAATTTTGCTAGGACACCCCGGTAAGGTTTTATCGACTTCCTTCTTAAAGAAAACAGCAACAAACTTCTGAGATGCTACTATTTCTCAACAGATGTGAGAAGTCAGACAATTACAGCCTCACTCTCCTGTTGATTTCTCTCTACAGGAATAACTGTTCATCCAGCTGCATGCATGATGCTTTACAGAGCCAAGCAGAGCTTATAGGCTCACAGCTTCCAGCAGGCAGTGAAAGGAAGGAAATAAACAGGAAGAGGATCAGGACAACTTTACAGAATAATTCCAAGAAGTATTCTGTTTAAATATAAATAATTTCTTAAGGAAGTTACGGAATAGCCAAGCTTTAAAGTGGTGGACTCACACAAGAGATTCTGGCTTTGTAAACTAATACTAAGACAACAGGGTATTTTAGGGACAAGGAGAGAAACAGAAATGTCTGAAGGCAAACCAGAACATCAACAGATGACAAATGAAAACAGAGGAAAAATCACAAGGAATCAGCTGTAAAAGGAAAAAGGCTTTAACTGGTCTTTGAAGGCATCTTTAAACTCAACGCAACACAAGAAGGACAGTCAGTAAAGGATTTTAAAAAAAGGCACCTTAAAATTTTCAGGCTGAAACGCTAGATTTTTAGAAGCTGTGGTCCAGATGAAATGGAAGGAACAAAAAGCAAGTGTCTCAAAATTAAAAGAAAAAACCAAATAAAACAGCAGTCAGTGTCAAAAAAGTGTATAAAGTAGTGCAAAAATTATGGAAGCAAATTATGATTTAATACTTTCACTTCTAATATTAGGATCCAACCCAAGTGCATCATCTATCAGTTTCAGTGGATTGAATACCCAAATGTCAGTACAGATTTACTTGCAGTACCAAAGCTCTGGTATCCTGTACCCCTGCTGTGGCTGCATCTCAATATAGATGCAAATCACAGAGCTGAACACCATGAACTACCAGGGAATATAATTTTGTTTTACACACAATTAGCTCTTATAATCCTGTGGACTCAGTTATTAACCTCTCTTCCTTTCTGTCGCACTTACCTGTTTTAAATTCACACATGGAATACAAGTCACACCGTGGTTCCCACCTCTAATGCTACGAATGCTTACTGGACTTCACATAACAGACTGAATTCCAGTGTGGTAAACACTGAGAAGACTTGCACCATAAACGTATTTTATGCAGTTATCCAGATCCTTCCCCAGCTTAGATCCATCCTTAAGTTACTGACTCAAGCAAAACCAGAAAAACTAAATTACATTTTCCATAAGGACACATGATGTTAGGATCAAAAATATCCTATGCCAAAACTACTGCAATATGGGAGGCTTGCATGGCAAAACACATGCCATTCCTTTCCTAACAAACCACTGCTTTGGTACCAATCTAAGCCTCTGTCTGAGGTTATGACCACAAAGAAAACATAAAACTACATGGTTTGCAGGGAAGATACAAAGAGGGCAAGTGTGTATTAGCTATGTATGTATTCACTGAGATGAACTTTCTAGCCCCTATTTATGCTAATTTAAATTATGAGATACATGGACTAAAAATGCTTCCCTAGGTAGTATAGAACAGTGTCAAGCATATAGTAGTGTCAAGCAAAAAAAACCCCAAAAGAACAAGTGAGGAAAAACTGACTTAACAGTTGTCACTTCATAATTAATCTGTGAAACAAGAAAAAAAAGAAGTGGGGGGAAAAAAAAAAGTGGGGTATTGGTGATTCTTGTTGTTTTGTTTTAAAAGTGTCCTTAAACCAAACATCGCAACCCCGGAAGAGCATCAAATCTTCATAAAAAGACATTACCGTTAATGTTGTCACAGTAGTAAAAGTGTTCATCGTTTAGAGAAGGGCATGCAGAAACTAAATCCTGCAGGCCTGCACCAGTTACAGTGAGACAACCCGAGAGGTTAAGGTGTTCCAAATGCGGCAGTCCTCCTCCCAGAGTCAATGCCCTGTTAACAGACAGAAGAGAGGTGTTAAGGACCTGCACAGCGCTAGACTGACAAGTACTCCACTATGTTGCCAAGTCACAGACTTAGTTGTGCCTTGTAACTAAAACCCCCACACCTCCAAAACAATGTAGTTTTAAATCTGGCCGTTTCATACCCTGTAAAGGGGATCACCCCCAAAGCTGCATAAAAGACCTGAAAAATGAACAGATTTCTAGAGAAACTAAAAATTCCTTCTGACAGAATTAAATGGTAAATCACTTTTTTTATGAATGACTCCAGAGATGACCACGTATATTTCAGAGAACTACCAAGACATTCTTCTCCAAACTGCACTGATTTTGGCAACTCTTCCAAGATGATGTATATTCCTCAACCCACCCTGAAAACATGACACTCAAGTTTCATGCATTACACTTTGAAAGTTTGAGTGTCTTTTTTTTTGGTTAAAATTATTTTGGAATCCAAATGTGTATTTTCCTAGGGCTTACAGCGGAGCCTCTCTCTGACAACACCCCACCTTATTATTCAAGTGGAATTCTCTATTTTCCCTCTGAGTGCAAGAGAGCTTGGCTGTTGATGCAACAGCCTCGTGGAGGTATCGCATCTGAGCAATCACTCTGTGTTCGGCTGCTTGCTTCTCTGCAAGCTCAAAGGGCAGCCAGCCCAAGTTCAATCACAAACACGCTCACCCACCTGAAAAAAACACCAGGTTTGAATCACCAAGCTGCAGATTCAAGCCAAGACATAAAACTGAAAATGCCTTCAGAGCAACTTTCTCCTGTCAGCAGGCAGAAGTAGAACTGTTGACCACAAAACCAGCTATCAGTTAACAACTTTTCTATGAAATGCACTGACACGTGTTTCTATTACCAGGTTTCATTTTGTTTCCTCAGGGACTCAAAACTATTCTGGTGAGTGCAAGAAGCACTTGTTGCAGCACATTCTCAGCTCTTAAATACCATCTTTTATCCAAAAAGCACCAATGGGAAACCGACACAACTAAACCCTTCCCATGACTCAATGGTCAAATTTCCCTTTGGTCCTAGATTACAGAGTCAAGAAAAAACAGACCAGTAACATGCAAACTACACACAGCATGACCTAACCAGCACCAAAGGAAACTCAGCAGTACCAGTCCACTTCACCACTCAGCAACAAGCTCAAAAACAAAATCACAGCTATCTGAACCTTACTATGGTGAGTGAAAGAGTAAGTGTCAGAAGAACCACTATGGGAGACATTTGAACAGCTGGTACTTCTGAACATCAAATGCGGATGAAGTCTCCGGAGACACAAATCAATGCCAGCAGCACCTCACACACTATTTCACAGTTGACTACAGCATACAGTACAAGTAGGCATCAAGTCTTCCCACTCCAAGAGGCTTTAACTAGCCCTAAGTGCTACAGCACACCTGAGCAGGTGGCTGCAAGTACGTCAGCCTCATCCCATTTTCATTATGAAGCAATAACTACATTTTTCTGACACAATACAAAATATCAATGGCAAATATCACATACAGGAAATTTTTTAACTCTTGAAGCCATCTCAATGTTCAAGTCAACTATTTTTTCTCCTCCTTTAATTGTTATAGAAGCCATATTTAACATGATGCTCTGCACATACAAAATTATCACAGAATCACTTAGGTTGGAAAAGACCCTTAAGATCATCAAGTCCAACCATTAACCTAGCACTGCCAAGTCCACCACTAAACCGTGTTCCTAATACCACATCTACATGTCTTTTAAATACCTCCAGGGATGGAGGGATTCAACCACTTCCCTGGGCAGCTTGTTCCAATGCTTGACAACCCTTTCAGTGAAGAACTTTTTCCTAATATCTAATCTAAACCTCCCCTGACACAGCTTGAGGCCATTTCCTCTTGTCCTATCGCTTGTTATTTGGGCAAAGAGACTGACTCCCACCTCACTACAACCTCCTTTGAGGTAGTTGTAGAGAGCGCCAAGATCTCCCCTCAGCCTCCTTTTCTCCAGGCTAAACAACCCCAGTTCCCTCAGCCTCTCCTCATAAGACTTGTGTTCTAGACCCTTCATCAACTTGTTCTTTGGACGCACTCCAGCACCTCAATGTATTTCTTGTGGTGAGGGGCCCAAAACTGAACACAGTATTTGAGGTGGGGCCTCACCTGTGCCAAGTACAGGGTGCCTAGTCTTGCTGGCCACACTATTTCGGATACAAGCCAAGATGCTGTTGGCCACCTTAGCCACCTGGGCACACCACCGGCTCCCATTCAGCCAGCTGCTGACCAACACCCCCAGGTCTTTTTCTGCCAGGCAGCTTTCCAGCAACTCTTCCCTAAGCCTGTAGCACTGCATAGCATTGTTGTGACCCAAGTGCAGGACACAGCACTTGGCCTTGTTGAACCTCATACAGTTGGTCTTGGCCCACGGATACAGCCTGTCCATAAATTATGTCACTATCCAGACAGGTTAAGTGAGATGTTACTCCAGTTTCATAAAGTTTCAAGCATATTGACAGGCATAATAAAAAAAAAAATAATCAGTGAATCAACACAATTTCCTAACAAGAAGTTACTAAAGATCAAATCTAAGAGCATTAATACTGCCTAGAACAACAAATTCACAAAAATATCCGATTTCAGAGAATACATCTGAATGATTTTATTTTTTTTTAAATCCCCAAAGGAAAAGCTGGAGAAAGTCTTGAGTCTGGTACTATACATATTTGAAGATGCAAAGACCACTTAAAACTTATCAGAGTTTCTTCAATTAAAACATTTCTACTGAAACTACGCAGATTCACCCCAGAATGACCCAACAAATAAAATAAGAAAAAATGTACTGCCAGCAAAAAAGCTCAAAAATGTCTCCTCACCTGAGAGCACGGTCTGTGATCTGGTAACACCCAGATAAACTGAGAAACTGAAGAACTCGTGCAGTCTCTTCATCAGTTTTTTCACTCCCAGAGTATGCTGAGTCTTTTTTCTCTGACTGCTTAGTCCTTGTTGGTTTTTTACACAGTGCAGAGGACTCTGGAAGTGCTCGAATAGTTCTTAGTGCTGTCCCAGCACAACAAAATGAGTGACCGCAGTAAATCAAGTCAGTAGAAGCACAGTGCTGCTGCCACCCTTTAGTCCTTATTCCATAAATGTCTCTACTGTAGCAAGATGCAGAACAACTGATATGGGATGTTGGTTCCATAAGACAAAATCCTTCAACGTTTCTGTGTCTCCACTCCGCAGCATCTTCAATGTCAGCTAGGTCATCTGCATCTAGCATCCACACATAAGCAGAACTGAAGTTTTCTGAGCTGTCAGGTTTAGTCCAATGCTGCTCACTATCTCCTCCCTCAATGAAGTTTTCATTGTTGATTTCACGCAAACAATTATACTTCTTGTTGGACTGCAGAGTCATCTCTCTGTTTTTCCACAAAGTCTTAGCATTCCTGTTTCTGCAGCTTTTCAAGATACCTCTGGTATGGTGAGTTGATATGATACCCAGTGCTCTGGAAATTCTCTCTATAGCCATATCTGTAATTTTTTCACATCCAGACAGATCAAGGTGGCGGAGATTTTGACAACAACCAACTGAAGACCAACTGAAATCAGGGAAAAAAGTGGTTTGTGTGGTTTTTTCCTTTTTTTTTTTTTAATTTTTGTTCAGAAACAGGTGTTAAGGCTAAATATACATGAGAACATTTCATAAGTAAAATACTTATATTAATTCACAGCATATTTAAAGAAAATACCCCAGACAGGTTAGATTTGCTGTGTATATGCCTAGAAAAATTATATCTAAAGAAACATGAAATGATCATGAATCAGTAACAATCTCTACTTTTCCATATACTGAGACTTAAAAGAAGTCCAAATTTGCCATACACTGAACAAATTTTTAAATAGTACATATGATTGCTAACACCAAATACATGTAGCAATTCCAAAAAGCAGCTTCTGTTGTGCGTAATGCAGAACCAAGAGGCATCTAAGTTACTAGACATCAGTTAACTTCTCAGAAGGCTGAAAAAAGTGAACTTACTGAAATAGCAAATTTCGCCCCCGTCAAAAATAAAAATACTTCTTAAATACTAGAAATTCCAACTATTAAAATACTTTGAACTTAATATTAGATCTGAGTTTCTCAAGCTTGGCTGTTTATACATATTGAAGTATCAGTGTACTTTGATCACACATTCTTCTGTCATTTCCCATTTCTTTCAGAGAGAATAGCTAGATTCCCAAAACACATTCTGTGTACAGTATTAATTATTCCATAAAAGTGATAAGAATTAGAGATGATAATGAAATCAGACTTTTTCATATTAACAAGACCTCACCCCTTCAGCCTTATCTTTTTCAACTGAAATAGAAAGTTGATCTACAGTAATATTGTTACACAATTAGCTATAAAAGTATATAGCTGATAAAGTTACCTTTACCTACCCATAGTTTATGTTAACTATCATTTACTGTCCATAAGTGATTACTTATATTTACAGCAAGCCAAACTCATTTTGTTAATGACAAGTTGGTGTGTTGGAAATACAGATAATATGACGAGCAGCAAATAGTGTTTCACTAGAGACTGACAGAAGCTCACAAAGCTTGATTTCTGAGCCACAGAAATTTTGTAAGGCTTTTGTTTCAAGTAAAACTTCTTGTACAAGCTGCAGTGTTGTTACTAGCATCCATGCTGGTACAATTTTCTGTGTTGTTAACATCTAAAACTTGAGAGCACTATATAATGAAAGTGCTGAACACCGAAATAGCCACTGAGTTTCAGTATTACAATAAGACCCATTGGTACAGGCTCTGCATCCACACACCATCCCACTGACATCAATGAAATTTCCACAGGCTTCAGTAAAACTTAAAAATCCACAGTTACTACACCTAAGCCTTAGAGCTTTGCCCACCATTTGATCAGTGTCTTAAATAGCAGTAATTCAAACACTCCCAGCTATATCAGACTGAGAACTACCATAACTGACTGACTACACAAAAATCTATGGACAATTTCAAGTTGTTATTACGAGAATGAAACACAATTATTGTTATGGCTAGCTACACGCTGATGGGTAATACATATCCAATAGTGAAGACAGACCATTTTAAATGGCTGTTACAAAGTTACATGCTTCATTTGTTATTTCATTGATTTGTTACTCTGGTTTAGTTCTTAGTTATATGTGAATCCTGAATGTGATTTCTCTATTTCTCTCTCCATGGGCAATGGACTAAGATGTGTTTGAATGTTTCTACCCCTCAAAAAGCTGGATTTTTTTTTTTTTAAAGGAAACAACAATTATCTAACCTTTCAAATGCAGAATCTGAAATATCAGTTTGAGTGAGATCCAAATATTCCAAGCTGGGGCAAAGCTCCAAGATCTGTCTAACCTGGAAAAGCAAAGGAAAGGAAAATAATCAGTAAAGACACAAGGCAATAAGGCTGCACACAGTGTCAAGAGACAACATATGAATTAACATTCTTTTGAATTGCAACTCATTTTCACTACCCAAGTGTTTTAAACTCAGGCACATCAGTTATTAATTAGAGGCTGCAGTTTCAAATTACATACCATTTTGCTAGACACTGCAGAACTGTAGGCCAATACTAATGTCTTCACTGAGGAACCTACATGCGGGAGGACATTATGAATTAAGCCATGAAGTAAACGTTTTTCCATTTGTGCTATATTAATGGCAAGTGAATCTTCAGCTGCTTCTTCTGCAATATAAAACAAAAGAGAAAGACTTAAAATATGCTTTGAGTAATTTGGAATTCACATTGCCATCTTACTTCAAACAAGTTATCAGGAAACTAAAGAAAGCTCAACAAGCTTTTGGAAAGTTTCAGAAAGTACCTCACATCAAACTTATGCTGAACTCTAGCTCAACATACTACTGAAGTCTCATCTTTAAAAACTATTTACTTGCCTTTCTAACAGCCCTGAAGAGCTTAACTCCAATGGCAAGTAAAAACAGTAAGAGTCTTATTATTAAAGGACTTGGAGAAATATTTACTACAGCTTATGCACTGCTCAGGGCTGCGTGGGGCAGCTGTTTTCACCAACCTGCTTTACACTTTGGAATGCTCTCATAGAGCATTTCATATCCTGTGATATAACAGCTTAAGACAAAAGTTAAATTAAGCCTAGAATGCATTAAGATGCAAGAGGATTCATCCAACCTTCCTGAAGAGATGAAGTCTAGCTTTTACCTCCTTCCTAACTCCAGAAACATCCGCATAACTCTTCTACCTGCACTCACGTTTGCTCTCTCCTAGATGAATTAATTCAGCTCATTAAAACCAGCTGCCTGCCTCCCCCCCACACCTCCTCACTGCCCTTTTTTTTCAGGCAGCTGGGAGTCAGGATGATATGAAGATAAGGAAGAAGAGCACCCCTTTAAAGAACCTTTAGTTGTTGCTAGGCAAAACTTCCCACGTTCTTTTTTACTGTATAAGTCTACCTGTCTTAATAAGCATTTAATCTAGACAGAACATAAGTATTATTGTATTTGTTATCATTTTGACGTACTAGATTCAACTATGAAAAAAAATCTGTATTTTAAATTGATTTTACAGAAAAGACTCCATTTTATACATTTATTTCTTACAGCTATGTCACCTTCAGGAAAAAACAAAATCACCAAAATCAGATTTACCTACCAGATTCATCTATGTCAGCATCTTCATCCCATTCCTGGAAAGCACGACTTTCATCTTTTCTATTTTTCACCCATTCCTCATCAGGTTCTGTCTCAAGATCTGCTGCAGGACCACTATACCAATCACCTACTCATCCCCCCAAAAAAGAAGGAAAGGGGAGGAAAAAATCCCAAAAGGAGACATTAAGACAAACTTCTCATCACTGCAGAAAATAGCAATGATAAACTTATCAGCATACTGCCAATAGACCTAAAGATATAAATGAATTTTGCATTCATCTCAACTAAGGTTGGACTAAACCTTGACATAATTCTTGTTTGATCTTGATTTTAAAGCTTCAAAAGATTCCTGGAACAGTTTCAGTACCATTACAGAACTCACAGCCTATTACACTATTCTGAGATGTGCCTATTGTCCTTATTTTTTAGTAGTGACCAATATGATTGCAAAAATAACAGAAACAATTATGGAATATTTGAATTGTGTAGGTGCTGAAGTTTTCTGGTAAATATATTAACCATTATACTTTTAGTATAAACACTTGGTTTAAAGACATTTCTGTTTTCCCCCGGAATCTCACAAATATACAGTCAACCAGGATGTATTTTATTAGCCTGGTTTTAGTCATTGCACATGACAACTCCAGGATCAAGACGACCAATTTCCAGAAGTAGCCTAATTACAACAGCTATCCAACACTCAATTACAGCATGCATATGACTCAAATCAATAGACAATCATTTTTTAGAACATCTGGATGAACATGAATATCAGCAACAGCTCCACTGTTTTAGCTGGTAGGGCACCTCCTCTTCCCAAGGGTTACTGCACAGGCATAATTTACTTCTAGTTTGAGTGCATTGTCGTGTTGGACTCAGTATAAGTAGGTCTGCAGCCTCCCTCAGCATAGACATGCTTAAAACAGAAACAGCTTATCTTAATATCTCAGTTAGTGGGGTAACCTGCTACCTCAAAGCAAGAGCAACCCCTGCTGAATGGTATCTAAAGGAACAAGGTTTCTTATATGAGCAACACAGTGACAATGAAATCCTAATTGATTGTCAACCAACTGTGAAGCAAAAGGTTTTGGTAACATTTCTCATCTTCTTTAACCCATCTTTATAATATATAAAAAGCCTCAGAAGCCCTCTCTGTATCAGGAAAAAAAAGTTAAATTTTTAACTAAGCCTGTAGTTTTATGTTATTTTTTTCCCTTCTGGCAGTAAATCCTATTTGAGAAGCTTCCACCCAGTTTAGAGCACTTCTACACAAATAACTGTAGTAGTATAGACAGTACATCATGAGACTAGCTTCCTGTCATGCCAAAAACAGATTTAGGAATAAATAATTTTAAGCAGTTGCCAATTATCTTTTTTGCATAGCACCACCGAATTATCAGGACAACTAGGTTTTAGATAAAAATAAAAATTTAACAGTTTAAACTCTGAAACCCCTCCTCTCCACTCAGTCTTTTCCAGCTCAGGGACCAATCTATTATTTTCAGTAAGATTTATCCAACCAAAAAGAATAATCCAGACCTAAGAGTTATTTAACTCATCTCTGCCTTGTATAGATTTTAGAAGCCAGAAAGTAGTTTTTAGCTTTTATGTATCTCATAATTTAAGTTAGATATTGTTAGCTTTCTTTCAAAATCTTACAAAGGCACATAAAATATAGTTTATTAAAAAGCACAGACAGCTTCCTTTTTACACAGCTACAATGACATGGCAGCAATTGCAAAGCCTGCAATGCCATAGTTCAGTAATTGTTTAATACTTACATAAATATGGACAAATACAAATAGAAATATTTAAAGCTACAAATATACTCTGATGACTTGTAACTGGCCTCATTGGAATACAGAGTGTTTTGTCTATTTGAACAGGTACTTTTGCAAAGGTTACACTTTTCAATAGGGAATTTTAATTAACAGCAGAGTTTGGCAAACAGAATTTATAAAAAACCAAACCAAAACGCTTGGTCCTTACTGCAGTAGAAGTTACTGAAGTATTGTATCTAAAGAATACTAAAACTAACACTCATACATTTTTCTTTGAAGTTTGAATATAAACAGATTGTGAGGAAGTAACAGAACTCCATTTGTTTTAAACTACCATTCTGCAGTTATGTCTGAATCACAAGACAGACCTCTCAGAGGAGAACATACTAATCAGGAATTAACAAATATAGATTATTTTTTTTCCTACCTAGTAACCTAATGAAATAAAAATATTGCTGATGTAGGTGTAACGGCAGCATTTATAATTAAAACCCCTAGATTCTTAAATCATAATTAAGATGTTGTATTAGTGAATATACTTGTTAGCATTCACACAAGCAAACAAACCTTGGTAAAACTAATGAATAGTTTGTACAGAAGAGCTACTCATGAGTTACAACCAAGACAACTTTTGGTTCCTTAATTCTACAAGACAGAAATACTTTTCAGGGATTTTTAATATTTAACCAAGTTTCAGGGCACCATCCTTGCCAGAAGCATGCTCAGCTATCAGCTTCATTGTACATGACAGCCTATACTAAAACATGCCTCTTCTATAAACTCAGAAATTCTGGTAATTGACATGCTTTCAAATGAAGAATTAAATTTAACTTACCTCTAGCCCAGCGAACAGGATAAAGATGTTTCCAGAGAGATCCAGTTTTAGCCAACTGTGACCATTCAGTGCTTACTTGACTACACTGACATAACTCTTGGGGGTTAAGGTAACTGAAAATGGTCAGCATTACTTCAGGAGGAAGATTTGTAATATTTGTGGTGTGCCCTGTTACTTCGGTTTCTGAAATACAGAAAGTATATGTTAAGTGAAACACAACTTCAAATAATAGTGGAACTCACATTTTGACTAGTGCAATGAAAAAATAGTGTCTGAAAAAAATTTATACAATTACTTGGCCGAAGAGTTGAAAAGAAGTAGGTATCACTTTGGCTTTAAATAGCTTTCACCATAATACCACCTTAAACAAACAAAACAAATGAGCTCAGCTTTTCTGTTTGCCATTTTCTCAACTTGCTAGTTTTTTCCAACCCTAACCCCCAAAAGGATCCAAAAAAGCCCTGGACAAAAGTAAACTGCTGCTGCTCAACCACAGCAAGATGAAAGCAGTATCTGCTATAAACAAAATGCTTTAAAAAATGTCTTATGTCATAGATGATGTATATACCTGCTCTGCCACATTCCCAGGAAACAGTACTAGAACACAGAATCTACAGCTGGGACCACTCTCAGCAAAAGCACTCAATCTCTTGCCTGGGACACGGCAAGAAGTCCATGTTTAACTCTTTGCAGCTGTCTCATTTTATTTCTAGCTTTAACTACTAGCATAGACAATTAATTTTAACTTCTGAATGGTGACAAGCCATTCAGAATGGAAGGTAATACAAAATATTACATTAGAGTCTAAAATTTGACCACTGTAATTAATACTTCAAGAGACAGCAGTAGGAAACATCTCCAATAGCTCTCCCTTATAACCTTAGTACAAAGAAAGCTGAAAACTATATAAAATAACAAATTCAGTGCTTTAGTTAGTGGGTTTTTTTGCTGTTTTAAGGTAATTTTTAATGCTTTGTTTAAGGACAATTTACTTGAGGAAAAAGATATTTCTAAAACAGTTTTCAGGAGTCCTTAGAAATACCAGGTTTCACTAATTAGTAGGGATTTATTTTTAAAGTTAAGACACAAAGTACATAAGACTTCACAGTGAGACAAGGATCAGCTTTCTTTTTGCAAAGAGCTTTCAAAAATGAGCATAATAAAACCTTTACCCTGTGATAATCTATTGCTACTTCAAAAAAACTATAATTAAGTACAGTTTCACTTGATAAATCAATATATTTATTTGTATACCTGTCAAGTCACTGCAGGCAAACTACAGAGAATTTCACACTAAAATGCAGTTAAAACTGCACAGGACTGCAAGCTGTGCTATTTTCCTCCATTTTTTAAAAAAAATGGATGCAGGACACGTACTTTTGTCTCCCTAAAGTCTAGAACACAACCATTGCAGAATTACTGCTGTCCCAAAGCTGCTATTCAAGCTAGACTTAACAGCAGGTAATGCTATAAGGCTACTTCTGTCACATTCATCTGTTCAGATTCAATAGTATTTCACACCACGGACCATGATCTTTCCTGAAGGTTCCACCTGGAGGGCAGAAAATGATCAGTTCAAGTCAAGTTTCATAAAAAAAAAAATAAAATCTGTTTACATAGTAGTTTTTCAAGTTTTTCTAATGAGAACACCACATCTTATCAACACGAGGAAGTTAGTTCATGAGGGCTTGCTCTACTTATCAGTCTCACCCCCCAGTATTACACTTTTGGTACATTAATTCCCCTTCTTTGGGACATCAACTCTTCTTTGTTAGTTAAGAGTGAAAACTGCAAACATGGACAACTTACACTACTTCAACAGTCATAAAACAAGCCTGAAGTGCACTTTAGTAGTTACACATTTATTGTAAGTTTCATCAGGAAAGCTATTTACAGATGTACACAAATTAAATATCCATTGTCAGAACACACCTTTCATCTGACCTACTCACATGCTGTATGGATTCACTCCCTTGCATCACTCCACACACACAGTTTCTGCCTTTCTGATTCCTGAGAGGCCAAGGAATTTTGCTTTTAATTCGAAATATTGTCAGTTGCCTAACTATTCTGTGTTATTAAAACATCAACAGAAAAGCTTAAAGTGGTCTCAAAAACCAATAATTAAATGCAAGGTCTACAAATAGCATTTCATTGAAGTATGAAATTAGAAGTTAATTATCATTTCTGCCTGTTTATTATATCAAATATTACTATGGGAGGGAAGGGAGAGGAAGAAGGTTGAGAACAGGTAAACAGTGAAGTACTATCTAGATTACAACCTGCCAAGAAGCCTATATCAAACAGCAAAATTCCTGAAGTTTCAAACTGGTTTGAAAAAATTCCCATTTTTTTAAAAACTATTTTATCTGCCAGTACATAACTTTAGGTATGTCACTGGTGTGGCTTTTTAGATAAAAATTGCAGTTTGAAAATTACTTTAACTTTAATTAGATGCTTCACCTTGATCTGCCTTCTCATCCACTGAATACTTAAAGACCTTCTGAAGCTCTTCTGCTTGATTCCACTTACTAAGACCTCTGAATTCTGCAGCCTCCTTTTGTGAGCAGTGCTGTGCAATTACTTTCTTCTTAATATCTTTCAATTCTTCATACGTAAAGTATTCCATCAACATTGGCTGAAAAACCTAAAGCAAAGGAAAAAAAAAATTCTGGTGCTGACATAGTTGGTAATGCTACACAGACCTACCAACACAGAATTTCCTGTTTCAAATTCTCTCCAACTAAAACATGTCATACATTAAGTGAACCTAAGGACAGGACCATGGAAGTTTTGCATTCCAACCCTCTGCTTGCCAATGGATCACTGCACAGTCTCAGGCAAGTTGTTTAACTGTCTTCCCCAACAGAAAAGGGAAGTGATTAAAGTTGCTTAAGCTATATAACTTATCAAGGTACTCACACGGAAGGCAAAGTGGCAAGGAAGAAAAACATGAGAAAAGATTTCTCTTGGACAGACTTCGGAAGATTTACTCTCTCCAGAAGATGCTTCCCAGTTTTTGGATACCCATAAATCCTCAGACTGGCAGTACTAGTCTATGTTTCAAATATAGGTCAGAGGCTGTTTGGGAGTGTCAGTTTGAGTCATGAAGTACTAGTTTACAGGACTTCTCTTTTTCCTGTAAGTTTTGCTACATATCCCCTCAAATAACTATCTGCTGCAAACAAATCTCAGCCCCAGTGGACTTTTGTTATCAATTTTTTAAAGGACCAGAATTTCATCATAACTTTTCAACATACTCAGTTTCAGAATGTGTCAAACTGCAGTCAGAGAACAGAACAATGACACCGCAGCCCTGAATGCAAATTGCCATAGTAATAAAACCAGAGAATTTTGAAACAACAACAACAAAAAAGAACCTCTAAGCCCTTCTATTCAGTCATTCCATACCCCAAGGAAGACCACCATAATATTTGAGGAAGAGTTTTACCTACCTCCTCTTCCTCTTTCATATGAGGAAGGAAATCCCTTGTAAAGGCTTCCAGTCTCTCCTTCAGCTGTTTCGCATAGTTTAGCTGTTCATATTCATTCTGAGAAGAAAGCGAAGATTTAACTATTATCTAATCTTGTCCATTCATCCAAAGGTTGAACTGTTAAATAAACCAGTGTTTCAAAGTAAAGCCCATTATGTCTTCCCCGTGCATGCAGCACGTTTGCTCCATTTCATGGCAAAAATGTGTTCACTTACAAAGTTTCATGACAAGCTGACAGTCTGTATTGGCCTCTTACTAGGCAGAACAAAGTATTCTCTTCCTGCCCGATTCTAATTTATTTTGTTACAGATATGAATTAACTTGTCTAATCACGTTTTTACTTAGGAGCAAAGACTGAAGTCTGCCAATCTACACTCCCACCCAAAGTTCAAAGTACTAACAGACTAATCTAAGTATTTGCACGTTTTGCATAAGAATTATTCTAGGACAGAGCAGTTCCACTTCATCTTTTAACTGCATACATTTTACATGAGTTATTCTACAATTCTAGCTTCCAAATTATAATCAGAATTTAGTCAGACATGCTCTATAGGTATTTACTTTGGAAATGGAAAGAACTCTTAAATAAAGATGTAACTGACTTTCAAATGTTAAAGTTAGACCAGCCTCATCTATCAATTTGTTAGCTTGTTCACTGTGCCAGTAATCAGAATTTAGTTCTGAAGTCTGCCCAGTAATTGCAACATAATGAAGTTCCTCATAAGTCTTACAGTAAACGTAGTTTTTCCCTTCAAACTTCTACAACATCAAGAAAACCTGACTATTACAGAATAAAGCTTAAGCCGTCAGTTTTAAATTAAGCTAACCACATTCTCCAAAAAAGTTAAACAGTTAACGTATCTAAAGAAAGGTAGAGAAATTTGATCTTCCACACTTACGAAGTCAAATAACAGAAAAACACTAGCATCCTAGCAGAGAAGGCATAACACAAAACTGGCTTCACTTCATTTTCCAATTCATTAATGGAAACAACTTAAGACAAATGTTAAGGTTTGATATGCACAGGGAAAAAATTATTTGCAGGATTTCCAGGTCAAAACCAACCTTAGATACTAAAATGGAATCAATCAACTATGTATTTAGTATTTTTCTTACTGAAAACACGGACCACGTGTACTAGAAACGTGATACGGGATGAAAAATTATTACTGGAGACTATAGTTCTTAGAGTGCAGGAAGGAGGAGTTGAGTTGAGTACCCCAAAGGCAAAACATAGCAGAATTCAAGTAGTATTCTACTGGAGAAGAATTCAACAACTTTAAGTCATGAAAAATCCAGCTGAAGAAATAACATTTACAGTTTCTTGAGGACTGGAACATTAACAGCATTACTGAGCAGCAGATTACTGGAAGGAGTACATGACTCACTAACAGACTAAAACAATGCTTTTTTTTAAAAAGCAAAAAAAAGTCCAGTAATCATCTCCATTTGTGAAAATAATATAATGCTATGTGCCACAAGAAAAGATACCCAGGGTTTGCTAACAAATGAATAAAAAATACTATTTCTATAGTCAGATACTGTTTTGACCAATTAGCAGTCTTTGTATTTGAAACTTCCATGTTGTCTCTCCAAAACACCTCCAATTACACGGCGATGGATTTCTGTCACAAAATACACCTCTGAAAAGAATTTTTACTAGAAGTTTATTAACTGTGATGAATAGCAAAATAATTTGTGTTTTGGACTGGAAAGTTTTCACCACTGTATCAAGAAACCACGAGTGTTTCTTCTTCCCCCTTCGTTTATTTGTAGAGTGTTAAGAAAAGCTGAGGCAAACTAATATGTAATCCCAGCACGTTTCCTGTAGGACACAAGTCCTTCTTATAGTCTACTTACCTTTACATTCTTTAACCCTTTCTCAAAGAGACTAAGCATCTCTGAGAGTTTGTTGTCCGAGTGCACATTGTACACTGTCCGGCTACGTTGCTGAAGTAAACCAATGATACACTCATTTTCAATCTGCTCATGCATTTTGAATTCCTTGAATGTGGCATAAAGAGATTGCAGAAGAGCCCGAAAGTCATTGTTGTTGGAGAAGTTAGTCTTGGAAAGCTAGAAGAAAGAAAAGCTCATAAAAAAATCAATGAAAATCACTTCAAGGTCAAGTTAAATCCTTAGAACAGGTATTAGGCTCCTGTTATTCATTGTTCCCATTATTTATAACATAAAAGCTGAAAACCTTCAGTTTTGTAAAGGAAACTGGCAAAAATAAAAACTGAATTTGCAATTCAAGCAACTTACTTCAAAGACATCAAAAATTGGAGTGAGGAATGCTTTTAATTCCAATCTTCAAGCGCAACAGATAAAAATCAGAAATTCAAGTGCATAGATAGGAATACACAAACTAGTCATTTATTTTAATAGTGACTTTCTCATAATGTATCCAATTGGTGCATTAAAATATAAATTAATGCAACTTCTGCCGAAAGTGGGCAGAATTAAAACTGGCACATGAACGCTACAGATTAGAAAACATTTACATAATATCCCTATTAATATGACTATTGAAATTTTTCCACAGAATTCATAATTACTTTAACCTTCATGACTGATTTGCCATTTGATTTTTACTTGTTAGCAGGAACTGACACAAATTCTATATAAAACCCTTGAAGTTGTTTTAAAACTTTCAAAAACTCATTATGCGTGGTCATTTCATGTATGTTTCCTCTTACAGTTCATTAAACCAGTAAGCTATTCACACTAAAATTCCATTTAACTCCCCAAAATAAGTTAACAGAACAATTTTACAACAATGTTGTGCTTTGTGAATGAGGTTTAAGTAAACTAAGGGATTTAATTGCACAGTTCTCAGATTTCCAGTGGCAACTATGTAACTGCATTTCCCATCACAGGCTCTGAAGAAAAAAAGTGAAGCAATAAAGTTTAGAAATATTACAAGGAACTAATGATAACATAACCTCAGTAGTTTAACAAAGCATAATATATGCAATAATGCACCTTGTAAAGAAAAGCACATTACATTTAATCACACAAATTCTGAAGGCAACTGTCTCATTCCACACAAATGGACAGAGCTTAAGAAAATAGCAAAGTAGTATCACAACTTCTTTAAAGGAAGATCATCCTTGAGACAACTATGCAGTTAGAGCATTAGCTTTAAGAAGCTAGTAAAATCAAAGTTGTATTTAAGGAACATAAAGCAATCTTGTGAAACCTTGAGATAAACAAACGCAGAAAGATTTCCTGGTAGAAGTCAATGCAATCTCCCCAGCCCCGCAGGTAACTGAAAGGCTTAGCCACTTTCCCAGATCTACATTTTAGTCCTAACTAAGAAGCCATTGTCACAGGTCCCTGAGCCCACCTTTAGCGATGCATTATCCACAAGGGCCGCTGAGTCCTACCAAGTGAATATGAACTATACTAGCTGTTGGAAGAGATTTGCAATGGACCAAGAACCAACAAATCAAGGAAGCACAAATTCTACATAACACAGTAGTGCCATTTTTTTTTTTTTTACACACGTACAAACAGTCACCATTAGCAACAATAAGTTTTAAAACTGCATTTTCCTTTGGTGAATGTAGAAAAACAGTATTTTTTCCGTTCTTCTGTTCTATTCCAAGTGCAACTTCAAGAATCATAGTCTACAGCACAATAAAAGAGCAAGCATTTTAAAAATATGAATATTTTAATTTAATTCAGGAAGCAAGCCACTGGAGTATTCAGAAGTGCTTTAGTTCGCAAAGATTCTGAAATCTAAGGGTTTTACTAGAAACAGTAATCTGAGACTTATAGGTTCATATGAAATACTTACATCAAAAATAACCATAAATTGAGATATCTAAAACTTCTATCATTTAAAAAAAACTCAAACGCACTTATTCATTCTGACATTGCATTGCCACTTCCTGGCAACCACTAGCAATGCAACCGAAGCACACTGGACACCTGCCAAGTACTTATGCAACTCCAACTCAGCTGTGCCTACTGTACATTACATGCTGTACATACGAACAAAATGACTGTCATTACGGAAAACCACATTTACTTGGCCTCAGCAGAGAGAGAATATAGGGCAAAGTTACTGGGGGGGGACGGGACACCAAACAAACCCTTATCTTTTAGACCAATCACTGACAGGTCAGAAAAAAGTCATGTATTTCTGATGCACTGCGTTAGGATTTGAGGCATGCATTGTTACATACATATTACAAACAAGAAAAGACCTTGGCTCTGAAGACCATTTCTATCCTATGCTAAGCTCCAAGAATGCAATATACAGAGCAGTGGCACTAGATGAAACTACAGACTAGACTTTCTACACTGAAAACCAGAAGTCTGAACAAGCACAAGAGATGGGTGCAGAAATAGCTCTTCAGAATAGCTGCCTCACCTCCAGCCTTGTGATTCAGACCTCAAGAATGGTGAAGTTTGGTTTCTAAAGTAGCAGTTCTCTTGATAAAGTCTCAAAATTGTTCACTCTACCCATAAGGATGTACAATACCTGAAGTCGGTCCCCAAAGACCCTCTTCCCCAAGAAACCCATTTGCTCCCAAATTTTGATTGATGTAAAAATGTAAACAAGGCTGCTGAAGTGTGTAACAGGAAGGCTAGACAAAACTATTGTATTTTGCTATTGGGTTAAAAAAAAAAAATATAATCAGAAAATTAGTTCTGATACAAAATAGCATCTTCTCATCCTCCTCACCCAAAAATCTTTCCAGGACTCAAACTTCTATTGAAGCTACCTATTATCATCCACGAATCTGGAATAAATAAAGAATCCCTTTGTGCATCCAATTTAAAAATTCCTGTTATAAGTGTATTGTTATAGAAGCCACTGTAACATAAAATGCTTGCATATTCACCTCTGCTACTGAGGCTTCCAGCAGATATTCAAGAGATTAGGAACTATGGAGAGGATATTGAAGTTTAATGACTGTACTTGAATCAGCAATCGGTCGGTACATTAAGAAGGTCAGCCGAAGCTGAGGAAAACTGGCTTTTCAGAGGACAGGTAGCCTAGCAACAACGTCACTTGGTCAGATCTTTAATTTCATTACCAGGACTGATGAAGTCTTATGATGGGGGACTAAGACTATTAACAGACAGCAGCTGCTACACTCCAAGGTCCACTTCTCACCAGCTCTACACAAGGAAAACTAGCGCAGGAGTCTAGTAGTGCAAGAAGAAAACCACCACCCCCCAAAACTCAGATGGAGAATTCCAAGAGAAGCGCAAGGAGGAGGAAGCGGGTTGTATTAAGGGTATTTGCTGAATGGTCAAAAATATAAAGTACAGTGCCTGTGTGATCCCTGAGCAGGCTTAAAACACAGCACACTAAAGTGATTATCACAGCCACAGGTGTTAGAGATACCTGGGAGCTTTCTAGACTTTTGAAGACATTAGATTTAAACAATTGTAAGTTACAGCACAACAGTTTTGTGTTTGGTATGCAAACTGGAATTGAGGAGTGGTACCACAAGAGGAACAGTCATGCTGCCTCCTGAAGCCTCAAAAAATTTAAGAATTCTACATAATCCAAACAGCCTGAGCAACAGGCCAAACAACAGTCAATTGCATTGCAAATTCTGTCTGAAACACTTCAGAGACCTTTGGCTCACGCATACTCTAGAAGTAGTCAGGAGCTGTTAAACCCAGTATTAACTTTATTTATTAAACCCTTAAAAAAACAACAATCCATACATCAACTTTATTTCATGTAAACTGGGGCAGGCACATCAATAATCCAAGGGCCCCTGTGGTGCCAACAGCAAAGTAAAGCACAAGGTCACAAAATGACCCAAATCATTCCAAATAAGAGCATGACAAGGGGATAGTCACGCTAACATAAGACTGCTGTTCTCCTCTTAAATTCTTTGTACTTAACTGGTCAATTTAGGGGTTTAGCTGTACAGAATACTAAAAATCAAGACTGAAATAAAAATCAGAAATATTGATTTTTCATCAGGGTTGAAAGCAATGTGTAAGCTAGTATTAGGATTATTAAGAAGTAGATCTTAGAAGTTTTCTGCCATTGATTCAAGATAAGGTAATTCCATCCTTCCTTTGCAGGAAAGCATAGTAACGCTGAATTAAGAAATCACTTGGATACCTTTCTTTAAACCTCAAATTACACTATTAAAGAACAGCTACACTTGAAAAAAATCTTTGTAGCTCAGACAATCACATACCAGTTTTAGGTGAGCGCCCAACTCCACTGGACTACAACAGAGCCATTAACATGGTCAAGATGAACGTACAGAGATGTAGCAGACAAACACTCTTCTTTACTGTAAACTATTATTTCATTTTTGTGCTTCAAGAGACAATACCAGCAAGATTAACAGTAATTGCTGTTTATACAGTGCTTCATGTTCACGAAGCTCAACTGAAGGTAATTCTACATCCAATTTTTACATCTTCTTTGTGGCTTTAAAGCTTTCATTAAAGAATTGAAACTTTCTGTCAGATGAAGACAGAAGATTTCTACCCAAAATGTTGTGAATAAATAAGAAAGCTCAAGACTGCTAATTAAATTACCAAACAAAACACAGTATTACTTGGTTTCTGGAAGTGTTTTACATATGTGTCAATATGGAAAAGTGTCTTCCTAGAAGAAGAAAATTAATTTTCCAGAAGTGTTAGTTTACAGTGAGTAAACTGAAACAGTTATTTCATAGTACATATGCCAAAAATACATTTAATGAGTGGAAAGGCTTTGCTTCTTCCTTAAAAATATCCAAGCACACTATTAACTGGCAAGGCAAAGTAGTAAATAGGAGTACAGAAAAAAAGTATGCTGCTCTTATCAGACTAGCACAGCGCTAAGCAAAGTCTATTCTGCATTGTAACTTTCCCAGTTACAAGTATCTCTTTGCTCCCAACTACAAGCTGGAAAACAACAAAAACATGAGGAAAGAGAACACGAAAGTGCAAATTGATCTTACACTCTGCCCAAAGATTTCACGAATTTAAAATGGAATAATTACTCAAGGCTAAAGAAGTTAAAAGTGGCTACAAATTCACAAACTGCTTTATTTCAAATTAAGCGTTTCCCCACTTCCCACTTGTAACTTCTGAACAACCACTAACCCTAAAAATTCAGTCTGGAATCTGAAAAATATTGAAGGCAATTTTTCTTCCTTTTCACATATCATCACAAGTAACACTTTCAATAGGTCATTCCTATATATTCTGCTTTCCATGAGTAACCACTGTTCTCATTAAGACCTATACAAGCAGCTGATTGCCACTGGAGGTGAAATAAAGATATCATATTCCTGATGATCAATGCAGACTAGATTTCTACTACTAGTTAACTCAGCAGATTTAAAACTCATTAAAAAAAAAACACCAACAACAGTAAAACATTTTTCATTATAGAGCTAACTAACATTTTTAGAACAGAATAGAATAACACCAGGTAAAAAAAAAAAACGCAGGATGGAATTATTAGTCAGCTACAACTTTTCACTCTTACATTTTTAGGTATTACCACTTCACACATGCAATAGCACTAAAATTCAAAGGATATAAACTTGAACTCTGCAGAGATATTATCTCAATTTTATGAGCAAGAAAATGGAGGGACAAAGACCGTAACAAGGTGTGCCTATGTCAATACCAAGAGCATGCGGTTTCATGTTATACTTAATCTGCTGTAAATTAGGGGGTAGGGATGGAGAAGGAAACACCCAGAAGCAGCAGCCCTGCCCCTGCTTCCAGCTGTACATTCCTACCGCTTCCCTGAAATATGCTCTAGCAATTATGCAGCTGCAAGATGAACCCATTTGGTCTACTGATCCATGCCTTTATAGTGGGTTCATTTTTCACCTGGTCAGTGCGCTAGTCTGACAGCCTGCAGTGACACCCAGTTACATTCCATGTATTACTTAGGAATCCACAAGAAGCTCAGTTTATATTGTCCCCAAGGAAGAACTACAGTTCCGAGACAACCTAGCAAAAAGGATGACTGTCCTCTCAGTGTCACCTGCTCCTTGGCTTATCTTATTTAGAGGTACACAAGGTGAACAGTAAGAGAATCAGCTAAATTACTTCACACTCCAGCTGTTCAGATGCATGAAGCCATAAATCAGAGGAGTAATACAGGTTTTCTACCCTGGGTGCTTTTCTTGGCTGTGGGTCAACCCAAAATAACAGTAATTAGTAAGGCAGGCAGGCTGGACAGGATCTGGCAGAACTCAACAAGAAATCCAAAACTTTCGAACACCCGTCTGTCATCTTCTCTATATAATCCTGTCCTCTATGTAATCTTGTCAGTTGTTTTGCAGCTTAACTAAAATCTTGAAATAGCCTTTCAAAAAGAAAAAACAAAACCAAACAAACAAAACCCCCAAAACCAACAAACACTATATTAATTCAAAGATTAAGGCAGACAAAATTACTTTGTTTTTCAAAGAGCACAGCCAACAGAGCAAGTAAAATCCTGTACTCTACATATTTTTAAAGGCTAAGGTCAAGCTGATAAATGCCAAGTGTAAGAGCACAATGGAGATGGAAACAAAATGCTGTATTTTCATTTTTATTGGGGTCTTTCCTAGCACTCTTTGCACTGCACACATGTCAATTTTATTCAAACGAACACCTGTAGATCAGTTTTTGAATCATGAAGGGCTTTTCACAAAAAGACCTAAATCACAGTCCAGGACTGACTGCACCAAGATTTTCAGTGATGCAGTTGCTACTCGTGTCAGACCCCCATGGGGACTGCAGCAGAAAACACAGCTCAGGAAGCACTGGTAAAATCAGCTGAGCCTCCTCCACCATGTGGCTTCTACAAGTAGAAGTCTACCAGGGATGAAGGGACACAGGCTGTCACCAGGCCTGCAGAGATGAACCAAACAAAACATTAAAGAATAATCCAGTAAGGGTATGAAATACAAGGGCCCCAAATGAAAGCATGATGAACACTTGCAATAATGCTGTTATATGTTACATATAATGCTGTATATCTATGTCACAGCACTTCTCATATTCACTCTATATGCTGTAGAAGACTTCTTTCCTGTCTTATATCCTCACACAGATAGGTTCCTGCTAAAACCTGGCCTTTTGGCCTTCTGTCAGGAGACATCTGAAGTCCCAAGAGTGAAATAACAGCAGCCTCAAGGATCCTCTCCGCTCTCCCATTGCAGTAACTCACAAACTACAAACATAGCAAAAATGCCTTTGTCCTCCTGCACCAGTCTCACTGCAATTTCCTAACACAAAGGTGGGCATTGGAATAATTCACCACTCTGGCTTAATCCATCTTGGGCGCTAACTGCAAAAACAAATAAAAAGCCAAGTCTCTCAAGGATTACAACTTGTGCTCTATTTAATCAGTTAAAGCATATCCTAGGATTGCTGCATTAAACCTGTATGAACAGTGATACACAATAATTAGAGTCTCTAGTTTTTTAGAAGGCATCGGTTTCTGGGTTTTTTTTGTGCCACAGAGTAGGAGAGAATAAATTGTTGTTGCTTAAAGCAGAGAAGGGCAAAGGTGGGTTATTACTGCTCTCCAGAGCAGGCTGGAAGAGAGGACAAAAGATCAGAGCAACATGCGAAGGGTGAACAGAAAACTTTGTTCCTACAATTTGAGGGCAAAAATAGGTGCCAAGCAATTACTTGGAAAAAATCCTGCTACTGTGTCTGGCATAAGAAAATACCCTCAGGTTTTTCTTATGAGGGCAAAAAAAGAGACAGAAAAGCAAAGCATCTGATTGGTAAGAAAAAAAATAGGTGCTTTGCTAGACAAAAAAATAAAGAAATGTAGATAAGATTTTAGGTGGCAACAAGAGCTAAAGTGTCCTGGAAAAAAGGAGCAAAATTGCTATGCAGGTCTGAAGAGCCTCACTTAAACTCCAAACACGTTTTATCACTTTCGTCCCCCATTTCAGGCCTTCTTTGGCCTTTACTTAAAATGCATTTACTTCAAAACATAGATACTTAAGGCACATTGTCACATCCAGATTCATCTTCAAAATATTCTTCTGCGCGAAAAATTAATTCGAAGCTGTTATTTCCCAGTAAGTATAGCAAGAAGTTACTGAACTATTCAGCATCCAAAAGCTAAGATGGAAAGACGCCTGGTGGAGTCTCTGATGAAATAGTCAGAGGTATGGACAAGCAAATTGCTCGCCTATCTCTGGATGCTAATGAGGAGGTTTAATTTCCTTCCATTAAGAAAGAAGGTATTTCCTTCCATCTTCTGCCTGTAGTCATAGTGTAGCCCATCATTTGCAGACTTATTAACACTAAGCATCCTAAATAGCTGTTTATGCATTCTAAACATAGGTAAAGGCTCAATGCTACAGAATGTTAATTGGCAATAATGAAATACTGTGAATTTCTAAATCAACACACACATATTTGAAGCATCAGTGGAAAATGAATGGTGGTGTACCAAAATACTGAAAAGGGATATCAAAAGTAGAACGAAAGCTTTACCAACATTTGTTGACTAGAAACAGAGAGAGAGACATCTTCATGGATGAGTCATTTTCGGTTCTCAAGGACAGCAAGCAAAAGATACTTGACTTTGAAATAGAAAGTCAGAATGTTGATAATTTGTCTAACTTTTCAGATTTCAAACCCCCTTGCTACCACAAAACGTGTAATCATAATGTGATCATTGAATTCCCTGCCCAATGCTTTAAAACGTCAATTCAGCTTAATTCAGGAGTATTTTTCACTCCTAAAATGGTTTATCTGCAATATCCTTGTTGTAAGAACATCACAAATTTAACATATGAAAACAACTAATTTTCTTCAGCAGAGGCCAAAGCTTGCAAGGAAGAGAAACAACTACAGTGTAATAGAAGGCTATTGACATATACACAAAGGTTAAAGAGAAATGCAAGTTATCAAAAGAAACCATTATTAGGAAATAAAGAGAGGTAGTTTTTAGCTATATGGAAGTTTTGAAAAGAATCCCAAAAAAATAACCAAGAACTTATCACTGCAGAACACAGAACAGAACAGCACTGAGACTTCAAACAAGGAGGACAGAGGACACAGAAAAACAGCAAAAAAGATAGAAGAAGAAAAGGGATACTTTAAGTCAACTATTTAACAGGAAAGGCAGAGATGAGAAGAGCAAAATTAAATGTCTTCTTGACTCAAGTCTTCATAAGGAAGTTAATTAGGAAAAATATTTATGACAATTAATTTTTAACAAGGAATCAGAAGTGTAGGCTAGAAAAGAAAAATAGTAGTTAAATATTTATACAAGTTCAATGCATTCAAGTCAGCAGAACATGACAAAATTGATCAGAAGTTCCTGGAATAACTAGCCAAAGTAATTACTGAACCATGAGATATAACTGCAGAGATCTTTTGTAGAAAGGTACAATCGCAGAAGACTGAAGTCAGACAAACAGAAGAATGATCTTAGATGTTTTTGATCACACACCCAAAGGTTTCACAATAAAGCTGAGCTATTAAAGCAGCTGTTTACTTCTGCAATGGTTAGTCTTGTTCCCTCCTCCCATACTGTCAACCTGGTTCTGGAGCTCGTTTGACCTCTTAGTGAGCCAGTTTTACTGAATCACCTTCCACTTCAGTGCACTAGATGAACTAGCTGCTCATCAGGGGGTCAGACAAGCACAGAGGATATCATCAACAGTTAACCCTTCCAGCAGCAGCTAGTTGTTAGGTCCACTCAGTCACAGCATGATGTCTCACACTAGTTTTGAGAGGCTGACAGAAAGACATGAGAACTAAGTTCATCAATCACTGATAACTGCATTACAGCATTTAGAGCACAACTATTTTTCCTATTCGTTTTCCTAAAGCAGCCTAAATTTTCTGGGTAATTCTACAACACAAAGGTTTGAAAACATACTCTTCAGCTGCAGTAACTCCACAAGACAGCAGGAAGTTTGAAAACCCATACAGCAATACCAGGTGTCTTGTCCCTGGGGAAGGCCCAGCCAAAATTCAGTTGCAGTGTGTATCTAGATCAGAGTCTAGTCACTTGAGTAGCCCTGATCTTGAAGCTAATGAAGTAACAACCAGCCAGCACAGATTTGTTTAGAAAAAAAAATCTGATCTCCTTTTGATAAGATAACCAAACTACTTAAGAGGAAGATGATACATATTACAGATCATGACTTCTCTAAGGTTTTTGATACTGTTTTGCCTTACAGCAAACTAATACAGTCTACAGGACATCGTAGGGTAGCTCAAACACTTGCAAATAGTGCTCTCAAGCCATAGCTACCAATGTTTCCAGCCAAACCACAATGATATTTTCAATACGTGATCAGTTGAAATCTGTGCTGCCTCATGACAGATACGATACTTTCAGCCACAGCTGTGAAAGTAGGAAAGCTGGTAATACACGAGTGGCGCATTCTCGAGTGCAGGAAATGCAAGATCATAGTGCGACAAC
Source organism: Anarhynchus alexandrinus (assembly GCA_008711295.1). NCBI lineage: Eukaryota > Metazoa > Chordata > Aves > Charadriiformes > Charadriidae > Anarhynchus > Anarhynchus alexandrinus. Next base: position 1,481,822 of record VUYV01000161.1, read on the forward strand.
AGAAACACACTCTACTGGACGCCAACATGTTGACTTGGACAAGTGCATAATTCTACATACAGGAAAAAAGTCTAACAACAAATACGAAATGAAATTTGAGCATCAGTTCCCACAGAAACACAGGATTATACAGAAGTATAAAGCAAGTACGCTGCTGTTTAAAAAAAAAGCTTGCAGAATAACACATCTGCTCTACTCAACACCAACAGTGTCCCATTTTGCACAACAGATTTCAGGAAAACATAGACATAATTAGGCTGAGGTTTCACAGTAGCTTAAGCCAATCTAGTTGCTGGCTGTCACGGTCCCACCCTCTGCCTCGCATTGGCTTCAGTACTCATCTGACCAATGCTTGCTGGCAGCACTACATCAGCAGAAAAACCACCTCGCTTCAGAAAAAAAAAATGTTTTCTGCCAGCTTAAGGCCTTTGTGAGTCACTTCAAGTGCTGATGGGAACAAGAAAGGCACACAGTCCTAACAGTGGCAGTCAGATAGCTTAAACTGTTACAGAACAGCAGCTTAGTTCTGACAAAAGCAACAAGTACACCAAGGTACAGAAAGCATGCCCCATACGGTGAAGTAGAATGAACCAGTTTGCTTAGTGCAGAAAACAAGTAACTAAGATGGAGGACAGAGCTACAATTTGCAAATGGGCACCAGATCTTTCTGAAAATGAAGAATGGTTCACTAGAGATAGGAAAACAGAATCTGCTCTATTTGTAGCAAAGATGACGTCATGCATTAGAAAAAGCATGTTGACTATAAAGACTGTCTGCTGTAGCACTCCTCTACCTACAGGGGGACACATCCTCTGAGGACTTAAAGAATCTACTTATCATCAGAGTAGGCAATAGATTTGATAACTTTGTGGGTTACCTTACAAAACACAATTTTAGTTATTCTTATTATCCAAGTCCAGGGCACTGTGTGCAACACATGTAAAAATGCTATTTAAGAATGCAGCAAACATGTGACGAGATCTCTGCTAGCAACAGTTAAAAAAGAACTGGGATAACTTTCCTAATGCACTAAACATCTTAAATGTCTGATTCACTGTTCTGTCTCACATCAAGTCCTAGAAGAACAAAAACTATGTATCTCTGCCTTAAAGGAAGTACCTACATACTTTACCCACCATCCCGGGGAACATTACAGTTGTTCCCCTGAAAAGCAAAGCACGGGTTCAGCCATTTCACCCTCACTAATATTTGGTCGAATTTACTAAATTCAGCCGCTAACAGACAGCAGCTATATTACAACATGTAGGGAACATGAGTAACAGCAGGTAACATGTAATTCACAAAATGAAAGACCCCCTCAAGGACAGACTAAATTTATAAAGAGCATGGCTTTACAGATTATAATTGCCATGTAAGCAGAACTACAGTCTTATCTAATTACAGCATCTCAATCACACAAGAAGGAAAGTCAAATACAGTTCAGAGTTTTTTCTGATGCAAAGCTAGCATTACTCTAATACAAAGGTCAAAGGCCAGGCACAGTCTCCAAGTTCTGAAACAGGGTTAAAGGATGGAAGATTGAATACTTTTGAAGAATTGCAAGTATGAATGAATGGCACTTTTTTTAAAGAAAAAGGAAGCAAGCAAATTCCTGTATAAAACTTTTTAGAAAAATGAGATATTATGTTCTGGGTTAAAACTGGGTAGTTTTAATCACATTTAGGAAAACCGACCATTCCTGCCCAGGCAGTTTTCTTTTTATCAAGTCATGCTAAATTTGGACAAAACTTTGTGGGAGGCTCAATAAAAGTGACAGAAATGCCTCTCTAGGAATAAAACCCAAATTACTACAATATCTGGAGGTTCAAAGAAAAGCCGTTCAGCTGCTGTCAACAATATGCTAATACTGCTGCTGAGGGCTTGGGGGAGAAGAGTCCCAGGTGTTTGTTTCCCTTCATGTAAAATCCACTCTGTTTAAATATCACAGGTTTTCATGCCACCACAGATGAAAAATTAAGCTAACTGCAAACACACTCACAGATAAAAGGCAAAGTGAAAACACGCAAGGTCTCACCTTCTCCTCCCTCCAGAGCCCCTACTCAGCCAGTTCAGTTAGCTAACCCAGCAAAAAACACCTCACATTTTCTTTACCCGATTAGCAAATTGAACAGGCTCACATGAAGGTGTCTGGTGAGCCCCAGAGCAGTACAAGGTGGCATGTGGAAAACAGGGGAAGGAAGCGAGAACTCCCCCATCCTGTTGGCAGCAGTAAGCAGTAAGCTGTTATACTGTCTCTCATGTAACTTCACCCTCCTTTTAAATGTCTGTTAGCCAATCTGGTTCTCCAAACAGCCATTTATGCCCAGAGATGGGAGGCACTACTTCTTTCAGTATGAGTGCTGGCTTTGAAGTATTTGCCCGAAACCCTTCTATTACACTCAAAGCTGCTGCAGCAAAGTTTGCCTTTCAGGTGACACATCAGCCTGGATTACTAACTACCCTGATGCAAGAATAAAAATTACTTTTGTCCACGAGTAAAATTATATATATTTAAAATTTTAAAAAAACCCTACCTGGGGTATCTTTAAGCTACTCACCCATTAAACGCTGCGCATAAAAACGCAAACACAGCTGCCTGCAGACTGTTAGCTACTACGCCCAGCACCGCTGTCTTGCCTGGCACCGGTTAATTAACAAAAAGGCAACGGGGCTCGCTGCCTGCCTCCCCGCCGCCCCCTCAGCCCTACGACCCCTCCAGGGCCCAGGGGCACCCCCTCGCAGCCCCGTGCCCTTACGGGGGTGGCTGCTTCGCCGCGGCCGGCCAAGGCGCCCGCTCCCCAGCCCCGCGGCAGCAAGTCCGGGGGGTAAGCGCCGACGCCCCCCCTTCCCCGCGGCCCAGCGAGAGGGAAGGCGGCGGGAAGGCGCGGCCCCCACCAGGAAGCGCCGCTCCTCCAGGCTGAGTAGAGCGGGACACGCCGCCGGCGGCCGGCCCACAGCCCGGCAAAGCCGCCGGGGCACGGGAGGCGAGGGGAGCCCCGGCCCGGCCCTGAAGGGGCCGAGCTGGGCGCGGGGCGCGGCGGGGAAGGCAGCACTACCCGCGGCGGGAAGGGCCGGAGCGACGAGGAGCGCCGCAGCAACCCGTGAGGAGAAGTTGCCGGTGGGGCCGGGGCCGGGGCGCTGGGGCACTGACAGCTGCGCACTCCCGAAATCCTCCCTCCCGCCTCAGGGGAGGGGGGGGCCGAGGCCGCCCCCACCCGTTACCTTGTCGCAGTAGAGCCCCACGAGCTGCTTCATCCGCCAGTGCGGAGCCGAGAAGACATCCACCTCCTCAGGGAAAGGAGCCATGTTCTCCCCATAGAGCCCCAGCGCTGGCGGCGCTAACGGCGGCGGTAACATCCGCCCCGCGCATGCGCGCCGCGCCGCGGGGAGAGCCCCGGCGCCACGTGACCAACGGCCGCCCCGCGAGCGCCGCCGCCCNTCGGAGGCCAGGCCTGCAAAATGCGGGGAGGCTGCGGGAGGGGCTCCGGGAGCAGCCGGGGTCCCGGGCTGCGGCCAGGGCACGGCTGCTGACCTGTGGTAGCGGGTCTCCTTTGCCCACCAGGTCGGCTGGCGCGCCGGGGGCGCAGCAGGTTTTATGTCTTTAATAAAATCGGAAGGAGTTAAAAATCGCATTGCGCGATTACGTGAAGTAGGGAAAACTCACTTCAGCCGAATAATCTGAGGAGATGACAACTTCTGAGGAATCAAGAGGGTGTCTGCTGGTGAGCTGGTGTTCGTGAGGGAACTGTGGACCTGTTGGAGCAGGTCCAGAGGAGGGCCACAAAGATGATGCAAGAGCTGGAGCACCTCTGCTATGGAGACAGGCTGAGAGAGTTGGGGTTGTTCAGCCTGGAGAAGAGAAGGCTCTGGGGAGACCTTATAGCAGCCTTCCAGTACCTAAATGGGGCCTACAGGAGAGCTGGGGAGGGACTTTTTACAAGGGCATGTAGTGATAGGATGAGGGGTAGTGGCTTCAACCTGGAAGAGGGGAGATTTAGATTAGATATTAGGAAGAAATTTTTCACTTTGAGGGTGGTGAGACACTGGAATAGGCTGCCCAGAGAAGCTGTGGATGCCCCATCCCTGGAGGTGTTTAAGGCTGGGCTGGATGGGGCCTTGAGCAACCTCGTCTAGTGGGAGGTGTCCCTGCTCGTGGCAAGGGGGGATTGGAACTGGATGATCTTTAAGGTCCCTTCCAACCTAAACCATTCTATGGTTCTATGAAGACATATGATGTGTCCCAAACGGGGCTGCAGCGGGGAATCTGCACCCAACTTTTTGCAGAATTGGTGCCAAATAAGCAGAGTTAAATGCTGCATTTGTTTAACATCCAAGACAAAAGGAGCAGGAACACCAGCCTTTGACACTCATCTGCCCATGCGACATTTCAAAAAGAGGAGAAACACTCAGTGGAATTCAGGTTACAAATCAGTTTGACGAAAGGTGTAACTGTCAGCCAACATGGCAATGTGTAGTAAAACCATTGACCAGCATGCCAGTGTGTAGTAAGAGTCCCAAAAAAATGCATTGTCAAACATATAATAAATGCAGTAGACCTTCCTGACTGAAAACTATTACTGTACAAAATCTATGTTGCAGATACTAAATAGATTAAAAGCTAGCTATTTTATAGATGTAAGCAATTAATTGTAAACAGATTGAAATATTTTGAGCAAAGGCACACATGTTTTTAGTCCAGTGTTCCTCAATGTGCTAATGCTTGGGAGTAAATTGCGAAATTATTGCTGGTAGTAGATAGTGAGTCGAGAGGGAGAGATCACATGATGAGGGTTATCTAGATCACACTGTACACAATAATCTTTTTATCCCTTTATCTAAGGAAATGAGGATTAAGCAATTGCAGTATTGGGTGTTTCCTTTTCCATTCATCCTTTCCACCTCCAAGGACTTTTGAACATGCTGGCCTACTTAATCATATTTGCAAATATGTATGAATCTGGGAAGGTTAAATTCGTGCAACTTTGGGGGGAAAAAAAAGCAGTTACACATGAGTAAAGAAAAGGAAGGCAAAGCACAGGTGTTAACGCAGCTGGCCAGCCAGCACGTGGTTGCCTTTACTGCTTGGCTAGCAAGCACAGCTCTGGCTTTGGGCTTGTGCATTTCTTGCACAGAGGGTATATCATAGCATAGCAGGGAGCAGCTGAGACATTGGGTTACTTCTGTAGGTAGAATTATGCACCGAAGACACAAACCCTCAAGAAACAACATTTGGTGAAGTTTGTTGCTTACTGAGGAGCTTGTTAATATGAGCGGTTCCAAGGTCGTATTTCCAGGAATGAAGCATGAAGTCGTACAGAATTGGGGTTATTCTGCCAGGAGTTCATGCCTGAGTAATAATAGGGGAACAATGTTCTCACCTGTTACACCATCCTTCTGCTGGAAGTTACCACTCCCATCTGGTAGAAATAACAAGAGAGAACATGTCCGTTCCTCATCTTACAGGGCTTCAGAATATAAACATATGCTGAATTTCGTGGTTGTTTGAGTTAATACTTAGTTTGTGAACTAGAGTATCTCCAGACCAGACATGCTGCCAATTTTGCTGACTCTGCTTCATGGGCAATAACCTCTTCTAGGAGAGAGGGTCAAAGAGGGAGGGACAGTGATCTGCCTCCAGCATGAATTGCCAGGCCTTGGGAGGCAAGATGGACAGCCAGTTCATGGTGGTGAAGTACAATACTGCAAGAGAAAGTGTCTGATAATGGGATTAAAGTACTGATTTTTTCATAGACAAAGTTTAATGGGAGACGTGGTCATTTTCTACAAGAATTTACATGAAGAAAAGATTTCTGAAGGTAGATTCTTCATTAATGTAGCAGAAAAAGGCATCATGAGATCCAATGACTAGAAGCTAAAGGTAGACAAGTTCAGGCCAGAGATAAGGTTTGAATCTCAAGGCTATCAAACCATTGGAACAATTTCCACAGAGGTGTGTTAGTTTAGCCATCACGTGAAGTATTCAAATAAAAACTAAGAACATAAATTGAAAATGGTTGTGTTGAGTTAGATCAGAGGCCTTTCTGGCCAGATGTTATATTTCTAGAAGTGGCCAATGAGGAGAGGGAGCTTGATAGGTGATGAGATGGGGATCCCAGCAGATGTTGGACTCATTTCCATTCCCTCTGGGATGTTATGATAGGTCGTCTCTTTTTGAAGAACACCACTGAGCAGCATCCACATCTTCTTCCCAAAGCTGATAACTCCTAACCTGGGGTGTCCTTGGAGAAAAGCTGTTCCAAAATTCAGTATCCATCTTTATGTTTTTTTAACTTACACTGTGTATTTTAAGCAGAAGTTTTAGTCTTGATGCAAAAGTCAGTGACAATTTCTGTCCTGTTCTATATAGAAGGCATCTGTGATGCCTCTGGTTTCTGTTAGCTCTGAAATTACTGAGTAAAATTTGTTTGCAGCAAAGTTGATAATTAAAAGAAAAAAAAAATCATTGACTCCCATGGATTATTGCACTCTCTAATCCTGAACCCAAAGCAATGACTTGAAACCGTTTGATTAACATGCTGGTGCCCTAACAGCATGGCCACATTTCAGAGAGGTTGGGAAGAGAAATAGGGAGAAAAAGCATCAGAGAAGTACCTGAAGTGAAGTACAGCATTTGCTGTGTCTGTACCATGTCAAGCACAACATTGCACATCCATTTCTGGATAAACCTGGCTTTTCTGAAGACTCTGCTGCATGTAACAAACCAACTGGTTATCTTTCTATCACATTTACAGGAGAAATCCATCAGCAGCAATTTACTCGATGATTAGCAAGGTTTTGCCTTCAGGAAAATCAGTCAGCTGAGTACCAGTGCTTCAATGTAGTCATGACACTATATAAATAAGTACATAAATAATAAAGATGTATATATTCACTGAGGCATGGAGGCTGTTTAATAGAAAGAGAAAAGAAGCAGCATGTTCCTCAGAAGTGTAAGTCCATAGACAAATTACTCTAAAGTTAAAATTTATTTTTTTTTTAAAGGGAAAAAAGTAGTGTCTCTGTATGTGCAGCAGTGTATACCACAGAATATTTACACTGAAGATTAGATTAATTGATGCCACTTGATGATCTAACAAAGTACTTAGGGAAAAAAAGCTGGAGGGAGAGTAGGAGTAAACAGAAATTGAAGAGATTTCTTCAGTGCACAGGAAGTATTTCTTAATCCTTTTGGTTCTCGTTATCATTGATTCCTGCCTGCAAGGAGGTTTTGTTCATGAAGAAGACTTTAAAACACATTATCATCGCACCAAAACATCGCTGTCAGTATCCAGCAGAGGTGTGGAAAAAAAGCTGACTAGTGTTACTGCTACGTGTGATACAAGGTCACCTGAGAATCTGGACATTTATGAGATCATTACTTACCTGCATATTTCAAATTTTTTTTGTTCTTGTCATTTTTTTCAGCCATTAGAGAAATATGTGCAAAAAAAGTATAGCCCTTTTAAAACAAAAAGAAACTGGTTTGAAACATGTTGCTTGCAAGCGCTTGTGATGTTTTAGGAAGGTGTAGAATGGCAATAAGCATTAAGCAAACCTAAGGCATCGTAAATACTGATGTAGTAAGGGTTTTTTCCTTCCTTTGCTGAAATATATTGTAATTCTTCCCAGTTATCACCAGGTGGCAATATCATGACCTTAAAAGTCTCGTTTTACTGAAGTGGGGAACAGTTAGGCATGAGGAAGTGATGTGTCCCTGTGCTGCAATCGTTCAGGAAACGGTTTATTACAGTCCCCAGCAAGGTTCAGATTTCCGTCTAACTTCGTCTTTTGTGTACAGAGCTATAGCCAGTGTTACAAATATTAATCACTAAGCCTCCTGGTTTCCATTTAAATTGTATCATTTAACTCTCCTTTTTTTTTTCTTTTTTTTTCTTTTTTTTTTTAAGAACTTGGGTTGTCAAGAATTCATGATGAAGAGCCTTGTTTTGTCTCTCTTATTTGTCTCTGTTCTGTTTATGAACAGCTTCTCAGAAGTGCAGGGAAGGAAATGGAAAGGTGAAGGTACAACGCAAAACCTGGAAAATATTGTCATTGGAAGATGCTATGACTATATTAGAATTGTGAATCCTGCTGTTGGGTAAGTTTTTGCTTGTTTCTGGATTAGTTTTTTATGTTCTATAGCAAATGGTTATTAATCAGAAGCTTGATGTTTTTGCTCCCAGCCAGGAAAGCAGTGATCCTATTGAAGTCAACATGCTTGTGGCTGTCTGGAAACAAAAATGAACTTTGACAGATGTCTTGTTAATAAAAGTAGTATAATTAAGGCAGGACTTTTAATCCTTCAACTTTTTATTTCACATTTCTCCCCCCCCCGCCCAGTGCCACAGTGTTCTGTAAGGAGAACACTGCACAGAAATGGTGGGGACGGTATTTCTGTAGTACTAAATCTTACAGTGCTTCTGGGGAGACCAGCTTTACTTTGCGTGCCTTGTTTGTCAGGTCATGTAAGAGGGAAAGCACCACACTTTATAGCTGTCTTGTGCTACTGAAAGAGACTGTTTAGCTAATCCACCTGAAAAATCACGTAGTAATCAACTGCTGAAGTATCATTACCCATGAGCTTTCATTGTCTGTGCAAGAGCTGCAGAACTGGAAATAAGTCACATGTTTTGCTAAAATGACCACTTTTTCTGTCGTCCTTACACTGTTGGGCTTTAGTAAAAAGGAAAAAAAAAGACTTAAGAGGGACAGTCTCCTGGAGTTCAGTCCTTTATTCTGTCACTAAAATTTTTCTTGATAGTTTGAAGAGGTATTTGCAAGGGGGGCCTGGCTGGGTTTCTGCAGCATTGATTTGTGGTCTTAAACAGGATTAGACTATGTTGCGTAATATCAGCAAATACCACCTCCTTCCCCCAACATCCCATTTTCAGTTCCTGCTGCAAAACAGGAAGATACAGGACTGAAAACACATTTGTGGCTTTTAACAAAGGCGAAACATATTTCTTCCTAATAATGTTCTTAACTTATCGGAAGCATTTCGGTTCATGAAACAAAAAAATCATCCTAATGCCAGTAACACAGTACAGCTGAAAAATTTGAGTTTGGCGAATTTATAAACTCGTCAGTGGAAGGTGCCAGTAAACTTTAACTGTAGATTTTTACACACCTACAGTATAATATATAATATAAACTACGAAAACTTAAGTCAGTTAACAGTTGTGTAGGTATATGAAATCTGGTCTTGCAGTAGGCTCTAGATAGGTAGAGTTCCTGTTGGAGTTAACAGCTGTTCCTTCATTTACATCTGAAGCAGGACATGACTAATAATACAGAATACACTAAAATGAGCAACATAAAGGATTGTTACTGTGGAAATGTTAACTTTATCATTGACTGATATGGGCTTTTAGAAATATAAATACAGTACTCTTGAAAATATTTCTCTATGTCTCATGTTTATGACAGTTTTGTGGTCTAGTAAATTCCTGTGACACTTTCACAATATAATTTTAAAGTTGAGAACTCTGAACACATTCATCAAAGTATTCTTGCTCAGAATAGCATGAAGCGAGGTTGGACATCAGGACTGCTTTCTGGAATTAAGGCCCAAAATGGCATTATAAAAAGCAGAGCTGCACAATTAATTTCATATCATGTGTTTTTTTTCTCTTTCCCTTAGGTCTATAAGCAAATAGTGTAATCTAAACAAAATGGAAATTGCATATTGCACAGGTGCAAAACAGATATTCTAATTATTTATAACACTTTCTGTTCATTGTCTGTTTCTTAATTGTCCCCAGGCTAGCTTTTACAGAGACGTGGCCACCTGGATAGGTTTTGCTTTTGAATTTATGTGCAAATAGAATAATTTTTTTAAAAATACTTTGCTAACAGAAAAGAAGCTAGCAAAGCATGTCTTTACACTGCAACATAGTTAAAACATAAAGAAGTTTCTAGAAACATAAGAAAAACTTTCCCTTACATTAATACAGAACATGCAAAATGGCAGTTAAAAGATGCATTTTACAAGATGTTATGGTCATGTAGAAATGAGGGATTTGAATGCAAATCATATTTGAAATTTTCTAATAAGAGTATGCTCTATAACACAAATGTTCCTGTAGCACATTTCCCCCATGTTTCTTTATTTGTAGTACATAATAGAAGTTTTGAAAACATTTTTTTTTAACTTACTAGTATGAAATAAATCTAATACAACTTACTAGCGTCTATTAAGATTGGAAGGAATTGTCTTGAATTACAGTCCTTCCCCACCCTGTTGTTTCAACAAGTATTTTTGCCAGCTAAGAAATTTTGAGTAACAGAGCAGAATAATCCTTTTGATTTAAAAGCTGTTCAAACCTGGATGAGAAGACATGAAGGAAAAACATTCAATATGTGAATTAACCAGAAAATTACCTCTGGATCCAACTGTCAAGAAGGATGTTAAGAGTTCAGTTGATCATAATTTACAAGTACTAGCATGAATAAGTGAGTGCTTACAGTAGACAGCTCTTTAGCAGAGAGATAAGTATATACAGTTGTCAGAAGCTAAAGTTTAACAGCTTGAAATCAGAAATAGGGTGCAAATCCTTTTATCAAGTAAGGCTATTTAAACATTGGAACTACCGATCAAGGGTCATATTGCATTACTGAAGACTTTCAGATCAAGATCCCATATTTGCCTACGAAATATTGGGGTTTTTTATGTAGTTACTGGAAGCATGTCCAGAGATAACCGTAAGAGAACTTGTGGTCTGTTTCCTGCATGGGAGCTGCATAGCTCATTACAAGGGGTCCTTTATCCTTAAAGTGTCTGCGACATCCAGCAGCACAAAGCAGCTCCTTAAAGAATCGCACGGGGGGAAGCACCAGCAGAAACCTCGCTGTCTATGGATGACATTAAATGAGAAAAACACTGTAATGGTTTACTTCCCAGGACTACTGTTGTTCGAGCTACAGCTTTGCAATTACAGCTGTTGGCGTTAGGAATGCTGGATGCACATAAAATACATTATTCCGTTCTGCAGAGTGTTCCCGGCATAGACATTGTCACAGCGTATGTGGGGAAGGTACTGCAGGAAAGTGGTGAAAGTAGCAATTCCCTTTTTAATTACTCCAGGCAGGCTCAGAGCGGTGACAGATGAGATCCTGCAAATCCAGAGAGATAATACACTTCCGTTCCTAGATGGCCTGGCCTGTCCTTCCGCAAGAGATTATTGTGCCCAAGGCACAAGAGCTGGCAGAAGGGAACCATTGAATTGCACAGCCTGGCATCCTATTTCAGACCTCCCTTCACAAGCAGTTTAAATGTTGAATTCTAGCAGTATTTGTGTAGCTACTACACAGTGACAGTCTGTGTCCCACCGTCACAGTACTCATTCCAGCAAGGTAAAGCTGCGTAATCCTAGAGCCTATATACACAGAAGGCATCTCTTTGTCGAAACCTTTATTCGACCATTGAAACTTTTTAGTAACTCCTCCTGCACTTGAATCTGACATTTTAAGAGTAATTTTACATTTCAGTAGCTTTGCACTTTTAGCTATGCCTTAATTGAAATGGCTTCTTGAATCTGGAAGATTTCAAAGAAAAGCATTTTCTTTAGTATTTTTACAATGCTGAATAGCAAGCTTGCTGTGTATGCTGTACCCTCTAAGACTTTTGTTGAATTATTATGTATTTCTAATTCCACACTGTAAATTCTAGTATTTTCCTCGCTTTCCTTCCTAATCTGCTGCTGTTACGAGTCAGGAAAAGACAAGATCTATATGCTTTTCCTGGGTTGCAAGTTTTCTACCACGCTGACTTCAGTTTCCTATCTTAAACTTGTGGGAGTTTTAATTTGGGAATTTAAAGGAGTTGGGAACAAACTACTTTCTTGCTCTGTTTTGAAAAAACAATTCTGCCATTTGTTTGTTTCAATTATTACAGTGAGAAGAATTGTTCAGAAATATGGGAAGCATTTAAAAATGCGTTTATTAACAAGGATCCTTGCAGCATTCTACCTAAGGACTATGAGTTATTCATCAACCTGTCATTGCACACAATTCCACCTAACAAGGTAACGATTGTTAAAGTTATGTTAACAGTCCTGTGACATCCAGCTGTTTTTCCATGACACAGTTGAAAATTGACCAAGACTCATTCTGTGGCTGACTCATGATTCATTATTTTTGGCCTGTCTGTAGTTTACAAACAAGGCTCAGGCTTGATGGCATTTTTCAATGTGTTTGGTTGCATTTATTTTACGCAGTAACTTCTCAGCAACTTCTCTGTTTTCCTACCAAAGATCTCCCATTTTTCCGGCTGTTCCGGGAGCTCTGTCATAGTCCCTGAACTTCTGCTCCTACTTTTCCTTGTGGCTGGCAGATAGAGCTCAGAGTGTTGTGGTTAGTGGTGTGGAGTCTAGCTGGAGGTCAGTAACAAGTGATGTCCCTCAGGGATCAGTCCTGGGTCCAGTCCTGTTCAATATATTCATCAATGACCTGGATGAAGGGATAGAGTGTACCATCAGCAAGTTTGCTGATGACACAAAACTGGGAGGAGTGGCTGACATGCCGGAAGGCTGTGCCACCATACAGCATGACCTGGACAGGCTGGAGAGTTGGTGGAAGAGGAACCTTATGAAATTCAACAAGGGCAAGTGTAGGGTCCTGCACCTGGGGAGGAATAACCCCATGCATCAGTACAGGCTGGGGGCTGACCTCCTGGAGAGCAGCTCTGTGGAAAGGGACCTGGGAGTCCTGGTGGACAACAGGATGACCATGAGCCAGCAATGTGCCCTGGTGGCCAAGAAGGCCAATGGCATCCTGGGGTGGATCAAGAAGAGTGTGGCCAGCAGGTCGAGGGAGGTCATCCTCCCCCTCTACTCTGCCCTGGTGAGGCTGCATCTGCAGCATTGTATCCAGTTCTGGGCTCCCCAGTTCAAGAAGGACAGGGAACTGCTGGAGAGGGTCCAGCAAAGGGCTACGAAGATGATTAGGAGATTGGAACATCTCTCTTATGAAGAGAGGCTGAGGGACTTGGGTCTTTTTAGTCTAGAGAAAAGACGACTGAGGGGTGATCTTATCAACGCTTACAAATACTTAAAGGGAGGGTGCCATGAGGATGGAAACAGGCTTTTTTTC
>VUYV01000161.1:1495013-1553271 GCA_008711295.1 Anarhynchus alexandrinus
TCCCTATGCAGCCCAGGATTCCATTGGCCTTTTTGGCGACAAGGGCACATTGCGGGCTCATTGACAATTTGTTATCTACCAGGACTCCCAAATCCTTCTCCTCAGAGCTACTTCCCAGCAGGTCCACCCCTAACCTATACTGGTGCCCTCAAGTTAGGTGCTCTGCCTGCTAAGACTGTGCCTGCTATCATCTTTTGCTTCCACTCCTCACAGCCAAGTCTCAGGGCAATGACATGTTAAACATTGACATATTAAACAAGCGTAAGCAGAAATGAGATAAGATGCCGTTATATGCTAGAAAACAGTAAGGGTTTGATGTGCTGGCAATTGCAGACAACTGTGAAACTGTAGAACACCACAGGTCTTTATGCCATTGTATCCCATCAGAATGTGTGCTTTGGCCTTCTCTAAAAGGTTGTGCTTTAAAGCAGTTTTTCCTCTAGCACAATTATTCCTTATCTTTAAATGATACAAACTAAACCAATAAATACTCCTGTCAACATAGGTCAATTCATGAATGAGTTTTGCAAACACAGAAATAACAGCTAGATGTATGATTTTTTCACACCGTAAGCCAACATAGCAGTGTGAGAGAATTCTGGTAAGATATATCTGGCTTATAAATATCTGTCTTCCCTTTTTTCTCCCTTTTCCTAAATCTGTCTGCTGAGGAAGGCAAAGCTAGGCCTAACTGTGTTTAATATAGGTCTAGCTCCATTCCCATCATGGTATGAATTCCCCTCAAGCCTCTAGTGATCAGAATTTACACCACTGTGAAAAAAACCCCACACTTTTATTCCTCTAAAGAGATAGCTAATGTTTATGGTTATTAGCTTTATTTTGAAAGAAATACCAAAACATGTTTTAAACTGGTTTTAACACCCCATAATCTCATTGCGTCCACGCCCAAGTGATGGTTCATGTCTCTGTTTTTTTCCTTTTTTTATATAGTCTATCTTCTGGGAAAATAATCAGCTGCTAGTCAATACCTTTGCTGGCAGAGGCCGTCGCTACATGTCTCTGGGTGATACTCTGTTTGGCTTCTTTGCAGATTTTCTAAACTGGTGTGGGCAGGCAAACAGCGCCGGTAAGACGATGAGTGCTATATTAAACATCTGTCTGTAAAACCATAATGGGGCACGACTGCTGTGCTCTGGAGGAGCTAATTTTGCTCTTACCCCATGAAAAATCAGGGATAGCTTCGCTGTCTCGTTCTCTCCTGTTTTGTGTGAATATTTAACATTGCAGTCAGGGGAGCACACAGTGAAATCTAAACAGTGCTGCACAGGAGATAAACCTCCTTCTTAGTCCTCTGAATGTGGAGCTCTCTGCATCCTAGGTATAGAGTTAGAGCCGTTTCAGCCAAATTACTGAATCCACAGAAGGTCACTGTTTGTGTAAACCGCAAAGGATGGAAAATTCCTGAAAAAAATACAACTTTCAGCTTTCAGTGTTATGTCAGAACATCTTGCATGTTCAGTGAGTAATGCGCAAATATATTTAATTGCTTTCTAAGGTCACTTTTTATGGCTATTATCATCTCTCTAATAACACAAATCACATGCCTTCCTACAGGACTGGACTATGAATCCTGCCCTACCACGGCGGAATGTGAAAACAACGCGGTGGAATCTTTCTGGAGGATGGCCTCAATCACTGTAAATACTTCGTTAGCGCTGACTTTGTACATTAGTGAGTGTGTCCTGGGTGGTTCAGGAAAACATTGCCAGATCAAAACAGGTTTAAGTCTGTAACTCTGCCGTATTACACTGGGTACGGTGTTTTAGCAAGAGGAGCCTAACTTTCACCTCAGCTAGATAATGTGTTAAAATTCTGTGTTAGCTTTGTTAATATATATTAAGCGTATACTAAGCACAATAAGCACACCAGTTGTCTACTGAATACAGGTCCTAAGTGAAATTTGACAGCCTTGGGTGGAAACCCTTTACTCAGATCAAACCCAACATAGAGTGCCAGAATGCTTTCTTCCAATGCTAAGAAACTATAGGTGTGAGAAAATAGTTTGAGAAGGTGCATTAAATTAATGAATTGGCTATTTAGTTCTTGTCCTCTCTACTGCAGTGACCTGCTAGGGTGCTAGTTTGGTATTATTTTCAGAATTCTGATATTCTTCTTGGTAAAATTCTTTCTTGGATGTTATTGCTTGCAATATGATACTGATTTATATGAAAAATCTGTAAGATGATTTCTGAAAAAAAAAAAAAATATCGTTGTGTATTTCAGTATGCGCAGCACAGTTCTGGGGTGATACACGTCTTGTTGAACGGTTCTGCAGTTGGAGGAGCTTATCCAGACCCAGGGTAAGAAAACTGACTTATTTGTGTGTACAAGGTCTGATGCCTGAAAAAAAAGGCTCACCCGGTTGTTTGGGTCTTCTGCTGCACACAAAGCATGGGAAGTATAGCTGGAAGCCTGTTGCGTTGAAGTCTGCTCAGTTGTGGGCAGAGTTAATTGTCCCCAGCTGTAGGAATTAACATGAAATGGATGGAAACAATCCTTTTGACTCCTGCATTTTACAAACTGCTGTGGCAAGCAGGATAAATGCTCTTTGAAAGCAGCCTTCAAGGCAGCATACATACTGTGGCAAAATGTGTATGTCTTAAAAAAGATGAGTGTTACAGAATTTCTATGCAGGGACATCTCCAAGGAGAGGACAGCGTTACAGGGAGCGTAGCCTCCGTCAGGCCTAGGAGCAAACTTGGTAAGTTCTATAGTGAAAGTGCTTGCTCCTGCTATTTCTCCATGACCAAGACAGGACATAGCTTGAGATCCATTGTGGATTAAGAAAGCAAAAAAGATCATTGAGAAGGATAATAGCAAGGATTAGCTTCCTTTTCTCCTTATTCTTTTGTATATTAAGGACAGATGTATTTCCGTGATTTATAGGTGTACCGATATGCAGAAGTTCATCTAACCTGACAATGAAAATTCCTTGTAAAAATACACCCTTAAGAACTTTTACTGAGTATGTGGCTGTAGTGACTGCCTACCTTTGATGAAAAATACATCTTTCCTCACCTCAGCAACTCTCCTGTCCAAGGCAGATCAAAGAAACCATCTTTAAAAAACCCATAGAACAGATCCTATTTCTGTGTGCTCACTGAGGACTAAAAATAATCATCGAAAAAGTTAATTTTCTCTCTGGATAAGAGAGAAACAAGAACCATCTGTTCTAAAACAGCTACTTACCTCCGTCCCCCAAAAGGTCCATCTCTGTACACAGCTTTTAGCTAATCAGGAAGACTTACATGGTCCCCTTGGGTTGGTCAGGTGGTCAGCTGGGATGAAGTTTTCTACAGATGATAACATTTGGCAGCAGGTCAATGCCCAGAATCCCATATAGGGTCCTTATTTCAGAAACAGATTCCTTATTTCTGTTAATCTACAGATTCCTTATTTCAGAAACCTCTGGCACATAAATTAATTCTTTCCACCAGTTCCCTGGGTTACCTGCCTGGTGGTTTCGTAACCAGTGAAATATCCACCACTGGAACACAGCCTGCCATGAAAAAAAACCAAAGCCAGTTACTCCATCTGTTTTCTTTGCTGTGTACCTTCTGGCCCATTTATAACTGAATTCATTTAAAAGATTGTTTGAAAGAGGCTTGGAGTTGAATAATTAATAGTCGAAAGTAATCTGAAAGATCTACCTGTCTTCCTAAACATCTCTCTGGTCTGTTTTCTGGCATTTCAAAGCCACTTCCAAAATTTATCCTGCGTTACAGTTTGCATACATAAATCATCATTAAGTCACTTGTTACCCTGTCAGTTAAGGTTTAGTTATCACTTCACTGCAAAATAACTTTGCTCATCCACACAGTATGAATGTAATTGGCAGAATTCTTTAATAATATTAGTTGGTTCAAAAATTGGTTTACTGAAGCCAATTGTACATTGTTCTTCCACAGTTTCTGATTCCTCTAGTTAAAGATTTCTTTATATTTTGAAGAAAGCTGCATTTTTGCTGGCAATAACATATTCATGAAGGGTCAAATGAGTTAAAAATAATTGGAATCTTTATTTTTTAGTTATATTTTCACTATGTGTTTAAGACAGACTTGGACACCTTGGACAGACAGACAAACCTGCTGTTGCTGCTGCTGGTCTCTGGTTAGCCACCGCTGTACCAGAGTCGACCAGAGAGGGCAACTGTTTGTATCCACCTCCTCATGTTCTTCTTCTTCAGAAGTTTAAATTAACTTGCTAACCTCATGAACAGGTCTCAGCTGGCTGCCAACAGAGCTTGCATGCCAGAGCACCAGTAGCTTGCCACCAGGCATCAGGAGGACAGAGCAGTGGTGACATTGCCACCACTGGTCTCATCCAGGAGGTGACAACTAACAATCTCTTCTAGTTTGGGGGGGTCTCAGACCACTTAAAGTGGCTAAGAGACACTGCAGCCCAGAGATAGACATTTAAGAAGACCCATGATAGGCAAATTAGAGCACACACCTAGGCTCAGGCTTGGGCCAAGCATTCAGTGCAGACACAGCCCTTACAAGCTTTCCGAGGGAGAAAAAAAAAAAGAGCAATTAAAAGGGTGGAAATCATTACAGTACATCTTGCTGGAAGGGTTGGAAATCTGTGGCTTTGAAATGCCTGCATCTCACAAAAAATTTAGTTTGCAGACATTAAAATAATCCTTTGGATTTGGCATCTTTAAATTAGATATTAGGAAGAACTTTACTCTAAGGGTGGTGAGACACTGGCACAGGTTGCCCAGGGAAGTTGTGGATGCCCCATCCCTGGAAGTGTTCAAGGCCAGGCTGGATGGGGCTTTGAGCAACCTGGTCTAGTGGGAGGTGTCCCTGTCCCTGGCAAGGGGATTGCAACTAGATGATCTTTAAGGTCCCTTCCAACCTAAACCATTCTATGATTCTATCATTTAGTTGTCAGTTTATTATTTTGTTTTAATTGTTATTTAAATACTTATCAAAGTCAATTTACACAAAGCAATACAGTGGAAGATTCCCTAGGCGAGGGATGGACACATCTAGAAGTTTCTCCTTTGTGGTCTTATGTATCCTAGACAAATACTTCATGTTACTGGTGCTGTGATTTTGTACCTAAAAATATATTTGTCTTGAGGCTGTTGCTATTTTTTTATTTAAAGCAAAATTGTATTGTATCTAAAAGCAATAACTACAAGAGCGACCTTTTTCTTTTTTACTAAGTATCAAATGCTTTTTGGTTTGTTTTTGCATTTTTTAAAGTTCACTTCATTCTGGTTCACCTCTAAGTTGTAACTTTTTTTCAGCTGAGCTCCCCTAAGATGAGGAATATGAAAAAAAAACCTTCTGATTAAATGCCTTTGACCTTTGAGGACATTTAGAATGTGAATCAGATTTTTCTTCTCTGTGTTGAGTCTGATTGTAATCAGAAGATATAAATGTAAAATTGAGCAACCCCATATCCTACAGAAGGATCAGAGCCTTGATTAATGCAAAGGGGAAAAAGATTATTTCTTTCTCATGGTCTTTATAGTTCTAAAAATTTGTTTCTTGAATCAGTTTTTTTGCAGATTATGAAATACCTAATCTCCAGAAAGACAAAATCTCACAAATTGTCATCTGGGTTGTGGATGATATTGAAGGACCAGATACGTAAGTTATGTTTTCCAAAAGATTTAATTTCTCCTTTTTGGACCTGTCTTCAAAATTTCACCTTAGCTTTCAGTTTGATTATATTTGCATATTAATTAAACTAAAAATATTTTACATGCTTTCACTAACACAGAAGGCACACCTTACCATTCCCAAAGAGCATAGAAATACCAGTATTAGACAAAATATAAATAAATTCTAATATTAGGTCTGGAGTCCACTCTTAGTTAGAGGGAGGTGTGTGTGGATCTCAGATCTTGAGTGAAGATAATAACACATACAGTTTTGCTAAGAAAAGCATCAATCTGAATTTTGGATTGAATGCTGACATGAAATATTTCTTTCACCTTGCCATAGGCATTCTTTTCATTTTCACCTATCCTAACTGTTTGAAAATTAGTAGAAGCAGAGAAATACCACCAGGGGGCTTGTCTTCTCTGAATGCTTAAAATCAATCTACTAATAAAAAGTAGGCTTTAAAAAGGCCTAATTTTGCTGTTAATTTAATAAAAATAAAAAACCCCACCCAACAAACAAACAAATAAGCAAACCAAAACAGATTAGTCCAAACAGAATAGCCTGTTGGTAGATAGCCAAAGACCAAGTGTTAATTGTCAACAGAAACATAATGGAAAATGGACGCCGAAGTTAAAAAAAATGAAATCATTAGGCCAGAAATTAGGCCTTGGGATTGATTAAAGGAAGAATTAAATAGTCTATTCATTATAGCTTTTGTGGGGTGCCTACAAATGCAAATAGATGAATCGGGGGTAGAGGAGCAGAGGAAGTCAGTTTTGCCCCAACCATCTGCAAGGTCCCTGCAGTTTAATATAACATGGTGGCACTTCATTGGTCTCAAAACTGCCCTGGCTGAAGAGGGCCAGAGAAACGGCCTCAGACATCACTATATCCATCACTGGTGACTGAATCCCTGATGTCATCTACATTCTTGGGAGCATAAGGCTTCTGTTCCTGCTACTCGACACTTTTTAGTTGCATCCATTTATTTTGTGTCATTTCCCTTTCACATCTCATCTCTTCTCTTTCCTATTACCTTTTGCTTCTCTTTCATTCAATTTTGGCATGGCCAACCCAGATCACATATTTTACCATAGTGCTGTGGAGTCTTATGAAGCATGGTTCAGATTAGCATTTCTCAGCCTTTCTCTTTAAATCAAAGAATAATACCCTTTTGGAAAAAGAAATCCCATACAGCTCAACTTTGCAAAGGTCACCCTTATTACAAAGACAAATTAAGAAAAGCACTGGATATTAATTTCTCTTTCAGTTTGTGCTTGTCTGGATGCATGGGAATATTTGTGTATTTTTATTAATTGCTTTTTACAATGATTTTGTTGTTCCACATATGATTTCATATTTACTGTCAATGGGTAAGCAGCACTGGCCTTAATACTTGCCGTTGGTGCAAGTTTTAGAGGTCTTGGTAGGTTCTGTACTATGCCAAACTTTCTTTTACTAATTGGACCACAAATTAAAAAATCAGTGCTAGACACAGAAGCTTCATTTGTGACTGTTTCTGTGTTTTTTCTCTCTCCTTGTGTTTTTCTTCTGTTCTGTATTCAAGAGAGAGGACAAGCTTCTAACAAGAAGAATAATTCTAATTTATTTTAACCAACTTATTCTGTGAAGACAGCTAGCATCAACTATAGCAGCACCTAAATAGCTACCAAAGAATATTACAAATGAAGCAGTTAGTTATTATTTTACACAGTTATTTAGCTCTTTTTGTGTTTCTCTAGTGAAATATTAAAGGTGAGAATATTGGTTAATAGAATCTGCAAATGCTACACTGGCTGAAGCCAATCCTCCAGTCTCTGCAAACTGAATATAAAATATTAAACAACTGTAAGAAAATGAAGCATTATAAATAGCAACGTACACCAGTTTTCCATAGGTGTTAAGGAATATAGAAGAGGCAGAGTAATGGGGATTTACTTTACTAATTCCATCAAGTTCAGTGAAAGGAAATTAAATAATGAAAGACTCGCAGTAATATTAAAATCCTTTCTCACAGAGATTCCTGTGGAACTCATACTGTAAAGATACTAGAAAACAGGCTGAAAACCCTTGGTTATGATGTCACCTGCACTGACAATTACAAGTAAGTGAAAATCCTTCATTAATACAGTGAATTTGCAGAAGCACCACATCTGTTTTAAATGATTTCTCGCCTTCTGATACTTAAGTACCAGTAATGTGTCTTCAGTAGGAGACTGGTATGTTGGAGGGTTGATGTCACATTTTTCAGACTTAGCATTTTTAGGCCATGAATTGAGCAAAACACAACACCGTTATTGTATAAGTAAGTGGAACGTTGTACTTACCCAATGTCAGACACAGAAGATGGCCTCATGTATTCCACATCACTGTAAAATCTTTATTTGGATTGAAAATCTAAACAACAGTTAAAAACACTATTGAATGTCTGCAGAATTACTATTTATTCACAGTAGTATTCACAGCTCTAGTTATTCACAGTAGATTGTAAGAGAAATATAATTGAAGGGAAGCTTTAGACATGATAATACTCTTGAGGGTTTTTTTTTGTTTTTCATTTGTTTTCCTCATTTTTTCTGCCTAAAAGATGCTAAATAAAATTATATCTTCACAGGTCTGTAATGTTCTTACTCTGCCTGGATTATCCTGATGATTCTAAGTGTACTCTTTCATCGTAAGTAAAAGAAGTTCAATCCATCCTCAGTGTCATTCCAACCAAAGAAATAACACAGAAATCAACAGTTCAGCAGGTTCCGCCTCTGTCATCTATGATATATCACCCATACACAATATACAGTATTCTTGAATTTATTACTTACTGTGTATTGAGTAAGCAGTTTCTGTCTACAATTTGAGCACAATTGTCTGTGAGCACCTGCTATTCAAAATTAGGTGTTAATCGGTTCTCATTGATCACACAATCACACTGTATGTCACTGATGGTATGAATGAAGTTTGTAACTACCAGTGTTCTGATGCAAAATCTATTACAAATTTGAAAATGCTTTCATTAATACTCTTCCTTGAATAATGAAATTGTAGGTCAAATGGCAACAGATCTAAAGGACATTTCTCCAGCTACTGGAAATTTTGGGTCCAAATTTTGAGGAAGTTTCTTTTTAGTCTTCCATTTTGTGTGCAAACCCAATTTCTGTATTTTAATGTGTTTACCTTGGGCCAGTAGGTTATCTGCAGAAAATGCAGATTACATCCAAGATACAACTTTCTTCATTATCAGGCATCACTCCCAAACTAGCTTTTAATAGTTTCTTTTCCTATCCATATTTTTCTTTATATAATAAAGAGGGTTAGATTAATGTATGATGTATTTCAGTGAATTTACAGTAAAGATGACTGTTTTCAATTGTGGCTAAGTTTCTTAGTCTATATGCTGTTGCATGTATAGGTACACATAACGTACTTGAACATCTGAATGTGAAAACTTCCTCACAGTTTGGAAAGTTGTAGGATACGTAGATGCATGAAAGTTGTTCTCTAATTATGGTATTTTTATGCATAATCCGTACATTTGGCCACATCCTATCTCCTACTGTCCTTTCTGCCCTAATTCAAGCACCTGAAAATATTCTGTATGTTAATATCTCTGTAATACTGCAATGATAACTTCTGCTATGAAAAACCTGATTTGCTGTCCCTGGTTATGGCAGCAGAGAGGTGCGACTCCTGCTTGCCTGCCTCTGGGTGTGTGGCAGTAATGCTTCACATAGTACAGAAAAGGAAGTGTATATCACTTTCTGTAGCATATGTTCAGTTTTTAATACACCCTTACAGGGAAAGGGAGTATTCTTTGTTCCTGCTGGTCACTGAAAGCTTTTACTTGTCTTGTGATGCGACATTTATTCTTACATCCAAACTATATCCCAGCACCAACCTATAAATGTGTGATGAAAACTGGCATTTTAGATACCACTGATATCTCCAGACTCCTCCTAGATAGTAGATCATAGAATCGGCTTCCAGGCCTGTTAAGGCATTTGTTTGTTACTAGATACCACTTGCATGGTGGATTGAAATAGGGTTTCCTTGTTCTGCCAGTGAACCGTAAGGCTTTTGTTCATGTGTCAAAGCGAAATACAGTTGTCCCATGCAAAATTGCAGCTGTGAACGTGGTGACAATATTAACAAACTGGAGGAAAAAGCACTTCGCAGGACTTTAAAAAATATAATATTGTGAACTCTTAACAGATTTTTCTCTCCTCCCAGGTTTTAAACCATTTCCCTCAAAGTTTTGTGATGCGGGTACATTCCTCAGCTGAGGAAATGTGGATGAAAAGGCTTTTGGAAACCATTAATGTCTTTTTCTTTCACCTAAGGGATGAGCATACCAGTTCTCCAGTATTACCACATAGCTCTTGCAGTATGTAAGCAGGGGAGCAGCCACCCCTTCCTTTCCATCCATGTCGGTACTGAAGTTAACATAATCACTAGTGTACTCTAACCACCAGTCTCATACTTCCCTGGGGTAATTACTAGGCAACTCAGCTGTTATCATCCTCTTTAGGAAATGTTTCCTTGTGTCTTTCCTTCCTGAGCCTTCTATTCCCTCCTGTATGCATGGCAATGTAATAGCCTTGATTTGCTTCCTATCTATGTTATCCCTAATCAAGACAGAGCTTCTCAATCAGAATGCTAACTATCATTGCCTCTCCTTGAAATTTAAGTAGCTAAAATACTTCAAGCCAATGAATACTTATACTCTTCCCCAAATCACTTACTTCTCTGCCATAAATAACATCTCAGCTAAAATTAGCTGCCCTTTCAGAAAGAGCCTTAAGCAGATGTATATAAATTATTTGATGATTATCTTCCAGATCTGTTTTCTCTGTGGATGGATCCCTGCTCTCTGATGGTCCATTAACTGACATAGCAATACCTCTACTGACCAAACTGTTCCTATTAAAAGCGTGTATCTGTTAAGAAAGGGCTTTCTTTGCACAGTGTGTGCTCAGCGTACACATTACATTTTCATGCTTCCATACTAAATAGCAAGACTAGGCATGCAGGCTGCGTTGCATCCCCTTTCACAATGCCTATTTGCTGTTACAAGACTGATAGCTGGCTTCTCAGCCCCCCAAAAATAATGTCCTGAGCCCAAAAACATGGGAGTTGTGCAAGTGACTTTGTCACCGCAGCTCCTGTTACGTCAGCATACCGAAGGAGAGGGCTGTCTCAGGGTAGCAGAGGGATGGCTTGAAGGCTCTGTGATGTGCTTAGCGCTTACCGGGTAGTCATAGTGCCCCTTAACTCCTCTCCAGACTTGAACCGTGTTCCTGCTGAGTCAAAATTTATAGACTTTGGCTTGTTGGCACCCTGATGTTGGAAGGAAACTTGTAAGTAAAAAAATAGTCACTAGATGGCGGAAATGGCTTACAAACACAAGCCGAAAGGAAGCCAGATGCGACCTTTTAGTAGTGGTATTTATTACTTGCATTATTGCAATGTCAGGGAGACTTAGAAATGGATCTGGATACTGTTTTATGAAGTGCTGTAAAAATATAGACCTGTAGGACCGCTGCTGTCTAGAAGAGCTCTATACAATCTCAAGCATAAGGCTAGAGACAGTAAATGGATGTGGAGAGACAAGGAGGCTCAGCTATTAAGGTAGAAAGGAGTGTTCCCAGGGTTTTGCACGCAGATATCCTGTTTATAAAATCAGGACAGCCAAAGGGAATCTGGTGGCGAGCTCTTATAAAGAAACTTCTAGCTTAGCACTTGGGCTGCAAACTTCATCCTTGGCAACAAACCCCTGATATTTAAAAGAATCCTAACTCAGCTCCGTGCTGTGAACATCCTGTTTGTTTTCTTTTCTTTAGATCTGCACCAGCAGCACAAAGAGGACCTATATCTTCAGACAGAGGAGGCAGCTGGAACAAGCTTATGTTTGTTTCTTTTGTAGGCTTTTTGTTCAGATTTGCTTTAATGTACTAAGTTAATCAACTGAATCCGTATCCTCTGTTTGCCTTAGCTGGCTATAAATTTGGCTTTAACTAATTTCTAACTGCAATTTCACCCTAGTTCTGGGACCGGCAAACCTACATATTAAAACGCTGCATACTTCTATCTAGATACCAAATACTTTTAGTATCAAAAATTATTCTACTGCTTCAAGAAAGCCTCACCCTTCATTTCCTTTTCTTGACTAGAAGAAATCCATTGCTATTCCTCTTATCCTTATCCTCCAGAATTAAACTGAGAGTAATGCTTCCTGTTCACATATTTCAGAAAGAAAAGTGAAACTATGCCTGTCATACGTCTCCCACACAGCTTTCTTGTTCGTAAAAACAATCCTAGCATTTGGCCTTGGAAACTAAGTGTCTGATTATCGTGTTTTGGGAAGGGGAAATATGAATTCAGATGAGAGAAAGCTTAGATTGCTCACTTGGTACAAGATGCAATAGGTGAGACAATGGAAAAATTAAACTCATTTTCATAAAGGGTCCGGTACTTGGGCCAAACTTACCTGAAACTATCATACAGAGAGTTTCTGGCTTGCATACTGTATTTTACCGCATACTGTATTTTACCACATACTGTCGATTGCTTCATCATCCGCACAGCTGTTCCTCAGCTGGCTGTTTGCTGGCCACTGGATAGCAAATAGTCAGGAATACCAGGTCTAGAAAGCTCCATGGGTTTTCCACCATGATGTGATTTGCGGTATATCAAATTCAGACAAGAACCTGCCAAGTCAGACATCTGCCTGCTTGCAGTGAGCTCAGTTAGCGTGCTTCAGAATATATTGAGGAGAGAGCAGATGCCATCTTGAAGGTCTCTTGTGTTACTTCTCTAAATAATCTAAGTGTTCCAGCTAGATGCTCCTCTAAACCACCAAGACATCCAGCTACCAAGATGACACACAAATCTTTGGAAGAAATAGTTGTTCTTCTAGAAAATAACTTTAAGTAGAATTTTGTTGCACATTCTCTGTTAGTTTCTATATTATTTATTTGTGTTTGTGTTAGTTGGCTGTCAGGAAACTGGAATAGGATGTTCCTGTTATCTCAGTGCATCTGATTTAGGACTCCATAGTAGATTTACGTCCTTTCAGTCCCTGGTACAACTCTATCATATTGTATATCTGAATGATAAAATAACTAAAATATGGTTTTGTTGCTTATTTTTCTGGCTTCCATTCCTGTAATAATCTTTAATTTCGTTTTAATGCAAATCCCTTTATACTACACACATAGTTGCATTTGCCTGTGTCACATCTGGGTTTAGGCTCCATCTTGAAGGATTTTTACGTCTGTTTCAGACACTTGCAAAAGTACTGAAATCAGAAGTTACAGATCTTTTAAAATCTGGGCTGTATTACACCTCAAAATTGTTCCTTACCTACGCTGAAACATTAGTCCTTTGATTAGTTCCTTCAACATCCTCCTCATTTTTATTGCTTGTTTGATGCTGTCCTTAACAGCAGCTGCCGGAATAATAAGAGAGGTATCTGTTGGTAACACAGACACAGCTCAGATAATTAAACCCAAGCAATTTTGATCAGTCTTCTATTTGTCCACAGCAGATCACATCACGACACATTTTGGACCGCAGGCTTTAGAGCACGTATGAGGCTCACAGATAGGTGTCCCCGCCATCGTTTGGTCTAGTGTTGTCCTACCCATTGACCTGTATATGATAGTGTGTCCGGGATTCAGAGAATAGCTTAATACCATTAACAAGCCGTGTGCCTCTTAGGCAACTTCCATCCACAAGCCAAGCATCTCAGCTGGCCAACTTTTGCTTTCCAGCCTATAAAAACTTTCCAGCCTCTGGATGCAATCCACCCCAGTCAATGCTGGCTGTTGCATATGATATCAAACACACTGAAAGAAGTGATAAATAATTCTGTTTTGAAAAAAGAGTAAAATACAAGGCAGGATAGATAGGATTCAAATAATTTGAGGTTATTTACACATAACCTTATTTCAAGAACAACACATTCAGAAACCTCTTGCAGTGTTTTCATATTTCTAATGTTCTTGCCTCTTTTCCCATTACTTCAACTTGGTAGCAAAGACAGCAATTTTGTTTCCTATCTTTTGAATAAAGCGTCTCATACTTGCTGGAAAAGCTTGGGAAGATCTGTAAAGATTTTTAGCTAACCAACTAATATAGTTGGGGGGTGGGAGGGAAAGAAGGCAAAAGTTTTAGATACACAGGCTTCCTGAGATCTTAAAGGCAGCAAATTTCAAGCTGAATGTGGATCGGTTGTTTTGAGTTTAATAGAATGGTTTTAATCTGTGTGAAAGAACATCATCTGCATCTCAGAAGCAGAGGGGCAGAAGTGTCAGCAAAGCAAGAAACAATAAGGTTATTTGTTACTCCTGGAGGGATGGAGGGACATGAACAAAGAGTTGTGAGCAAGAGAATCCATTATATCTCTTTTATTATTTATTTCTACATTTACAAAATGTGTGAATATTGCTATTTAAGCATATATTTTACACTTACGTGGTGAGAATCAGCTACGTATGTCTGTGCTTGTCTTGAACACTCCGTAAATGCTCTGATTAGCAATGACTTGTGTAACAGTTGTGGCAAATTTGGAGAAACCATTATTTCTAAAAGGCATCTGCCCTTCTGCGTAAACTCGTGCAAGCCTGGTAATGTTGAGCAGGGTACTTCACATATGGATTCAGAGTGTTTCATACATTCATACTTGTACTAGCAGTACTGCAAAATCAGCTGTCTCCAGACCTGAATTCAAGGGGGAATATGTTTCATATGAAAACATCATGTATGTCACTTCATTTTGACTCCAGTCGGATGCCACAATCCTGTGTAGATCTGTTAATATCCAACCACTCATGGCAAATGAAAGCGTCACGTACAGGAGCATTACAAGGTGCTCTGCATTTCTGCAGACAGACGTGGGGAAGCCACTGATACTAAGGTAGTATTTCCTGTCTTTGCCCGTTTTGTGGACCACTTAAGAACTCAGTTATGTCACACTCTTCATTCCTATAAAGAAATAAATATAATCCCCCCTTCTGCTAACCTACTTTTGTTTTTCTTTTTCCTGCTGCATGTGTTCCAGTCATTGTATCTGACAAAAGCCGAACTCTAATTCATAATAATTCGCTTTTTCAGCATGTATGTGCATGCACACATATACACCTACTCATACCTGCTCTGTCAACTTTTAAATGCAAACTCTCGAGTGCTCTGGAGTAAGAAGTTATGAGAATAAAGCAAGGACAATTTGTTCACCTCTCTGCCCTTTTTAGACTGCTGGTGTTTATTTTTGTCATATTGGCCTTGATGTGATATATAGCTGACACGACTGTGTTTCCGATCTCCAGTCTCAAATGTAGTGAAACTTGAACTGAAACTTCAAGAAGTTGTGTAATACTTATTGTTCAAAGAAAGCTGACTTTTGTGATATTTTTCCTTTCATTTGGATTACCTAGAAATAATTCTGATGTATTGCTTCAACAATAGAGAGCTTAAAGTGCTTTTAGCAGAGCCAAGAACTTTGGTTTAAAATAGCTCAGTATAGGGAGGCACGGCATCTTAATTTAGGCAAATGTTAGGGTGGCTCAAGCACTTCAGAAGTGTTTTTCTGATTTTCAGGTTTTTCCTAATTCCAGCTTCTGCCCAGTCTAAATTTACTCACCATTTTATTTAAGAGGTGACGAATATAGTCTGCCAGATTTTATTTATAATCTGCAGGCATTTGATTTCCTACACTCCCCTGTGAATTACAAAGGCAAACTCAGAGGAGACGCTCGTTCCGTTACTACAACAGCGCAGTTTGAGTGCAGACTGGCAGGGAGAGGGGGGAGCTGGAGCCTGGGAGCAGGGCACATACCTACCCTCACACCATGCCAGAGTATCCACCTTGCCTGGGCAGCCCCTCTTTGCCTACCTTCTCCTCTCTTTCCCTGCCACTCGCAGCAAAGGTGAACCTGATCTCAGCACAAATGGGTTATTTCGTATTTTTAGCAGAGTGTGTGAGTGGAAAATTATGATGTTGGAAGTTTTATAGAAGGGAAATTAAGGAGGAAATTATATTTAATAATACACATTGCCTTTAAGTAATAGGCACTGAAGGAAAGTAACTAGTCCTTGACTTGTGGCCATTTGAGTAGGAATACCTCTGCACTATGTTAGTAGTAAGTGTGGTAAGTTCCCAAAGTGCAGGCAGAGGGGATGCTCCAGAACTGTGTGTTTGGAGTAACGCCGGTTATACCATTAGTTACAATAATTAAGAAAGAAATTGTATTTTTTAATCCAGTAACTGCATTTGCCTTGGCATCTTTTAGCAATTACACCTGATACAATCTGATATGAGTGCTTGGAGAAATAATTAACAAGGAATGTCAGGTATTGCAGGCATAAACTAGGATGATATGTCAAGAATTTGACAAACACTGGGTCACCAAACTGCAGGAGGACTCTTTTTTCCCATTTGCAACAGGTAAAGTCAAGAGAGGTACTCAAGTAAATGACAGGTATCCTACAGGATATGCAAGTCAGGGTAAAGGTGTGGAAAAGCTCCTAGGTCACACTGTACCATTTTGAAGAGCAGCAAGTGAGGAAGCAAATGGGCATAAGGAAGTATTCAGTCAAAATCTTGTGATCTCAGATCCCAGCTGTAGGACATGCTGGCCTGTGTCATGCTTCATTCTTACTTTTCCTTTTGTTTTAATGAAAGATGCCAGAAAATCCAGCGTTGGTATTTTCCACAACGCAGAATGAATGTTCTGGGCTTTCACCCTGGATTTTCTGTCACCGCTGCCCGTTAGCATGGGGTTAAATACAAAAAGAGCTGCTGGAATAATATGAAAAAAAGAGTGATGACAAGCAAAGTACATGTCATATATCACACGAAAAGAAGTTGAGGACAGCAAGAATAACCAATAAACTTGGAAGCCACAGCATCAAATCCCGGACAAATATTTATATGTGTGTATACAAAAGCATATTTTACATAGCTGGCAAGCAGGAAAGATCTTGTTTTTCAAGTTTCATGTTTTTCAAGTTTCTTTTTTTTCAAGTTTCTTGTTTTTTGACCTTTGAACCATCATATGGATCCTCTCCAAGTTGCAGCTCTACCCCCTGTAGTTCTTTTAGGAGAATTTTTGCAATTTACGCACTCCTGTGCTTGCAGAGCATACTTCTGTGTCGACTTTGTTTCCTTGGCGGCCTCAGTGGGATGGGAGCCTGCTGGGTGTTTCCCGTCAGAATGTGTGAGCAGCATAATAATTGGTACTGGCCAGAAAACAAGCGCTCAACTTCATGAAAGTCGGTGAGGCTACTGCATTTGCTTTTCCTCTGCACTAAAACTAAACCTTGAAAAATGTTGTGCACAAAAAAGTACAGCATCCTCATCGGAAATCCCAGTAAGACCCCTCACTGCTAGGTCATAGCTTTGGTATAGCTCTCACTTTCTTGCAAACTCCTCTATTGCAGCTGTTCCATTTTGTATAAATGAAACATGTCTTGAGTAAAAAAAATATTTTCTTTATAGCCTGATTCATGTTGAAGGTATGACTCATTAAATGTGGCTCCCCCGCTTTGCAGGTCAGTGTTTTAAACACTATACCCTTGAATGTGGGGTTTGGGTTTTGGGTTTTTTTTTTTCCAGATTTGTCAAGGATGTCATTTTTTGACATGTCTAAATAGGCATATTAAAAAAAGGTGAAAGTGATACAGAAGAATGAAGCAACCTGTTTCCTCAAACTGTTCTGGAGCTACTCCACAGCTTGTGTCCCCACTCCACCTCCTTCGTGTAGGGGATCTCTGGCCACATTGCCGTGCTCCCTGAGAAAATCAATGCACAAACCCCGGCTAAGTCTTTGTTTTGTTACAAAACCACCTCTTCAGCTGAGAAAGAAATTGGGAACTGCAAAATGAAAAACAAAACAAAACAAAACAAAACAAAAAGCAGCACTGGTGACAGCAGGAGGAAATTCTTCAGGCAGCAGCAAAGCTTAGGAAGCACCTGTACAAGCACCAGGCTCTCCAAGCGAAGGGGAAGGAGCAGATGGCCTGACACTCAAGAGAGCCAGCAAGGGAAAACAAGCACAGAAATAGGAGGAAGAAGCTTGGGCCAAAGAGGGAGAACGTTTTGGACCCTTTGGGATCTTTGTTTGCAATAAACAAAGAAAAAAATCAGTCATTAGTGTCTGTTCCCCTGTGTGACACTGAACAACGCAGTCAGTGCTGTCATGGCTCCAACTGGCCATGAGTGAGCTCCCACAGCAACACACGGAGAAGCGAGTGCGAATCAGAGAGATTCTAGGAAGGAACTAGGCTGTGCACGTGGAAAATAATGAAGGTAAGGTTCCCAAACACCCCTTCCCTGGACATGAGCTTTAAATGCACATCCCATCATAACATTACTAATTTGTAAGGCAGTCAAAACTGCAGTAGTTTGAAACATCTGAGCTGAAGGACAGATGTCACGACTTCTGAGAAAGCTCAGGGTATGTCTATATTCTTGTCAGTGTATCTCACCGGATACTTGATCCTACTGAAGTAATCTGACTGTCCATAAATCATGCCCTAGAAACAAGCAGCTTAAAATCTAGTCATTCCAGTGCCATTTCAGCAGAGGACAACACTAATGGAAAAAGCAGGCCACTAATTTAGGGACCTTACACTCTGCTGCGGGCCCTGAAAAGCTCTCATCCCCTATGCTATTGCCGTAGCCTGCTGTGAAACAGTAACATGTAAAAGATTGGAGTTCGTTTCCTATGCAGTGTTTGGTAGGACTTTCCTGATTAGAAAGGTTTTCAGAAAAATTAACATATATACATCTAAAAAACCCTTTCAAAGCATCCCTGAATCATTACTTAAAGAAGAACTTCACAGGAAAATAGGCAAACAGGAATAATTACCCATGCAAAGACAAACAAACCTTACCTATACAGGCAATCAGAAAGGTTTGGAAAGCTAATTTACTGATGAGGAAAATTTAGCACTTACTGATAAAAGATTTGTCCTCCATACAAGCACAATGTTTGCTGAGAGGCCCAGACACTTGGCTTTCTTTATTTCTCCAGTTGTGATCACCCATATGAAAGTAAGGACATTTGGAAGGACAAAATAGGGTGAAACAGCAATTGTGTTCTAGGACTCAAAGGAACTGAAGAGTCCACAACTGTTTCTGCTTTACCAAATCCCTAATGGAAATCATTTGAAAAAAAAAAAAAAAGAAGGAACTGAACCTGACAGCCATGCTGTAACTCTTTACCACAGCTTCCCTTAATCTCATCTATTTCTTCAAAAAATATTCATCTAAGAGGAAGAATTTCTTAAAATCTTTTTGAAATGACTGGGGGATGGGTGTCAGAAACCTTGCTATGAGAAGTCTGAACAGCACAACTCTACATGAGACACTTCTATATGCTATAGCAACAAATGTTCCAAAAGAAGATCCAGAAAATTATTCAGAAAGGATAGTTTCTTCTGCTATCTAGAGGACATTGTAGAGAAGATGGAGCCATATTCTTTTTCAGGGATGCACAGTGAAAAGATTAGGGGCAATGGTCAAAAAATACAGCAAGCGAAATTCTGATTAAACATTAAAAAAAAAATCACTGTGAGGGTGGCTGCCCAGAGACGTTCTGGATTCTCCATCCATAGAGGTTTTCAAAACTCCACCGGAGAACACCCTGAGGAACTTAATCTAACCTTGAAGTTAGCCATGATTTGAGCAAGTGGTGGGACCAGATAACCTGCAGAGGACCCTTCCAACCTACATTGTTCAATGAGTTTTCCAAGAATGGCAATTACTAAATATTTTCTTTCTGGAAGGGCCTGTCATACATAGTACTGTCCCCTTTTTTATTTCATAACGCTAATGCATAACTGGAAAGAGAGCTTTATTTTTATAACACCTTTAGCTGTCCATAGAATTTTAGCAGTCAGTCATACTGGGTGCATTTATTTTAAAACCTGATGGCTAAGATGTTTTATCAAGGACATTTAAAATTCCAATTTAGGCAGCACAAATAGTATTCCACAGCCTGTTGCATTCACAGTCAACCTTAAGCTACCTGGAGGTTTACTCTTATGCATAATTGATTTCAGCTATTGTCTTCAAGAAAAGATTAGCTAGATTTCCATCTGTCTTCAATTCCCTAAATCCCAGTATCTTTGAGACCTGTCTGATACAGTTCTTTAGTTCATTACAAAACATGGAGATCTGTCAGCATTCGGCAAATCATTATCACAAGATTGTAGCTTCAGAGAATTACAAAATCATATAGGTTGGAAGGCACCTCTCAAAGACAGGAGTAGCTATGCAGTGATGTACGTCAGCTTGTCCTTACTACCCCCAGATGCATCTCATCTGGACCCGGGGACTTGTATTCAACCAGTGTGCTTAAGTGATTCATAACTCAGTCTTTCTCTACTATGGGTAGTAATTTTCTCCCCAAGACTCCTACCTGGGCACTGTAGGCAGAAAGTCCCTAGGAGGCCTGAGAACAGACCTTGCCAGTGAAGGGTAAGTCAAAGAAAGCTTTGAGTCACCTCTGCTTTTTCAGTGTCCTTTGAGACTAGGTCACCTACCCCATTGAGCAGCTGCTCCATGGTTTCCTTGGTGTTCTGCTGTTGATGTGCCTGTGGAAGCTGTTCTTGACACCCTTCCACACTTCACCAGTTTTAACTGTGTTTCAGGTTTGGCTTTCTTAAGTGCTTCCCTGCATGTCTGTCACACACACAAAGCCAGCCAGGACTCCCCTGGTCCCATAGCTCACTCCCACCCAATGCTCTTGCCTTTAGAGACACCCAGGTACTCTCACAGCCAGAGCTCGCCCTTAGAGACCCACTCACCCCCGGCTCCCAAGTCATGTCCCCTGCTCACCAGCTTATCCAACTTGATCTCCTCTAGCGCTCGCACACTCACTCACACACCCACACTCACTCCAGGCACTGGCACAAGAGCCACACAGGCCCTCCAACCCATGGTCTGACCCATTGCTGCACTCACACCCCCGTACACACCCATGCACACACAGAATAGAGAGCCATCACCCAGGGAAGGGCTGGAAAGGAGTTGAAGAAGGCAACAGGACAGACTGCCCTGGTCAGGTACCGGGAATGGCCAACCGTTTACATGCAACTGGCCCTTTTTATTCCTGTACCCCTCTATTCTACCACTCTTGTTCTTCCCAAATCACCTAAATCCCTCCCTTGCCCTGCCTTTACTTCCCCCCTAAACGTCCCATAATAGAGTCCTGTGTGATCGTGAACTGCTTTTCCCCTGCATCCCACCCCTAGGCAGCAAGCTCCTTAGTCCAATGCTCACAGTGATGGGTGTCACGTCTGGATGTTGGGGCTAAGGCTCTGCTGGGACAGCCCTGGAGGAACCTAGACAGAGTGTATGTCCCTCAGGAGTCCTTAATTTGGGTTTTTGCCCGCCTTTGTGCCCCTGTGCTCCTCTGGACTTGTGCAGATGGGCCTTCGATAGGTAGATGGCCCCAGTGATTGGCCTGGGAGGAGCTAAGTAGTCTATTATCTGGTGTCCCCCTCCTGCCATTGTCTCTCTGAGCTCCTTTGTGGGTGTTCAGATGAGTTTTATCACATAACCTAACAGTCTAAGCAATGCTTCTACTTTCCTCCCAGATCCATCCTTGCTTCCACTCTCCTTACACTTTCTTCCAACATTTAAGCTGGATCAGGAATTCCTGATTTGGCCAAGCTGGCCTCCTGCCACAGCTTCGACTTTCTGCTCATCAGGGTAGACCACTCTTGTGCTTTGAGGAGATGGTACTTGAATCAACCTGCTCTCTTGGACTCCTTTGAGGTTCAGTGTCCCCTGGGGTCACACCTACCAGGTTTCTGGAAAAGTCATTCAGTCACATGTTTCTGTCACACCAAACTGAGTGCCTCTATAGTTCTGTATCTGTTTTCCTTCATAAGGCCATTTTTCAACGTTTCCTAAGCAGTAATTTCTGACTAATCGTCTGTTCTGATCATAAAATTCCCCATCAGCAGGATTAACATCTAGAAATGAGTCACTGACTCCATGGGTTTTGAGAAAACTACTACTAGATCAATTCATCCCCAATAAAACCCAGCGAAGCACCACTTCTCTACTGCACCAGGTCACTGAAAGACAGCCCAGTCAGCGCTGGTGCCCAGCACCGCAGTACTGGACTGATCTGTCCTGGGAGGTGAATTTTGCAGGGACAAAGACAAACCATGGAAGTGGGGCTAAGGCTGTGGAGGATGGCAAGAGGAGCAGGGAGGTGTGGAGGGGGGATCTCCCCGAGCAACCCAAGCATGTCCACCAGGCACTGTCCCATGCCCGTCTAAGCTTATTCCCAGGCGCAGATCTGACAGGTGAGAGACAGATGGACCAGACCATTCAGTGACTCACACAGGAATGAAATAGCTTTGTGCTGGTGGCCTTGAGACATACTCCACCCTGCCCTTCACCAGTGCGCAAGTCTTGTATTTGAGAAACAGGAGGCAAAAGGGTGGAGGGAGGCAGGGAGAAACGCCTGGCGTGAACCTGTGCAAGTGCAGGAAAGTTTTGTCTTGCAGGAAGACTTCTAATTTTAGACCTCACTTTGTCCTGTGCTGCTTTGCTGGCTCTTTCTGGCTCTACAGTTCAAAACCAGCGCATCGACCTCGGGATGCGGCCCAGCATTTAGCCCTTCACACACACACACGTGCTGCTTCACATTATTCACACAGGAAGCCGAAACACTATCTTATCTGTTAGATTTTATCTGTATTTTTTTTTTCTTTCTTTCCTTATGCCCTGAACTTCACGCACAAGTCTTGAGACGAGAAGCAGCCACACCACATATATAGCCAGGAACGCGTGTAGGGTAATAAAACGGTCACTGACAAAACTACAAGGCACAGTGGTGACATTTGGTCCTCCCACACTCTCCTCCTGTGTGAGAACACATCAGAAAAAAATAGTACATTCCGGTCGAGAGAGCAGAATGCGTTATTGAGAGGAGACAGGCATCGCGCTTGTCAGCATGGGCTGATCTAGCACTCTCGTTTCCCCAC
The DNA here is from genome assembly GCA_008711295.1 of Anarhynchus alexandrinus. NCBI lineage: Eukaryota > Metazoa > Chordata > Aves > Charadriiformes > Charadriidae > Anarhynchus > Anarhynchus alexandrinus. Next base: position 1,517,657 of record VUYV01000161.1, read on the forward strand.
CTAAACCCCTCAGCAGAGCGTGAAACAAAAGGAATAACTTCCACATGGAAAAACAAGCTGCTTACAAGTGGTGCAGATGAAAGAGATGGAAAGCCCCAGCAGCCTGCACTGGGCAAACTGCAAATCATGCCTGGCGGGTGCCATTTTACAGGATAATTTCCTGCATTCTGGGTCCGGCAGCTCGAGCCTGTTGCCCTGTGGTCTGGTGGGCCTGCAACGCTTAGAGGAGGACCCTGTTTTTGAAGCAGCCCAGATGACTTTGCAGTTTCAAACCTGCATGCTGTAAAGGGGCATTAACCCCAAAACATGCCGTCAGCACGGAGCGATGTGCGTGCATCCACAGCTAGATGCAGCGATAAGAGTGGTGGGACATGGTGTGTCTCCTACCCAAGTGGTAGCACCTACAGCAGCAGGAAATGGCAATGGTCCCTCTGCGTACCTCTCCTCCTTCCTAGGGGAGGGTAACACTGATCATGATGTCCTTACTTACAGCAAAATTAAGATTAAAGTGGCCATATTAAGAACACCTGCAGTGCACAAAGTCACTTTTATGAGGAAAATAGGAATCTGGGCTTGAGAAAGCAATTTCTCACCACTTTCTGTCCTGTAATTCTTAAATATAAGGATGCCTAAGATCTGACTGAAAAGTCCCAGATGCTTAAACATGGGTGTATTAACAAGTTCAGAAGTGTCCATTAGTGACTCAGAGGCAGGTAGCAATTAAGACATTACCAATTTTTCCAACAAATTAGTTCAGGGGCACCTCCTCACACAAAATTTGGTAGCAATGAATCAATGCACACCCACACACGTACACGCAGAGACCATTTTTACTTTTGAGGACTGCTGCACAATTGATTTTTCTACAATTTTTCAGAATAATTAGAAGAAGAGTTTGGGACTGAAATCTTATAGATTTGAAAAGCTGCAAGTGTCTAAAATAAAACAGTGAAAATGCGGATACATGCATCTCTTTAGACTCGGCAGTCAGTTTTACATCTACATTAGTGATTGCTTCAGTGAACTACTGACATAGGTCAGGTACAAACGAAATCACCATTCAAGGGAGACAGCGACTTAATGGAACGGACCAAAGCTGTAAGACAAATGCACCAAACCCTCAGCTTTAGTTGCTCAGAGGAAGCCAAGTCCATCTCTACACTTGCCACAGGATTTGGCGCAAGGCAGCGTTGGTGCTGTGTGTCAGCAGAGCCCTGCGCTCGGTGTGCAAACTGCGCAGCAAAACCAGAAATGGACTTAGGAACTTTCAAACAGCTGCTGTATGCAACGAGGCAGAGAGAGAAAAGCATGTGACAGCCTCTCAAAGAACTGAGAAAATGCTGAAGATATTAATAAAAATTCATCATTGCAGTATCAGATTAGCTGACAAAGGTCCAAAAGCCAGTTACCTAATCGGCTGGATTTTATATTTCACCTGCAGTAAGCAATGTCAGTTATTCACCACAACACAGCACTCTACATCATTGCTGTTGCATAGTCATTTGCACCCTTGTAAGTGGGAAGATAATTTATCTTGAGGCTGGTTTACAAATGAAAAGAGGCCTATGCAACCGCTTGGTTTGCTTGTCCGTTCCTCCATCTGTCAGCCTTTTCCCTCCCAAAAACTGGTGAATTAATTAGCCAGCTTCAACCAAAATCTAATGAAGTGGGCTGCAGAACCAATGCTCTTGTTATCTCTGTGAATGGAAGCCACACTGTCCTGTTCTGAGATTAACCCTCCCTAATATCTGACTTTAACATACAATGAAACGTTTTGTCATCAGAAGTTATCTTAAAGAATTTACAGGAGAAGAAAATGCAATCAGAGTAGGAATTTGTGTTAAGTATCAACAAAGCGAGCAAGATGATACCACCATGCTGAAGAAGACAACAGAGTAACAGCAACCAGCTGAGAAAAAAAGATTTGGGGTCGGGAAGGGAATGCTGGTGCTCAGACCATCTCCAGACAGCTCATCTTGTGAACAGGAGCGTAACGCGGTCCGTGTTCCCAGCAGCAGATATGGCCTTGCAGAAGACACCAATGGGATGTTTTTCATGTCCTTTAGGTGGCTGCCAGTGCAGGCTCAGAGTTAAGGCACCATTGTCAGTCTGCAGGTCTCTTTGCCCGCCTATAGCTCTAGGGTTAGGCGCAGTGGGGGCTGCCACCAGGAAAACAGAGCAGCTTACAGGTTGTCCCATATCCTGCAAGCGCTCGTGCACTTGGCCCAGAGCACAGCTCTCCAGGAAAGCTCACGTTGTTGCAGGCAGAGGAGCTGATGGAAAGGAGAGCTGGACGGGATGCCCAGACACCGAGTTACAAGCGCATCGTTCTCAGTAGCTGGTGTGTGCCGTTGGATGGCACGCAGCTCTTCACAGCTGTCACTTTGTACTAGCTGGTTTCCTTAGCCCGGCCCATTTATCATGTTATTTTCAGTGTTCATCTCAAACCTTCTCTAAATGTTATGACAGCATTTACCCTGTGAAATTGGGAAGCAATGAGACGACGAGAGTCATTGCTATTCCAACAAAGGCCAGAAAAGATGCAATTTCTTTAATTATTACAACAGCTTCTGCTCTTTTCAGTTCAAATTGTCTCATTCATAAGTTCTGCTGAGAAGTGACACCCAGTAATTACAGGTGTCCGCAGGACTGGGAGTGATTAGTGGCACTGCGAATACTGTGGTATCATTGTAATCCAGTGCATTACGTTAAAATGAGTCTTCATGACTCCTAAACTGTCTGTGTAGCATTTGAAGCAGCTTTTATTTTCTATCATATGGACAAATTCACTGCTAGGATAACTGAGCTCACTTCCATTAAAGGCAGGGACAGACGTCGTTTCCATTTCTACCGGACCACTGACCACACAGCACACCCGGGCGAGAAATAGAGGCCGGTGAGGCATGACCAAAACACAGGCAAACCACACAATCATAAAATATTTCTAGCAAAAAAAGAAAGCTTTCTAGAGTTTCCTCGAAGCACTGAAAAGATGCACGACATATTTTCTTACCCATGTTTGCAGGTCACTGATGTTTTGGACGGGTTCAGTCCCACCAGCTGCACACCACCTTTCACCAGCAATTTCTGCCATGAAGCATGCCTTGTGCCCTCAGCCATGTTTTGGGTGCCAGAACTATCTACATTTGACAGGTAGTAAAAAAGAAAAGGATAAATGAAACTTTTGAGTGATCAGGCCTTGGGAATGTCTGAGCGGTGGTTTGTTATCCCTTGCTGCCTCAAAAACACCGTTTGCAGAACTTGCAGGTAGCAGTGGGCGCTAGCTGCTTTTGTCTTACCATGCTCCTAGCAGCACGTATGCAGGATGATAAATTATACATAGTAAAGGTCCACTCTTATAGAAGTCCCCTGCTGCAACGCATGGTATCACAGCAAAAGCTGGCAATTCCGTGCCTGAAGTACCTCTATCTTCTGATCTTTCACATCCACTTTCTAATCACCCCACCCAAAGATTTAGTGTAAATGCTGGCGGAAGAGTGGACACACCTCGATAAGGCCAGGATTAGTTTAGATTTGTTGTCTTGGAAATTCACATAGCTCAGGGGGCTCCAAAAGTTGGCTATCGGTTTATGAGATGCAGTGCTTTTAAAAAACTGTAATTTTCCTTATATAAGGAAAAATAACCACTAGCAAACCAGTTCAAGAAGGATACAGATCTATGAGGCTTCCCTGCAATGTCAGGGGAAATCCAAAATTTGTATTTCCTTAGGGTCATGTTGAGGGTACTGAATTCCTGTGGAATAAAGTTGGTCAGCTTAAGGTCGTCTGCTTGGGAAAAACACTTAGGAAAGAAGTGAAATCCAGCTCGCTCCACAGACCTAAGGGGATGCAAGACCCTTGTAAAACACACTGCTTTTCACCTCCCTTCGTCCTTCTTCGTTCTCTTCTGTGCTCCCCTCCTGCCATCCTGTTGAGGGAATACTGTTTCATCCCTTCTTCGCTAAGGCACCATTATCATCTTACTTACACCTCTCATGGAAATCCTCTTGGGCCAGAACATTTGCAAGGAGTGAGTTCATGGTCACATTAGTACTGGGAAAGAAACTACCACCTTCTGAACCACTGGGGGTATCCACTTTTACTGGCCTTTCTGCTGCCCCCTCCACTCTGTTTGTCCTATTTATTCATCCTGATTAGGCTGCCAAGGCTTGCTGAAAGGAGGCTTGACATTTACTCGTCTTTGATATTCCTTACGTAGTTCAAGGTGTTACAAAATCAGCAGCGAGGACACCTTACAAAGCCACTTGGGTCTGCACTCACCTTAGTTAATTATTCTTGATGAATCAATGTCATATCTGAACAGAAGAAAAAAGTTTTCACACATCAGGTTACTGAAAAATAGTGGATTTTAAAACTTTTAAACTTTTTAATTAACTATTCCACTGTTCCACTCTAAAAGTGACTCTTAGACTTACTGAAAATATGTATCTTCAATACCCAGAGCAAGCAGAGATTGCAGTTGTACTGCATGAAATGCTTAAGACAACTAGTTGGTTTTTTCCAACATGGTATTCGTTTAGTTAATGAAACTAAAGATCAGCAAGTTGAGAAAACATGCAAACAAACATTAAGGGAAAAATAAACCAAATTCAATAATCTCTCTTGTGTATAATAAAAGATCACAAAGTTCAGCTGTGAATACCTTGCAGTCATATTTACGGGATGACGAAAACAAGGAACAAATAAAGAATAATCACCCGAGCCTGCCAAGGCAAAACCCGCATGGTTACTGGAAGGATTATGGGGAAAACTTCCTTTCTGAGCTAATTCTTACTGAATTGTCTCCTACAGAGCTTCCTGAACTTTTTGAAGAATCTGTGATGGGGACCACTGAAGGGACGCAAGCAGTATCATGAAGAGAGTTATCTCTCTTACAAAGAGATGGCACTGTTAGGAAGAGAGACAGAATAGAATATTTCAGTTGGAAGGGACCTACAACGATCATCTCATCCAACTGCCCGACCACTTCAGGACTGACGGCCTGATATGTCACTCCAAAACGGAGGTTTCAATTCTGAGTAAAACCCTCCCAAAGTTTGCATCATTTCTCAGAAAACAGGATCAGAAAAATTCAAATTATGTGCTTAACATACTGCTTACCAGTGAAGGCTTTGGCAGAGCACAGCATTTCTCAGGTCTTTCAGAACTGCCTTGTTCTAACCGAGATGTGTCGCAAATGCCCTTTCTTCAACCTGTTGAAGACAGATTATAGGAGAAAAAGTATTAACAATTTGTTAATAATTTATAGGTAACATTATTCTGACATTGTGTAGCTTCTTTTGTTTACATTTTGAGATTTGAGTCTTATTTTATGTTGACTTTTGACTAAGGATTGCCCTATTTGGAGAGGACAATAAGGAAATAACTTCCCTCTTCCAGAGAACACTTAATGGTTCGTTAGATGATTACACACAGCCGCAGACACCCACAATTTACACATTAGTCTTAGAAATCTGTGTGACAACTAATCCAAGCCTATCTGCAAGGGAGAGAAATAAAATACCCCATTGTGTGTTGGTGACTTGAACTGTATTTTGATGACTACTGCAAAGTTCATTGTTGCCTTTGGTAAAGTCGGATTCAACACCCATCATTTAAAAACAAATTAATTTCGAGAAAACAGACCGGGAATCATTTGAATTCAGCTTTTACTCGTGCAGTAGCTAGAGCAATCTTTATCCGAACAAAGGCTTCGGGAATCTTAGGAGCAATTTCCTCAAATTCACTGCCGTGAGTTTTCCCCGGGAACTTCGCAAAGTTTCACTCGGGGAGGCGATGGCGACGGGCGAAGCAGCAGGCAGCCAGCCCCGAGGCCCTCCTCTCCCCCTGTCCAGCCCCGACAAGCCATCGTTTGGCTTTAAAAACGACTGGNCAGGGTGACACTCTAGAAAGCTATTTATTTGCCCTTCGCGCTGGGAGAGCAGTTGCTGCTGCTCCTCACCGCGTCCCCGCAGGATGCCGTTCCAGCAGGGCTCTGCCCGGACGCGGCAGCGCACCGTCCTTCTGGTGGGGATGGTGGTCCTGTTGGCCGCCCTCGTCCTCGCCGTCGTGCTGGCTTCTGTCCTGACTCACGGGAAGCAGGAGGTCAGTCCCAGAATGATGAAGTGGAAGGACCGGGGGACCACTAAGAATCTGCAAGAAGTCATCCTGGGAAGATGCTACAGCTACGTCATGGCGCGGTACCCTGAGCTGGGGTGAGTAGCGCGCCCGGTCGTGCATCAGGTGTGTCGAGTGAACAGAAGAGAGCTGCCTCTCACCTCCACCCGGCCCTGTCCACTAGTTTTGCAGTGGCAGAGAGATATCAGGAGAGTAAGACCCCTGTTCTGTAGCAAAATGCACAAATTCAGACAGCAACTGTCGGTGCCCCGGTGGTGGCTTTTTAAAGAAACTACCTGCAGTGACAGTGTAAGTAGTACTAATCCGAGGTCAATATATAATCATAAATGGATTTTGCAACTTCCTTAAAGCCAGCTAAAATAAAAGCTGGGTTCTAACAGGTCTGAGTACATGGAGGTGAAGCAATTTGCTGTAAAGCTAATCTGCCCAAAATCCTGTAGCGTGTGACATTGCATTCATGTAACCGAAACTACACTGGAGGGAGGGAAAGGCGAAGATTTGGCACAGATTTATAGGATGGACAAAAATGTTAGAAAAGCATTGAGAAATACCTTGGGGCTATCCAAACCAGATGTGTTTAGCATGTGGGTAAGACTTAGCGATGAGCAGAGACAGCTTGCAGGGAGGGGTGCAGATGGCTCGCAGCGCCAGCTCGGCCGTCCCAGGCAAAACCTTCACCCAGGGGTGGTCCCTGCTCAGCCCATCACAGCAGGTAGTGCAGCAACACCCCGAGCAGCCCACCGCTCCGCTGCTGCAGAAGAGGAGTCCCTGGGCCCAGGTCTGCAATAACATATTGGGGCTGAGAACTGATTTGCTGACCCCTGGCCCCGCAGGGAAAAGTAGAGTGCGATATAAGGAGTGCCCTGGGTCCCCCTGTGGGTATAGGGGACACCCAGCTCCTCAGGACAGCAGCCAGGGTCTCTCAGCAGGGACCCATCCATCACTTCTGTGGCACAAGCCACCCAATTTTGTGTCCTCAGTAAGCCCCTGGCAGATATTTCCCCCACCTCGGGCTGAGCGCAGCGGGGCTGCCCCACACCTCGGCCAGGTGGCGGAACCATCCTGGTCTTTGTCTTCAGAAAGACAATTGCCACCTCTTGTTTTCATGCCATTGAGCTGATGAGAACAAAGCTGTACATAGTTTGCTTGCATTTGGATTTCTCTCAGCCTCGGATGTCTGGTGCTGTGAAAAAGCTGATTTGCAGCATTTGAAGGGAAATGGGCACATGGAAAATCACGGCCTGAGCGTGCAGAGACTTAAATTCGCGCTTTACATTAAACACCAAAGTGGGTTTAGTGAAGGGAAGGGGGATTCTCTTACAAATAAAATTTAAAAGCTTCTGAAGCTTTTGCAAAATCATGTACATGTTTCTAAAAGCACACATTAATTTATTAATGAAGTATAGGCTCACTATTTAAATCTGAAATTATTTTGAAATCGAATAGCCTTTATTACTTATGCTGGTTTTGTTCAAATTGGGGTGCTGAAGGTATAAAAAACACTTCTGTGTGAATAGGTGTCCAGCCAGTTTCACATACGTGTTCATTCACAACACAGTCTGAATCTAACCTGAGAATATTTTTTTAAGCAATTCTTTCAAGGACACTTTTTAAAAAATCACAAACCCATGATCATAAGTTTTCTAAAAGGTTCTTTTTACAAGGCATAACGTTTTGTGCTATTCTTAATCCAGCAATGTTTAATAGCTTCATGGCTGTCAGCTCACTTCTTTTCAGATGAAATGACTTCTATATAGTAGGACCCTTTTATGTTTTATTTTATTCAAGAAACAATGTGAAATTTATCCAAGGCAGAGCGCACTGAAAAAGGAAAAATATGCTGATTTACCTGAAATGTTCAGGAGGTTCCTGAACAGAGAATTAAACCTAGGTGCTTTTCTGGCAATCTAACCTGAGATCCCTCATTTCTGATCCTGCTGAGCTCGGTGCGGTTTGTCGTGTAACCAACTGCTTCTGTCTCTGACATTTTCTGATAATGAAGCTGGTGCCTTTAGGACACATCAGAGAGCCCTGTACCTTTCATCCCATGCTCTTTCATCATTAATGTAGGTCTTGGATCATGCGTCGCGTGAGATCTTAAGTGCAGTCAATCAAAGAAAAGGAGTAGGAACAGGGAACTGCAGAAACTCGGGCAGGCGTATGAGCTGAGCAAGCGGAGTCCTATACCAGTTAGGACTTTCGTTCTCCCACCATGAGAACCTCGCTGCCTTGGTTAGAAATTTTCTCACTTCCTCATAAATTTGTCCATAGTCTGTTCTTGCCCTTTTAATCTTAGACCAACACAATTTTTTTTAGACCAACACAAATTTTTTTTTGTTTAAAAAGCTCTGCTTTTAGTAAACTCATGGACGTTTCCTCATATTTTTACTTTTTTATGTCAGAGCCACTAAGTTCCATCTTTGACAATATTTCTTTTTTTTTTTTAAATAGCAATCTATTCACTGCAATAGTTAGTGAGTGTGACTGTTTACTACATTTTGGAATGCCATATTTCAAATTAGAATAGCTGGCAGGTTTTGGAAAAAAGGGAGATTGTTGACAGCTGAATATAGACTTTATAATGTTTCTAGATATCACAGATGGATTTAATGGGGGCCACAAGTCTGTAGCCCCCATTTAGCTCTGCTTTTGCAACTGTGTGCTATAAATCATGTGAGAAGGCCACGGACGTGCTAATGTACACCTTCACCATCACGGCTGCTTTAACCCTAGAGGATACCTCCTTGCGCTCTCCCTCATCCTACTGGAGCACCGGACACCCTACACGGTCAGCACACGCCAGTCACGCTCTTGTCTTTTCCGATATGAACTGTGGGCTGAATCCGAGCCCAGTCAGGCCACTGGAGACAATTTTGCTGTCTGCAGTGGAGTTTCGTAAGCACCTCATGCAATCAGATTTTATCCTGTTGATTTGCTTATTCTCCAACTTCATCAAAATGTTCAGGCGCCGTATTGAACTTGCTCACCAAAGAACAGTTCTCAGGTACCGTATGCAGCACCTGCTGGTAATAATTCTGCTTAACTGCCTGTGTGCAATACAATCTGTGGTTTTATTTCTGCTGCTGACTGGGTGACTCTTATCATTTGTACACATACAGTTCCCTCAGTCAGTCTTCCTGCGCAGAGCTATCGTCGTGCCAAAGTTGAGGAGAAACAAGCAGGGAATACCAAATGCTTCAAATAATGCGTTTTCAGTATTAGCCCCATTTTTAGGAAAAAGTGCGGACGGTGTAGCAGCCTGCTTTAGGGGTTTCATTCCCTGCACACATCCCTAGATGCATGCATTAAAGAGTAGTATATCATTTTGGCTTCCCTGGAAAATACTGGCTGCTGCCAGAAGGCAGAGCTAAAGCAACAGTTTGTCACAGCTCAATAGCCTTTTTTTTTTTTCTCAACATTAACAAAAGCTGCAAGTTCTGCTTTCACCAGTCTTGCAAAAATTCCGTACTCGTCAACCACAGCCATTGGTATGTATTGTAGTTTTGTCTGAATAAAGGTCAAAGGCAGTTTGGTCCGAAGGAAGGATTTGACCTCAACTTACTTCATCTCCTCCTTCCCAATAACACGGACTCCCTCTTGTGGCTACCGAAACACTCGCAATTCTCATACTCCAGGTCTCATGCACTGCAAATTTAAATTTATAGAGATTATCCCTGGTATAATCAGAGGAGGGCAGTGGGATGGTGTGCCCAGAGCTGCAGGCTCAGCAGCACCAGGCTTGGCCAGGGCCAGGTCAGTGCCAGGTCTTTCAGAGAAGCAAGGCTGGTCGAGACCAGCTGTGGCAACCCAATCACTTGCCCATGGCTCGAAGGATGTTGTTTATGGTGGTTTTGCACCTTGATGCCTGCTGGGGGAGAACAGGTAATAACAGATGTAGCATGAAACTTGTTGATATGAAGTTGACTGGTTTTCTTCTTCACCATGTTTGAATTGGCAGGCTGAGGTCAGATACCATCAGCACTTTGTGACCTGGGGAAGGAAGGGAGAAGACACGTTATCTAAAAGGTCGTAGTTACTCATTCCCAAAANCTGATATGAAGTTGACTGGTTTAGTTTTCGTCTTCACCATGCTTGAATTGGCAGGCTGAGGTCAGATACCATCAGCACTTTGTGACCTGGGGAAGGAAGGGAGAAGACACGTTATCTAAAAGGTCGTAGTTACTCATTCCCAAAACACAAACAATGCCTTTTTTTCAATCGACATAAACTCATCTTACGTTTGCAGCTCAAGAGATTTTTGATTCCCAGATAATGACTGTCCCCCCCCTTAGATCTGTGGTCACTTCTCGGTCTCTGATTCACCCAAACTAAGCCAAATTTGCAAGGACCTACTATTTAAAAATGGCTGAAGTCAAGCCAACTTAGTTTTTCTCTAACCTCTGCCACTGAGAGAGCACCAAGGGCGCAGGCAGGGAGCCACTTCAGTAACGGATGTGACCCTCCAGGCCCAGCAATCTTACCGGATCTGTCTAAGCAATGCAAAAACCCGGTGATGGAGCTGGGAAGCGCAGACTTTCAATAAATTTTTCATGCAGTGTTGACTGGATGTGCAACATAGATTTCCCCCTTAAATACAATTGGACCAACTAATGTTGCTTCTACAGTTAAATTCCTGTTAAAACAAATTGTAACAGTCTGTAGTTCCATTAAATTTAGTAAAGGTTGGTGCGTGTTCAGGAGAGTTTTGTCTCCTGACTTCATGATCGTGAACGCGTTTTGTCTTTCCACTCCTTTGCAGCCTGTGGAGATGGAGATATGTTTTGTGAAAAAGAACATATGGAACATGCAGCATAATTTCTTCCCGAAAGAAATCTGGGGTTTGTTGTTGTATGCTTACTTTTGCATTTTGACTTCATGCTTTGCTAGGCATTTTTAATTTAATTTCCTTGTATTTGTTCACTGATTGTTAACGCTTTCACATCAAGCATAGCACTAAGCAACAGCCATGATTTGATTCAGTGTCACAAAAACCTTAGCTTTATTTTATATAACCATGCCATTGTACTCAAACTTATCTGAGATTTGTGTTTTTGTGAGGAAAAAATGACTTACATAAGAGAAACTTCTACTGAATCAGTCTACTGAAGAGTATGGTGTTACTACCAAATCCTAATGTATTAGCATCCCTATTAGAGTGCACTTCAGAATTCTGAAGTTTCTCAATTTCATATACATTAAATAGCAAAAGACTTAGCTTTTCTTTTTTATTTTAAAAAAATACACTTTCTAAAAAAATTTGGAATTGTTACACCATCTCTTGTGGTTTCAGAGCAAAGAAATGGCTTTATTTGCACTACGTATCTGCAGAAAAAGTCATGGGGGCCAGGTGGACAAACTGAACATGAGCAACCAATGTGCCCTTGTGGCAAAGGCCAACGGTATCTTAGGCTGCACAAGGAGGAGTGTTGGCAGCAGGTGGCGGGAGGTGATCCTTTCCCTCTACTCAGCACTGGTGAGACAGATCTGCTGTGCTGGGTCCAGTTCTGAGCTCCCCAGTACAAGGAAGTCATGGACATACCTGGAGCACATCTAGTGAAGGGCCACAAAGGTGATTGAAGTGTCTGACATACAGGGAGAGGCTGAGTGAGCTGAGACTGTCCAGCCTGGAGAAGAGAAGGCTCAGGAGGATCTTATCAGTGTGTATAAATACCTTACTGGGGGAGTAAAGAAGAGCTTTTCTCACTGGTATCCAGTTGCAGGACAAGGGGCAATGGGCACTGATTAAAATACAGGAAATTTCATTTAAACATAAGAAAAGCCTACATTTTTTTACTGTGAGGGTGATCAAAGAGTGGAACAGGTTGCCCAGAGAGGTTCTGTTTGCTCCTTTCTTGGGGATATTCAAAACCCGATTGGAGATGACCCTGAGCAATCCGCTCTCAGCTGGGGGCTGGACTAGATGATCTCCACAGGTGTCTTCCTATTCTTCTATTTCTTAGAAAATGCTTTTAGACTTGCAAGAGGTCCACTGGGTAACTAGGAGAAGAGGTGGTGCAGAAGCTTTTTGGCTTATCTGTACTGGCAATAGTGTTGATATCTGTTCCTCCTTTTGGTTTGTCTCTTGGTATTAAGATGGGCACTGTATCACTTGGGCATTTTAATAAGCGCACACTGCTTATTAAAATGCCCAAGTCAGAACTTTTGTTGCGATACTTCACTGTACACTCTTTCCCTCCCTATTTCATGTGCCAATGCTTTGACTTTAATACCTTTTCTGTGTTAGCCTTTGCTATAGGAAGCATGAACAGTTCTGGTTTCCATTTCTTCCGCCCTTCAATATTTATGACAACATCTTCTTTTACAATTGTTTCTCCCTAACTTGTATGAGAGGGACTTTGACCACTCTTGTAATTTCTTGGTAACTAAGGTATGATCATTATAAACGTTAACAATTGTTTGAGTCTTACTCAGAGGTACATTTCCACTGAAGTATGAGGTATTGAGCTTTAATGAGGAACTGGAATATAACATTCAGTAGGCACAAATTGGTAGCTATTAGCACTTTAGGATGTAGAGGCAGGGCTACTGATTCTATAGGTGGTCCTTCAAATGAGTCCTCGTGCTGTTTAAGGCAGGTTTCCATAATTATTCTGGGCTATAAAATAGGGCTCCATTTGGGTTTTATTGTCATCTCTTTCTTGAGGCAGTTCATTAGAAAGAAATCGTTTTCTCTTTAGCAAGAGATAAGTTCATATGGCAGTGAGTAGATATCATTTATTTGTTCTTGAGATAGTTAATCGCCAGCATATTTATTTCTGCTCTCCTGGAGTATAAACATCAGTGCTAGACTGTGAAAGGCCGTCCAGTTCTGTGCACAGCTCATACTCAGTTCTCTGCAGAAAATTTACCCTCCCAGGCTGTAACTCCACTGACAGCAGCAACCCAAAGTCTGAGACTGTCTGCAAATTTAAGGGGCAGATTTCAAAAGATGCATTGTCTTTTCTCCATCGCCAACATCAGTGTACTTCTGAGGTACAGAAATGCTGCTGAGATCTGAATTTATCTCTCGCTTTGGCAGCCATATGTCAGCTTGTCTGTCTGTTGTCTATATTGATTTATAATCATATAAAAATTGTTATTAAATGACTGTATTTCTCACATACTCAAACTTATTACGTATACTCAAACTTCTTACATTTATTTAACAGTGGTTAGATATTTAATGGCTCTTACTGCAAGATTCTGTAGGATTTCAAATAATTTTTCACATTTGGGTTAGCTTATGCATACTGCATCACGATTACCCCACCATCATATATTAAAATCTCCTTGCAGTGAAGGTCCCCTTTGGTTTTAATGCCAGATACAGGAGAGAATATCATTCTGTCTGCATTCTACACATTAATCAGAAGTATTTGTTGATGAAATACTGTTCAACTTAGTTGTCTACTGCAACTTTATGCAGCTATCTAGTCACACAGTCGGTTAGCTGCCTGTTCTTCGCCTTCTCTTTGTTTATTGATGTTATGGAATTGGCTATACAAAACCATGGCTGGTGGCTGTCTAAATTATAGTACCGCCCTAGGACTGAAATTATTAAATGTTTGGATGAGCCAATCTAAGAGCTTGTTGTTGCTGAGAGGGAGAATCCTGTTCCCTCCCACCTCTCCCTGTTTCAGCTCTTGTGTAACGTCTGCAGAGATGCCAGGGAGAAGGACCATGCTCAGAGGTGGCTCACTGATGGAATCGCTCAGCTCTCATTGCTAAAGTGTGGTGGAAACTCGAGAACTGTTTAACACCCCAGAGCACCGTGGGGAAATATCACTTTGCTTATCCATAGGGATAGGAGGAATAGATCATTTTTCCCTCTAGGGTCTAATGAAAATCTTCCTCGAGTGTCCAAGGGTAAAAACAGATGCAGTCTATCTTCCCAGGAGATGACACCAAGATAAGGTATTAGCAAGGAGCTCATTCACAGGCGTGCTATATCTCCAGTTTGTTCCCTTGTCCTTGTCCAGCTGACACCTGCTGCCCTTGAAGCAGGGACTTCTCCTGACTTACTGCATTTATGCCACATCCCAGCAGTTTTAGTTCTATAATGTGCTGCAAATTCATGTTCTGGAAAAAAAAATAATCTGCAGCTGCATTAAGCCATTCAGTGTTTCCCTGCAATAACATACTTTTACTTAGATCATTCTTCTAGAAGTGTTTTTCCAAGTTTAATATTAAAAAGAAAACAATACTAAAAATACAGCTTCTAATCAAGGGGTAAGATGCCAGCTTAAATTTGTTCCCTCTATATCTGTTGAAGACATGTTTCTCACTTTGAAGCCTAAACTGTAGAGCAACTGTGACCCTCTGTCAAAATGCAGTCCAGGTGAGACCGCTGCCCTGCTGGGGGCTGCGTCCCACCTATAGAGCATCGCTGAAAACACCATCTGCTTAAGCAGCTTGTTTTTCACCCGGGAAAGCTGAAATCCAGCCAGCAAAAAAAAGATCTGCTTATGTAGATGAACTCTTCACTGGTTTATAGCTGCCACCTCTTGGCTCAGCCCTTCCCGGAAGGGTGATAAGGCTTAGTGTTTTCCTGGAGCACCGATTCGCAACTCACATGAAATACTCCAGGAGCTATAAACCAAAGCGACAAGTACAGCTGCCCTTACAACCCTCTCATTCCTGCCAAAGGTGAAGGACCGGTGTGACAGGGAGCTATCATCTGTTCCAGGTCATTCCTCGTACACGAACATACACAACCCTGAATTGCACCCAGGGGAAACCTCACCTTGTACTTCTTTTTCCAGACCTCCAGACTCCTCACCTCTGCCATGGGGAATTTAATTGCTCTGCCTACGGGCAGCCTTTCCGGAAGTCATCTTTCTCTGAGACAGAGATCTCTGTTTCTGTCCCCAGTCAGATCCTGTGATGGTTCCTTTACTGGCTTTACTGAACTATTTAATTAACAGAGAGCAATACTTACAAAATCAAGCTGCCAAAAAACCCAAGTATGTCATTCTCATATTGAAAAGAAGTCAGTTAGCATAAATATTACGGTGGCAAACACTTTGCAATAATTAAACTAAGTAGGCAGTGAGAGGTTAGTGCTCATTGAAGACGTTGAGATTGACAGCTCTTCCATGATTTTTTTCCTTCATCCTTTCTCTTGGTAGCTTTTCCCCTCTCTATTATCCTAATGCTAAAAGCAGCAGACAGTTGTCTCCTCAAATCCTCAGCGATGACAGCATATTGGCTGACCTCTCTTAATTCGCATTTGTCTGATTTTTAGCACAAAGATACCTGATGGGAGATTTTAGGTGCTGGAATAATGGGAACGAAGCTGCGCGTACCCATTTTCTGACTCAGTGGTCTGGAGATGGGTCGGGCCACCACCCGGCGTGAAGAACCGCACGCCTTTGGGGTTGACCTCAGCTGCTGCTCCTGACAAGTCCCTTCTCCCGCGTGATGGCAGTGTTCTCCTTGGGTTCCTCTCCTCCAGCCTGCTGCTCACGTTGGCTGCAGACAAGTCCAACCACAGCTGCCTGGGCTGAGCTTGGCAGCGGCTCCAAAAATGCTGCTCCAAAGCAGCAGTGAGACACGGCGAGGCTGGAAGAAGGGAAGGGGCAGCAGAAGGAAACCCAGAAATATTTAGGGTGAAAAGGGAGCAAAAGGATTTGGGGTTGCAGGCGGCTTCCCCTCAGCAGAGGCATAAAGGTTATTGTTCATTGTGTTTTTGGTTTTTTTTGTACAACGTAAAGACATGGCTTTAAGCTCACATGAAAAAACAAATTGACTATGGATGTATAAATTGCCCTGCTGTTTACAGCCATCAGAGTTTACCTAAAAGCGGCAGATAAACTGACGCACAGGCAAAGATGGGGCTGTTAGATGCAGAACCATCGCTACACCATTTAGATGCATTCTCCTTCTGAGACTCTGGTCTTTTACAGGTGAAGGCGATGCCTTAGACTCCCACAGAGTGTGAATTGGTCTTATGCCTTTAAGGAGCTTTGTTGTAACCACAGACTTCTCACTGACTTTTCAGAGAGCCACATCTCTGAGTGCACAGGTGCATATCTGCATTAGTGTTTCAGCTAACGGTGGTAGCAAAGAAGAAGGATTTTCTTATCCAAGTTGCAACTGCTGGTGAGGTTTGATCCCTGCAAAGGTCAGTTACATAGAGGGCTCTGGGGACTGTTTCCAGCTCTAACTTCAGGGCCCCACCACAGAGCCACAATTAAAAGCTCAGTGTGGCCTGAAGACATTGTCATGTTTTAGAAAGAAAACTCAGGACCTTGGAAGAGCTGCTGTTGACTGCAGGGGAGACCACGTCTCAGCAGGGAAGTCTCTCAGCAGGTAGAGTGATTTGAACAATATGAGCAGAGTTGACTGAGTTCTCCAGAACAAAGCCTGGAAATCCGTTTTGCTTGCAAATTTAAAATGGGTGCCATACTTGAAGCACCTCTCTCAAATTTCTGAGTAAAAAACTGGAGGCAACACAGCCCGAGGAAATGCTGCCCTTCTTAAGATGTTTTAGCATCCAACGTCAGTCCAGTGCTGAACTGAAAGCAAGACATCGTTCATGGTGTAACTGAAATCAGCAGGGATGAAACTTATCCTTGATATTATACAAATTAAATCAATTTAAATTGGGAATGAATTTGCTCCATCATGTCCAGTTAAAGAAAAAAAAAATTATGAAGTAAAGAAAAAAAAATATCTGTATTAGTAGTGATTTCCCAGGTAGCTCAATGCCATCCCATTCCTTTAAGTGAAAGGGTACTCTTTCAAGGTTAGCCAGACCAGTGTACTGATATGCAAGAGATAATGATGCAGAAGCTGTCCATTTTTCTAATATGCACATTAAAGTTTGGCTGCTAGGATAGCTGCTAATGGAAATATTCTTGGCCCCAGCTTCCGTTTGATAGATTAATGCGATATTCATAAAAAAGGTAAATGGATAGAAATACTCAAATTCATCGGCAAATGAAACTTCTACCAAAATGTAAGGACAAATGCAGGATACGCTTTGCAGTGTATAGAACATTCAGATTTAATAAGGAAATGTAGTTTTAATGGTTGTTTTTATCCCAGCCCTTATTCAATGCTGTACTGTATGCAGGATATAGTCTCTGTGTCCAGAAGGTCGTAAGGCAAGTTCTGCAGTGCTCTCTTTCCAGAGGAGGGGTGGCAGGTTCGGTTCCTGTCTTTACAGCAGGTTTCACAGTGTTCCTTCTAGTCAGTTACTTATTATTTCATATTTAACAGCATTTCCCAAACTCTATTCATAAAAAAAAGGTCTGAAAAAAAATTAACGTAAAATTAGAGCATATTTGTTTTACATGTCACTGAATTTGGATTAAATATTTCAGATTCTGTAGTTGAATAAAAGGCTTTAAATATTTCAGCGTAAACAAAGTTAGCCTCAAAGGAAGAAATCCATTATGCATAAAGTTATGATATTTGCAGACATGATGCTGAATAAATACACAACCCGAAACATACAAACAAAAACCAGAGGAGAGCAATGTGCCCTTGTGGCCAAGAAGGCCAATGGTATCCTGGGGTTCATTACAAAGAGCGTGGCCAGCAGGTGGAGGGAGGTCATCCTCCCCCTCTACTCTGATCTGGTGAGGCCACAGTACTGTGTCCAGTTCTGGGCTTCCCAGTTCAAGAAGGACAGGGAACTACTGGAGAGAGTCCAGGGCTACAAAGATGATCAAGGGACTGGAGCACCTCTCTTATGAGGAAAGGCTGATTGACTTGGGTCCATTTAACCTGGAAAAGACAAGACTGAGAGGGGATCTCATCAATGCTTATAAACATCTAAAGGGTGGGTGTCAAGAGGATGGGGCCAGACTCTTCAGTGGTGCCCAGTGACAGGACAAGGGGCAATGGGCGCAAACCAGAACACAGGAGATTCTGTCTGAACATAAGGAAAAGCTTCTTTACTTTGAGGGTGACAGAGCATTGGCACAGGCTGCCCAGAGATATTGTGGAGTCTCCTTCTCTGGAGATATTCAAAACCCTCCTGGATGTGATCTTGTGCAACCTGCTCTAGGTGAACCTGCTTTGGCCGGGGGGGTTGGACAAGATGACCTCCAAAGGTCCCTTCCAACTCCTACCATTCTGTGATTCTGTGGCTCTGTGACTTCTGTAGCTGAATTAGATAAATTTAATTAACCGGCAGACTAGGGATCTTTTTCTCACCCTCCCTTCTGTAAACCAACAAAGAAAACAAAATGAGCCCATTCTGTGACTGATCACTTCCCAATGAGAAGTTTGGAGCAGCCTTAAGAGGACAGTTTGTTTCTCGGGCATTTTTTGGCAAGGCATGTGTGCTTGTTTCAACCTGAAACTGTTCTTGCTGGAATTTTTAGCATACCAAGTGCCAGCAAACTTCTCATATTGTTTTTGGGAGGTCCAGAGCTACAGCAGGTCTCTGCCATTACTTCAGCTCAGTATGAGTTAAATGCTGCACACCAGACAAATATTTTCTTGCTTTGCTGGAAAAAGGGACAGATGAAAGTTTATTGATAGTGTCTGCCTCAACAGTGAGGCTGGAAAGAGGGGCATATCTTCCTGGAGCCGAGATTAACAGGTCCTAAAGTTTTCTCACTGCTTATTTTTTCGTATATCAACCAAAATCACAGTTCTGTGTGACTGGTAATCTCTTTGAGATGTGAGGCAAAAACCTGTATTTCATATGAGAGAAACAGCTTTCCAGTGGCAAATCAATGGATTATTTTTATTAAGTTGTAAAAATATATATGTTGATAGGTAAGGATAGCAAAAATGAAATATTGGTTAGCTTTGGTACGTATTTTTTCACATTAAAGATCTGTATTGTGATTTCTAAAACAGTGCTGAAATTGCCTAGTTTCTATAAAAGCCCATCTTCATGCCTTATGATTCTTCTGTGTGGTACAACTAAAAGTACCACACTGACTTCCAGCTGTAGAAGAGCTTCCCCCATTTGAAGGCTAAGCCCTACCGCTTCTGTTACATGGAATATATAGTTCTGCTCAGCTCTGCCAGGACTGTGGATAAAGACTCTTCTCTCAGCTAGAAGTGACATCCATGCACATCATCAGCTGCTGAGCTTGGTGTCTAGAAATGCCAGAAGGCTGATGCTTTGAATTCGTGACTCAGCAAGCGGTCTCGGCAGGATGGTGCATCACCTGGATGGTTGTTGCTTCGTGCTTCTCATAGCCGTGACTTGAGTCCGGCAGCAGAAATGCTTTGTACTGCGTCTGTCACCGATCTCTCTGCTTTGGGAATAAAAAAAGAGGTTTTCTTATGATTCCTTGAAAAATATTTTGTCTTCTGAGAGCAAGCTTAAATGCTTTGCAATATGGAAGGATGAATGACCAGGTAACCAGCTGTCGCCTGTGGCTGTTATCACCATTATATATAACAGATTTCAGGAGTAGCTTTAAAAAAAAAAAAAAAAGTCCTTCTAGGAGGACAAATCATTTGACAGATTAGAAACTGTAAGCCATATAAATGTCTTTGAGATGTACCGGTGCTTACAGCCAAGCCCTACAAATTCTTTTTATGATACCATTTACTGTGCAAAGCAAAGGGGACAGCTGCCTATTTTGTAATGTCGCCCCTTACAAAGTGGGAGTCCTCTCTTTTGGATGATTCAGTGCGGTCATGTTGTAATCCTGTGTCAGAGGGAGAGGTATTTACAACTTGAAGTACCAAAGTTGGGAGGATGGTCTCTGTGGGTTACTTACACAGTTTGCAGCCAGAGGCAAGCTCTTCCAGGAGAATATTTAATACACCCAAGTTAAACCCTGCTAAGTAAAAGATGTGAATGCCCCCTAACATGACAGTGCAACAGCAAAACAATGACAGTGCTCCCTAGAGCATCTGCAGTTTGGCTTTTTATTTCTACAGTGATTGTAACTGAAGGTGCATTTAGACCTCTGGATAAAAGACAATAGCCCAGTAAAAAATCATCATTGTTGTTAGTCTTTACTTACCTGGAGGTAAATTTGGTTCATATAAACAGGAGGTGTGGTCCCTAACACAGCTGCGGCTGCCCCTGTAACAGCCTGGCATGGTAAGAAATGAAATTCAGCACGTGGCCAGAGCTGCCCCGCTTGGCCATACAGCTGGAGACCCTCCAGGCTGACCTGCCTTGCTCCCGCCCCCAGGCTCTGCCTGCATTTCAGGCAGCACTGTACAGTGGCAATGCCTGAGCTAGTTTTAAATCAGCAAGGACATGGGATGTCCAAGGCTGCGGGATGTCTGCGTTCAGATAGAGCTCTGCAGGGTAATGCGCTTGGCTGCCCCAAGAAGGAGAGATGAGGACTTACCCACCACAGACCCTTCACAGAGGAGGGACTAGAGGAAGCTGGGGCATGGAAACCTGCTGTATTAACCACCTTGGTGGTATGACCTCCTGATAACCAGTATCATATATTATGCTAAGTTAGATTTGTTACTACATAAATAAAGGCAGGTGGGAAGGCAGGCCAGGGACATCTTGCCATGTGATGCTGGCCCAAGCCCCTGTGGTGTGTCCGATAGAGGCATTCCCTCTGGTACGTAGTGCTGGCAGGTGCTCTTGCTTTCTTCTGGACACAGATAGACAAGAGTCTGGCCTTCTCTTTGTGTGAAGTTTATTTTCTGTAAGGCTTAGGAGGGGAAGGAAGAGAGTTCGTGTCCAGACAGCGAGGAAATGTCCAGGAGCTGACAAGTGGTTCTGGGTCCCGGAGTTTAGATGTGGCCCATGTAATACAAACTGCTCAACTCTCTGCGTTCCAGTTTGCCCCTCTGATGCTCAAATAGGCACTCAGTAGAAATCTTGATCAAGTTCAGTAGTACGAATGAGATTGCACAACTGTAGGGAAGACTAACTTGAAAATGTTTGGAAATCTTCAATGATTTACTACCGTTTTTCTTAATCCCTTTGGGACTATTTTTAAGACTAATCAAGTTCCACATCCTACATGTACCAACCGGTAACAAAGGCTGCAGCTGTGTGTCTGTCATGATAATAATTGATTGGTGCTATTTTTATAGAGCTTTGGAGGCATTAGTTTCTTCACACAAGACAAAGTCCATTCTTCAAAGGGCTTTTAGTGGGAACACACTGGGAGGTGACTGCAAACAGTGAAGAAAGAGTGGGTGAGTCAAAGACAGTCAGAATAGCTCCATTCAGACATGCAGACAGCAGGATACTGCAGTCAGCGTTTCAAATTTACATAAAAATAGGGAAGAGAAGGGTGCAAAATTACTGTCACTGCTGTAATGAGAGGGGCAGGCTTTCCACCTGGGCTCCACACTGCGGGAGTGGGAAAAGGAAGGAAAGTGCACCCATGGGCGACAGCCTTGAAAACACGTAGTAGACAGACAATAATTACGAATGATCTTAATGCAAAGTTTTAATTCATTACCTCAAGTACAAGAAAGCAAATGTCCTGAGCCATCCCAAGCCTTATTATATGCTGCAGCTTCAGGAAGGGAGCGTGGCACTGCTCCAGTAGAAAGACACGATTGCTTGCCCGCACTGTGCAAGAGATTTCTTCTTGGTAGTACGAAAAGAGCCGTGCTTCTGCCAGCAGAGAGGTCCTTTATTTCCCAGGCTGACAAAGCAGCATCTTAAGAAACAAGCGTAGGCTGAGGTGATAGGGTTGTGTCGAGGCATGAAGCAGTTCCCCCCCAATGTAAATTTAGCGGAATTCCTCTGACTCACGCCAGTGAGCGCGAAAGGGCCGGAACCTGTAACATGGTGGAGGATCAGGAGACTGAAAAAACCAAGCACCTGATCTGGATCTCGGTTATATGTGTGCAAATCAGCTGTGGCTCCAGCAAAGTCAATAGCTGCAAATTAGGCCATAAATGAAAGTAGTATCAGGTCCAACACTGCCAGACCTCTGCTTTTGTTTTAGATACAATTATAGATATTATTTCTGTAGGGTCGAATGCTCTGCAGGGGGACACATGAGCAATTTTTGGCTCACTGTACCTGAGGTGGCAGTATCCTTCAGCCGTATTTTTAAAATGTTCAAGCTATATTCTGCCACGTTTGCTTCTTGTGATTTGGTATGAATCAAGAAGTTTGAAATCAAGAAAGCAAGAAATTTGATCTTCTGGTTATGTGATATCAGCACTGCTCTTTTTAAGGGACAAAAACATAGAGGGCATCCAGATGTTGCAATTATCAGTATTTTAAAATGTGGAGGAGAGAGAGAAAGATGTTTTAGAACTGCTCGTTCCTCAGTTTATATTCAATTTGCTGAAGATACTCTGCATTTTGCAATGGATAATGTATTTTGATGCCTGAGCATAATCAGAACTCTTTTAAAATCTGATCCATAGTGGTTGACCATAACAGAAGGAGAACCTTTCACAGTCATAAATACTCATAGATACTAATTAACTATGTTTTAATCTTTCGGCAGAGATAAGGATTGCCTAAAAATATGGGAATCATTAAAACACGCGTTCATTTACAAGAATCCCTGTAATATTACATCAGAAGATTATCAGCCTTTAATGGAGTTAGCGAGTCATCCTATACCCTGTAACAAGGTAACAGTACAATGCATGGTGGGCTGCATAAGGAGTATTGTTGTGAGATGACGTCTGAGTGATGGATCTTGTCCATGATGACTGTGAGTGTCAGTAGCTCAATTTAATGATATTTTGCTCTTGTGCTTACTGAAAAAATGTTACCACCTTCGGACCCCAGTAACCCTGGTCATTCCCTGTCACTGGAAATCATCCCTGTGTAGGGTTTGCCTCAAACCTCAGTACTGGGGTTGTGCTGGTGAAGTGACGGAGATGTCCCTGTTCCCTGAGCATACGGCTCTCTGTAAGGAGCACGCTGTCATGCTGTTAGAGGGACATGGCTTCCAAAAAGCTGCTCTTACATGGGCGGTTCAGAAGCACACAACACATTATGTATATACCCTATGAGAAGTAGTCAAAACCTTTCTTTCAAAATGCTGTACAGGCTGAAGACATCCATTTCCACAAAAAATAACCACCCGAAAAGATTTGGGAAATGGGAGTGTGGGCTGCAGAAATAACTGACCCACTAATGTGAAGTCATAATGCAGCATTTCAATAAAAATTAAGACTCCTCATTATCATGAAAAATTTTTGCTTTTCTCCGGGAAAATTTCCTGACCAGCTCTAGTATAAGTATCACTTATTAGACATTGTACCTTATTTCACAGTCACTGTTTTGGAGCAAGACAAACGACCTCGCTCATCGTTACACAAAATCCAATCAAAATTTCCTTACCTTGGAGGACACCTTGTTGGGTTATATGGCTGATAGGGTTTCATGGTGTGGAGACCCCTCTGCCCCAGGTAACAAGTCCTATTTTTTGCAAAACAAAGCAGAACACTGGAATTCCAGTTTATTCTTTTCTCTTGTATATCTAGACCTAAACACAGTCTTTTTCACATATTCTTCTCTTTAAGTTAGTTTAAAACCTTAACCGTGTTTCTGTCCCATGTTGTGGAAGAGTGAAATAATACTTATTTCTCAGGTTAATTTATAAAACACAGCTTTTTGTCTACTATTAAAACAACAGATTGCTTCTTAGGCTAATGGTCATACCTCGCCCTCTTTATCAAGATGACTTGGTTCCTTCCTGTGACTTCTGTGGGACAAATAGCAAAATAAGAGTGCCATTCAAGAAGGTCCTGGCCATAGGCCAGTCAAAGTGGCAGGGGCAGTATGGAGTACCCTGGGGTCATTGATGCCCACAGGACTCCTGGGTTGGTGCTTAAAGCTAGCAACCTCTAAAATGGGCTGGAATTACTGAAAATGTTGGGCAAAGTTTAATTTTTTTGATGGAATTGGGCAGCATTGTCAAGAGCCAACCTGTTTCTCACATCCAGGACTTCATGTTTTCCCTTCTCAGTTTTCTGAGAATTATTTGCATACAGGGCCTGCAGTTGCCTCCCTGAAATGGTGTCAGCAAACAGGAAGACCTCTGAACACATGCAGATTGCTTTTCCTCTTAGAGACCTTTCCTCCCGTAGCCTTCTTGCTTTGGTAGGGGGGCAAATCTTTTTGCCATCATTAATCAGCTCTCAAAGCCATATTAACACTGCAACAATATTCACTCTAACCTTAGCTATTCTATAAATGTATTTCTTCTCAGGAATCAACTATGAATCTTGCCCAAAACGAAGTGAGTGTGAGAGCAACCCTAGCTCTGTATTCTGGAAAATGGCATCCAAGATGGTAAGATCTAGAATAAATCTCCCCGAACCCGAGAATGTTGAAAGGCACTAAGTTCCTGACACTGCCAAAAATGTGAGTTTGCAGATTGGACTTAAAACATGGAATAGCAAAAGTTCACACGAGCTTTAGCCTTACGTGCTAAAAATCGTGGGGTTGGAAATTTGTATTTGTACAATATTTAATGTCACTGTAGTTTGGGCATTCTTATTTGTGGACAGGGACTGTGTGCCAGTGTCTAGAACAACACTTGGCAGGCAGCTGGAGCTTTGCAAATGGTGTTTACAGTAATAATAATCACCACCTTAATTAAATCACAGGACTGAAATTGCTAAAATAAAACACATTTTATAGCATGTTAATGTTGAGAGCAGTGCCCAAATTGGCACAGAAATTTTCCAAGCAGCTGAGAATCCCCTTGCGCCTTCCCGGCATAACCCTGAAGTGGTGTCTGGCAAGGTTCCTACGATGGACCCACCCATACACACGTGCCAGCTCCCATCCCATGAATGAGACCCTGCTGGTCCGTTAAGCAGTTAGCCTGGCTTTGTTGGATCAGCACTTTACAGAAAAAAACTACCAGAAAAAACCCTGCTGTCCTGTATCGGTTTAATTTTACATGTCTCTCAAGACTTCACCCTTGATATGACTGTTAGTAGATGACTGCCCAGGTGGAAGACAAGTATTCCTGTATGCTTCAGCTCTCATGTACATAAGAAAAAGTCTACTCATCATTAAAAAAAAAAAAAGTTTTGTGGGTAAACTAGTGTACATAAGTTTTCCAAGCTCAAAACAGTTTTGGTGTTTTTATTAATCACCTCAGTTCCAGAGACTGGGAGGGATAAACCGCCACAGTTTTGCTCGGCTGCAGGCTTTCGAGTCCAAATAAATTTAAGATCTACTAAAACTCATGCTTATTACACTAGAAAGTTACACATAATGAAACTGTCCTGCAACTTCACAGCTCTCGAGAGCTGAGTTTGAGCCACATTTTTTTAGATGTAAGAGGACTTGGAAGATCTGATAAGTACAGTCACCTGTGTTAAGCTTTTTAAAAATTCTTTGTCTTACCAATGGATTATGTAACTAGAGTGGGTACTTTATGTTATAACCTTACTAGTCTTTAAATATTTGGACATGAGTTTTAAAGAATAAAAGAGCAGTGATTACATGGTTCAGTAATTTAAAAATCAAATCAAACAAAACTCAGTGATGAGTTTTACTAAAACCACTGAGGAGAAAAATCCCAAGCCACAAAAGAACACAGAGCGTGAGTCACGAGGTAACAAGAATGCGATGGTTTGCATGTCCTTAAACTTTGGGTACCTCTGTTCTGGCTCGTCTTTACCGCCTGAGTTAAAGCAGTCTGAGGGTCATTCCACATTGCTGAGGGAGGGAACAGCCCCATCAGACAGCTGTAGCTGCTGGAGCTCTGGAAAGTTGCATTTCCCCATGAAAACTGAAAACAGCAGTGACAGCAAAGTTGCTGTACCAACCCCATGCAACCTCAGATCACCAATTTATAGCTGGCTAATGCAGCTTTGTGACAGTTTTGCCATAGCTTTTAGAGGCTTTTTTTTTGCACTGACATCTTCTGTCAAAATATTGGCCAGATCCTCTACTCGTATAAGTTCGTTCTGACGACGGTCAAAGAAGTCACAGTAATTTCTGCTAGCTCCGAGTCTGCCGTGGCGCTGCATGTAGTGTCAGAGTATAATGCCCATGTGTTTTGTTCAGTTTGCAGAAGCAGCGTGTGGTGTGGTTCAAGTGATGCTCAATGGATCAGTAGAAGCTGGAGCTTTCAGAAGCAGCAGGTATTTACTCAGCACGCTACCACCCATGTTTCTGTGGGGCCTGAATACTGCTGAACATGTCTTTGCCAGTGAGTCCCAGTGCAGAATGGATTTTGGTAAACTCATATAGAAGTCTAAACCATTGGCTATCGAAGAGATGAATCACTTAACTCCTTCTATACTGTGACTGCAGTTGAAATACTTCTGTGGATATGTGGGTGGGGTATCCAGTATGCTCTTACTGCACAAAGTAACTTCATTATTACAGTTTATTTATTCACTATATATGAATGACACACTTCTGATTGCTCATAGAGCTGACTGGATTTTCCCCCCTCCAGACTGTTCTTCCTTGGGTTACCTGGTTAGAAGTGCAGTTTTGAATAATACTGAAAGATGACGAATATGCTGGTCGGGGGGACAGCCACATTCATTTCCCTTGCACCAAACCAAACCAGTAGCCAATAAACCAAACAGGAGAAAAGGCACTAAATACAGAAAAACTTTAGCCTATTCCAGTCTGCAGACAGTTTCAAAAGCTCTTATGAAAGTGAAATAAGAATGGGGAGAAAATCTTTTACCACAAGGTAATTAAATAGTCTGTGAAAATCCATTGGCAAGTTAATGTTCTTCCACTGAGAATAACAGCAACACTAATAAACACTAGTATTTGGGGTACTCTGTACTCTGTACATCTTACATGTACTCTGTACATCTTACTTAGATAATTAAGAATGTTTTGATTTATCGTGTCCCATTCCTACAGCATTTTTGGAAGTATTGAGATCTTTAACTTAAATCCAGATAAAGTCTCTGCAGTACACATTTGGCTTATGCATGACATCGGTGGACCTCAAAGGTAAGTCATGCTGGTACGAAACAATGAGTGGTGTGTGGAAGGCCGACGGTGCAGCTCAGTTCTGACGAGTGACTGTCTAACAGTGACGCCCTCTTAAATTTGCTCATGAAACCTGCTCTGCATTCGCTCTCCTAGCTGTTTACTTTACTGGAAAGAATAACATTTTTACTGTTGTTTTCTTTGGTATTTTTCATAGGTAGTGCTGAACAGTTATAGCTAAGATACAATGACATTTTCCTTACTTGCAAGAAGTCCCACGACCTTTAAATCCTCCCAGCCCCACTGAGCTCTACAGGCCCTTATTATGGGGGCAGCACTGCAGTCACAGAGCAGGCTATGTGTGCAAGGGTGAAGAGCTGGAAAATATGTTTTTCCACAGGAAAATAGGCCTTTCTGAGTGACCTTTTTTTGTCCCGGTCAGATTCCTTTGCAGAGAGTTGGTTCTGTGGTTCACGTGGTTACAATGCATTGCCATGGTTTCTCTCGTTCCTAAGGACCCCACACTCCAGAGGCAGCAGCTTTGATGCTCTGGGTCAGGAAGGAGACCGTGATGATGCAGTGCAACTGAGGAATGAGTGTGGACCCAGCAGAGACCCTTGCTCAGGGAGCCTCTCTGTCTGACACAGTGCCAGCTCCAGTGTTCCAACCCCTCCCCTAGCCCTGACACCCAGAAGTGTCTCTGCCACACAAAGAGACATCTACCGCAGCTCACAGGCGTGCATCTGCCCTGTGGTCAGCATGCCAGACATATTCTTGTGGCCTGCTAGAGGTTGGCTGAAGAAAAGGACATTGGGTAATCTGTACAGTAGTTCCCTCAAACATGGCACTTGATCCTTTCTGCCATGATTTCCCAACATCAGAAAAGCCATCCTGTTCCTCCACAACAGCTTCAACAACCTGGTGCCCTGCCAGCCTTCCTGACACATCCTTCTCCTCTGCCAAGTTCACAGCAGTTCCCTTTTTATTTTCTACTTACTTCCAAGGAGAAAGAGAAAGAGCAGCTCCAATATGTATTCCTTTTGTCTTCTGATTTGTATCCCATGTTGAATCACTGATAACATCTGGTAAGTCTTGTGAACAAAGAAGAGCTGACTCTGCTTTCCACTAATGCCATGTGTTAGGAACTGGGTTTGCCCTGATGTGCATCCCATACTCTGAACCAGGAGATGATTTTTATGCCAAGGTAACAACTCTTTTGCAGTGGCTCTGTCTGTGTCTCTGACATTTGTCAATCCTCTCACTAGAGCTTTAGGGCCCCTTGGGCTCTTTCAAGCAAATTAAGTGTAGAGATAAATATCTCAAAGGTATCACATATTGCTACATGCTTCATGAAACCATTAGCTTGATGGAAAAGAAGTGAGGGCTTCTACCAATGGAAAAGTAGTTGAAATAGCCCCTTGTCAGAACAGAGTAGCAGCAGCCGCAGAATGAGTCAAACAGGAGATGTTCATGTCCTGCTTCCTCCCGTGTTTTCTATCTGCTTCTTCCTATCTTATATCCTACCTGGGACTTAGCTGCTGGTTTTCATGATTGGCGCTTTCTCATCACACAGAGGACTTGATCGTTTTGTCCTTCCACACATTTGAATGAGCCTTATATCCTGCTCCGGTGGACGAGGGCCACCAGCGGCTCTGGAGCAGTTCCAGATCACATTGAACTGTGAATGGAACCGAGTCAATTCCCACAGATGCCTCCCTGCACAAAGTTCTTGTGCAAGATACACAGTTGAACATCACATAATTTCTACCAGCAAAGGCCCAATGGTAGCCAAAACTCCACAAAGCCAATGGATTTTACAACATATTCGCAAACAAGCTTTTAAAGAATCTTACCCGAAATAATGCAAAGTGACATAGTGTGGGACTTAGCGGAGCTGCTTGTACACACAAGGAACACAAGTAATGAAGGACTTTTCTTTCCAGTGAATCCTGCTCAGGTCATTCCATAAAGAGGTTAAAAAGCATCTTAGAAGACCGAAACTTTAAGATCATCTGTGAAGACAATTACAGGTAATTACTTGTTCTTATTGGTGTCAACTTGCTAACATAAAACTAATATTGCATCTCCCTCTTGATTTAATATAGGTTTTCTGGTTTACAGCAGACTAGAGCAGACTCCCCTTGTCCTGATTTGAGCAACACAGGATTAATTTCAGTAATTTTACTTTTCAGTAAGGTCTCTTCTAGTGCTTGGGAAAACTGCATTTCTAGAAGACCCCAGTGTCTGAATTTGTGAAAATATTTACTTTATAACCAGCTACAGTATGTGGGTTTCAAGGTCTCAGTGTTTGCGAACTCGCCAGGTGTGGGGACGAGGAGGAGCGAGACCCGGGCACTTGACCCAAGCTGGCCAACAGGATTATCTCATACCATGAAGGTCACATTCAATATAAATTAGAAAGTTTGCTGAGGAGTTTCTCTCTCCCTTGATGGCTGCCATCCTGAGAACTCCTGGCCCCGATGCCGGACCCCTGAGCCCTTCCCTTCCTCCTGAAGCCGTAGCGCTCACAGTGTCCGACATTTGCTGTCCACTGCTGGGAGTGCACAGCTGATAGAATTGGCTGAGTATAATCTTTGTATATCTTATATTGGTATCGGGATCAATATTGGTTAGTTATTTAGTATTGTTCTATTAAATCTGTTTATATTTCAACCCTTGGGTTTCCTTGTTTTTCCCGATTCCCCTTCCCAGGTGGGGAGGGGTCATCAGGTGAGAGAATAATTGTCTAAAGGACAATAAATTGTTGTGGCTTCTTCAAACCATAACACCCCTCTTACTGCCATCACACCCCTTCGATGTGGCTGTGTGCTTCTCAGGGGTTCCGTTTGTGCTGCAGACCCCATGTTGGCTGGATCTGGGGCTTGCTCTCTACCCAGTGCTCCAGGAGGTCACCACCGTTGCAAATGTTCAGTTGCCTTCAGGGAAGGAGGAATCCAGCCTCTCACAGCAGATTTTCATCTGACCGGGATTTTACCTACAATAATCACAGCCAATAGGCAGCTGTCGTCCCTGCTGCACGCAGATAACGCAGTATGTCAAGGATGGACCTTACTTCCTTCACTGTAGTTTGAGCTTACTTTCCGTCCAGCTGCTTTGTCAGAGAGTGAGGCATGAGACATGATAAGTATTATGAATTACTATAATTCCCCATTGTCAGGAGATAAAAACAAGAGTCCGGGAAACAGAACAGCCCAAGTTCTGACTTGCCTGAAATCTTTATCTGCCTTCTGGGGAGATAACAAAAGCCTGAGACCTTTTGTCCCTCTGTATGGGTTCAGAGACCTTCACACAGAGCAAAAGTGTTCTTTAGTGACATTAAAAAAGCAACAGGGGTTCAATATTCCTCATATCTTATCTGTCAGGAACAGCTTTTCAGAGTGAAGGACTCATACTGGGATAAGAACATTTACAAAGTAAACATTACTATAAACTACTGAGTTTGTGACTTCAGTTTTAAATTAGGAAAAGTTGGTTTGCAAAGGAGACAAATACCTTATCTGTTGCGAAGATTTTAATCTTGAAGGCAGAGCAGTGTATTCCTGTTTAGATATTGTTAAACCTGATTAATGGGTACTCTGCACATTGTGAAAAAATTAACACTGGTGTGGTGCGTAAATCTGCCAAGCGGTGATGCTCGTGTACTTGCTTTCTCTGTGGGTAACTGCAGCCTTTAACCAATACTGCCAGGACCTGTAAGTAGGTAAAAACTATTTCAGCCTATGACGAAATAAGCTAAGGGGCCAGGGGGGAAGGGGAAATATGTAGTAGCTTAGACCCCTCATGGCTCAGCACAAGGAGAAACCTGTTACACATCACGAAGGGCTGTTGACACGCCGGTCGCTGTGGCTCACAACTCACTTCTTAAGACAGATAACGAGTAGGGCTTTTTGTCAGACCTCAACTAACACATACATAAACAACTGTGTAGAGCAACACAGACAATTAATTTTACTATTTTATATACAGAGCAATAGTAAAACAAGCAATTTACATGTGCAGTAAAACTCTTCAGGACAGACCGTATAAGTTAGTGTCACTCCCCTGAAGTCATTGCAGACAGAACCGAGTGGGTCCATAGCAGCTGAGCATTTGGCTTTTCATGCCACGTAGCAATTGATGCTGATCATTTTCTCTTCCTTTTGGCAGTGTCAGTAGTGTCTTCCAGAAGTAACTAAAAAATACGATTCACTGGACTTGCTTCTAGCAAAAAGGTCTAATAATATCTGATGTTGTTAGCAACAGCTTTACGTTGGAGCAGCAGAGGTTACCCCTGGGTGAGCAGGATGGTGAGCTCCAGCACGGCAACAGCTCTGTAGTCAGTGCAAGAGATCTTACTTCTTTTTCATAATTAGTTTTGTTACGACAATGTAGCTGATGTGCTGTGAATTCACACCCTGCTTTATTTCATACTCACTTTCTCTTGTCCCTAACCCCTATAAACATCAAAGTTATCTTTCTGTGGGAAGATCTAAAGAAAATTATCCTAAGAAAAGACATCCACTTGATAAGCACCGGTGTAACATGCACTTTGACTTTCACGTCGCATGTAGCAACTGTGGTGTTTTATTCTGTTGTACTTGCGAAGTGATTACTAAATATTTGTTTGCTTTTGTGTCTTATCACAGGCCGGTTCAGCTCCTCCAGTGCGTGCACAACCCCGACCACACGGACTGCAGGTTCTGCACCAACACCACGGCAACTCCATGAAAGGGAATGCTCCGCACTGTTGAAGGCTTTCGTTATTTGTGTATAAAGCTGGAAAAGATGTGGCTACGTAGCTTAGAGTGACAAATAGTAGCGTGGTGTGTACAGAGTCCATAACCAGAAACCCTTGCTGTGATACTAACAGCCAAGGAGCCAGAGATGGTGTTTTAGGTGTGGGTACTGTATACACACGAACACTCAAACATACTATTTCAGAGGGGCTGAGGGCATTTTCAGTGGTTAAGGGCAGACGCTTTGCCCTGGTTTGCTCCCTCCCGTGGAGCTCCCCTTGTGTCCAGAGGGTCAGAGCAGGGTTTCCCTGGGCATGCACAGAGAAGAAAGAGACTTTCCAGCGGAGGCAGAACTTGCCTGGATCAGCGCTCGGCTTCCTCCCCGCTGGAAGGCTGGATGGGAAATGAGCAGACCATGCTACACTCTCCTTGCATCCCAGTGCAGCATCCCCCAGAGGGGAACATTCCCCAGTGGCACATGATACAAACCGTGTTTCTCCCAGGGACTGTAGCACCTCTGAGCAGGTAAAGCAAGCTATGGAAGAGGCAGAGTGGGTCTTACCTTTTAATGGGCATCACAGTAAGTGGCTGGTGAGGAAACGGCTGAGCTGAGCCAAGAAAAGACCAGAAACCACTCAGAGGGTTGCCAGCATCTGTATGATCGTGTCAAGGGTGTAGCTGGGGAGATAAAATTGCAAGATTGACTCAGACAGCCCTATTAAAATCCTACTGGAAACACCACTGCAGTTCAGATTACATTTTATTCTTAATATAGCAGTAAGCGTAAGCCTTCCAACTTACATAAAAGGTCTCTCAGGCTACAGCTTGGCCATCTACTGGAATAGAGACAAACATCAAAAGGTTGCCACAATAAGGAGTCTCTCTTGACCTCCAGTTCTGAGGTTGAGAGGTGATGCCTTGCCATGTATAATTCACAAGCACGGACATGCCGTAGTCCATTGGAACAGCAGGTTTCATTGATTTCCTTTCATTTCCATTTTGCCGGTCTCATATGCATATTCAAGCGCAGTGTTTACAACAAAGTAAAGGTCTGAGGCCAGCTGGTGGCCTCTGCTGTAGTGCCTTTGTGCAGTGCCACTGTCACTAAGAGATCAGGGCAGGTTTTGCTGCAGATACACTCCGAGGCGTTGCAGGGCCAGCGTAACCAGCAATTCCCAGTTCATTGGGCAGACTGGGGTTTCCTCCCACAGGCAGAAGGTTATAATGCTGTATGTTGTAAGGCTGACTACCCAGAGCGTGAAGCATCCCTGTGGAACTACACACGCTGGTGTAGTTTTGAGCACCTCTAGAAAGACCCTTGCTCTGTAACGCACAGGCCTGCGCTGAGCATAGCTGGAGCACACCCAAGACCTCACCCGTAATGTTTACATTAAGTGAAATGTATTTTTGTTTGCACTCTGTTATGTAACTACTTAGACGCATCAAAGCTGACACATACCAGTACTTTCAAATAGGTTCTTTCTGACTATAGGTCAAGAATTTGTCTTCATACTCACTTTTGTACTTCTTTTTTAATACAAAATGTTGACTGTAAAATCAAGATCTATAATAAAATTGCTGATGGCAAACGTTGTTAATTCAGTTTCACATTCTACTTAACCTCAGACTGAACACAAAAATAAGCCACTTCCTAAAAATAACTCAGAAATTCATTCAACGTATGAAACTCCACGTATACCCACCCAGGAAAGCCGAGAAAAGTCACAGCGCCTGTGCTCCTTGGACTGAACTCTTCCTACCTCACTCTCTATCTTGTACAGAGAAGTCATCGTCTTTGTAGGTGTCTGGAAGTGAAACATCCTGTCTTTATCTTGAACACAGATACGCGGATATGTGTGTTGTTCTCAGCCATACTAGTTGAGAAAGATAACTGTTCTTATCAGTAGTAAAATGTTAAGCAGCAAACTTGTGTTCTTGAAAGCCGAGGTGCACACTTAATACAGGTAACTGTGCTGGAGTAAAGGACAGCTTTGTAACACAGGTGGTTGGCATGAACATTGTCCCAGCAAAAAGGCTTTATTTTAAAGACATGTAAAAATGACACACCTTTACAGGGAAACTTGGCAATAAACACAATTAACATTAGGGAAATTATTGAACTTGTCATTGCCTGGCTGCATTCTGACTGGTTATTCTGCTGCCACAAGGGGCTGCAAATTTTGTGGGTTTGCAGGTGGATGTACTGGAGGGAGGGCGCAGGATGCTCATTTGCATTTCCCCCCATTAGCACTTGTTGCAAAGGGAGAAGAGGCAGCGCAGGTACTGTGGCCATCGCACACTCTAGATATGCCTCAGCCCCTTTCCCAATACCACTCCCAAAGTCCACAGAGCTTGGTGTCATCTACTATGTCCCGCTGCTGGCCCTTAAGGAGGGAGCATTAACGTTGGCCCACTTTATTTATTAGTACAGATGCACTGCAGGTGTACATCTGGCCCACTAACACACACTCGGGTCTGTGCTGCTCAGAACACGTACATAGCAGAACATGATTGAACTAATTCCCAACAAGCCAGGAGAAGCACTTTTATTATCCATGATCACACATTTGACATGCCATGCAGACATGCCCTACCAGACACGTATAATTCCAAATCCTATTGCTCTGCTGATAATTTATAAACCAAAAAACTCCCAAATCAATACAAAGTCCCAAATTCACAGAAAACTAAATAATAGGGAAAAAAAACCTGTGGTGTTTTTTTTTCCCACTACATGGGGGAAATGTTTCTTATATAGTTTGAAACATGTTGGGTTTTGAAAATATGCTTTCAATCTGATGAAACTAACCTCTGCCACAACTTGTTCCAGATAAATGGGCTAGTTTGTGCCCCAGGCCCATGGCAAACCCTGCCAAAGAGCA
This sequence comes from Anarhynchus alexandrinus, assembly GCA_008711295.1. NCBI lineage: Eukaryota > Metazoa > Chordata > Aves > Charadriiformes > Charadriidae > Anarhynchus > Anarhynchus alexandrinus. The sequence goes on from VUYV01000161.1 coordinate 1,552,216, forward strand.
CCTCTCAGAAACCCGAGAGGAATCTGCGTTATTGTGTGATAAGGTGATGTTGACATTATGCACTCCCAGAACCACACAGCGCTGGGAAAGCTACTTCTATGACCCTGTTATCACAGTATTGCTGCTCCCCCAGCCTTTGATGTACTTAATGTGACAAGAGCCTGCAATTATTAAACTTATTTTTGAGATTAGGAAACAAATGGCATACAGAAACATTTGTTCTCCTTGCTAGCCATCGCTTGGCCTTGTGTGTTTACCATGAATCCCAGTGTTTGATTTAAAGCATGTCAGCCTCTCCTAGGGTCAGGGGGCTCAGTATAAAAATGGCCTGAATTCCACTTAAGTCCGTACACCTCCTGTTTCTTCTTGGCTGCCCCCAGGTAGCTGCCCCCACATGGTGCTTTGGTCTCCTGAATCTCCCTGCAGCCACCCTTCAGCAGCCATTAGCTCTCTCCATTGCTTATGTGTAGGGATGGGGGTGAAATTAATGACACTGACTATAGGCTTTTGTTTAAAATAAAAAGCCTTATGAGCCTAGAGAAAAATTTGAAAACTGGAAACAAAGGTTTAAACATGTGAAGGGCAACAAACCTTACCCTCAGCATCATTTTTTTTGTTTGTTTTGCTTGTTTTTTAAGCTATTTCACTGCTTTTTTGGAGTCCAAAATTCTCAGTGCAGTGTGTGTAACAGTATCTATGGGCAAAAGTCTTTTTTTGGGGGGCGACATTCAGTTCTGTTTATGTATATTGGCAGCATATAGTGCGGTGTATCGGGGTCCCACAGGACACTGGCAGTAGGAGAACGGGTTCGGATGGGACTCGACATAGCTGCAGCACTGAAGGGTCTGTCAGGCAGAGGCAGAAGTTTCACCTTGCTTGATTTGGGTTGTTTTTCATGCGTGCCCCTGGGAAGACTCCCTGACACTCCANAGCATATAGTGTATCGGGGTCCCACAGGACACTGGCAGTAGGAGAACGGGTTCGGATGGGACTCGACATAGCTGCAGCACTGAAGGGTCTGTCAGGCAGAGGCAGAAGTTTCACCTTGCTTTGCTT
>VUYV01000161.1:1556108-1670285 GCA_008711295.1 Anarhynchus alexandrinus
GTTAAGCAGCAAACTTGTGTTCTTGAAAGCCGAGGTGCACACTTAATACAGGTAACTGTGCTGGAGTAAAGGACAGCTTTGTAACACAGGTGGTTGGCATGAACATTGTCCCAGCAAAAAGGCTTTATTTTAAAGACATGTAAAAATGACACACCTTTACAGGGAAACTTGGCAATAAACACAATTAACATTAGGGAAATTATTGAACTTGTCATTGCCTGGCTGCATTCTGACTGGTTATTCTGCTGCCACAAGGGGCTGCAAATTTTGTGGGTTTGCAGGTGGATATACTGGAGGGAGGGTGCAGGATGCTCATTTGCATTTCCCCCCATTAGCACTTGTTGCAAAGGGAGAAGAGGCAGCGCAGGTACTGTGGCCATCGCACACTCTGGATATGCCTCAGCCCCTTTCCCAATACCACTCCCAAAGTCCACAGAGCTTGGTGTCATCTACTATGTCCCGCTGCTGGCCCTTAAGGAGGGAGCATTAACGTTGGCCCACTTTATTTATTAGTACAGATGCACTGCAGGTGTACATCTGGCCCACTAACACACACTCGGGTCTGTGCTGCTCAGACCACGTACATAGCAGAACATGATTGAACTAATTCCCAACAAGCCAGGAGAAGCACTTTTATTATCCATGATCACACATTTGACATGCCACGCAGACATGCCCTACCAGACACGTATAATTCCAAATCCTATTGCTCTGCTGATAATTTATAAACCAAAAAACTCCCAAATCAATACAAAGTCCCAAATTCACAGAAAACTAAATAATAGGGAAAAAAAACCTGTGGTGGTTTTTTTTTCCCACTACATGGGGGAAATGTTTCTTATATAGTTTGAAACATGTTGGGTTTTGAAAATGTGCTTTCAATCTGATGAAGCTAACCTCTGCCACAACTTGTTCCAGATAAATGGGCTAGCTTGTGCCCCAGGCCCATGGCAAACCCTGCCAAAGAGCACCTCTCAGAAACCCGAGAGGAATCTGCGTTATTGTGTGATAAGGTGATGTTGACATTATGCACTCCCAGAACCACACAGCGCTGGGAAAGCTACTTCTATGACCCTGTTATCACAGTATTGCTGCTCCCCCAGCCTTTGATGTACTTAATGTGACAAGAGCCTGCAATTATTAAACTTATTTTTGAGATTAGGAAACAAATGGCATACAGAAACATTTGTTCTCCTTGCTAGCCATCGCTTGGCCTTGTGTGTTTACCATGAATCCCAGTGTTTGATTTAAAGTATATCAGCCTCTCCTAGGGTCAGGGGGCTCAGTATAAAAATGGCCTGAATTCCACTTAAGTCCGTACACCTCCTGTTTCTTCTTGGCTGCCCCCAGGTAGCTGCCCCCACATGGTGCTTTGGTCTCCTGAATCTCCCTGCAGCCACACTTCAGCAGCCACTAGCTCTCTCCATTGCTTATGTGTAGGGATGGGGGTGAAATTAATGACACTGACTATAGGCTTTTGTTTAAAATAAAAAGCCTTATGAGCCTAGAGAAAAATTTGAAAACTGGAAACAAAGGTTTAAACATGTGAAGGGCAACAAACCTTACCCTCAGCATCATTTTTTTTGTTTGTTTTGCTTGTTTTTTAAGCTATTTCACTGCTTTTTTGGAGTCCAAAATTCTCAGTGCAGTGTGTGTAACAGTATCTATGGGTAAAAGTCTTTTTTTTGGGGGGGTGACATTCAGTTCTGTTTATGTATATTGGCAGCATATAGTGCAGTGTATCGGGGTCCCACAGGACACTGGCAGTAGGGGAGTGGGTTCGGAGGGGACTCGACATAGCTGCAGCACTGCAGAGTCTGTCAGGCAGAGGCAGAAGTTTCACCTTGCTTGATTTGGGCTGCCCTTCATGTGTGCCCCTGGGAAGACTCCCTGACACTCCAAACAGTGACCCTCACGCATTGTCTTACATAAAGGAGCCCAGTAGAAAGAGTAGAAAAATAAGACCAGCAAGCCTTCAGGTAGGAAACCCTGCAAACAGGTTGCATCTCGGAATCTCTTTCTTAATAACAATATCATTTACAGGCTTAAGACAACAATGAAATGTGCTAAGAGGCTGATCCTTCCTATTAAATAGTTTGAAAGGAGTAAAGCACTGGCTAATCCAAAGAAAACTCTTTGCATGTAAAACATGAAGGCTGGTGAAAAGATTAAAAAAAAAATAATAGTATGGCTGAATGACAGAAGCAAAACCACAGAAAGTGCAACAGGAGCTGCAGTAGTGGAAGAAAAAGCTATACAAAAGATCTGGCTATGTAGTTGGATCGTACCTATGACCACAGGATGTATGTCTTCTTGTGCCCACAGTCGAAGGGCCGGATTCAGCGTTTGGCTAAGCCACAGAGAGCTGTGCAGGCTCAAGCAGTCCCCATGCAGCCTTTCCAGTTCCCTCCTTTATCTTGCAGCAGCATCAGAGCCCTCTGTTCTGCCAGCACTAATGTTTCCTAAAACTCCTGATGAACCAGGACAGGCAAATGGTTTGGGATACTATTTTTTTTTCCCTGCTTAGAAAAATAAAAGCTTATATCTAGCCAGAAAAATGTGAATTGATGGGAATTTTTTGTTACAAACTGTATGTTTATTCTCGTCATGCCTTTGTGCAGTGGGAGAGGGCAGCTGCCTGCTCGCTGTTCCTCCTTCCTCGTGTGGCACTGCCTTCCCAAATCTGAAGAGCCCAAGAAGCCCACACAGCAATATCTGCTCCGCACCAGCACATTTCACAGCAATACAGCTGCCTTAACCCTGAGTCATTTCGCTACTGGGATTTGGGTGTGCGTTGAGGGAGAGTAGAGCGGAGAGGGTTAAAATCCATACTAAATACTTTAGATAGGATTCGTGCCATTTAAGGTTAGCACCTGATTGTGCAGGCTTTATCTATAGTCAAAGGGACAAACCGGGCACCTCCTGAAAGCAGTTACCCAACTCTGCACTGGGGGGGTAAGACAGAAGGGATAGTGCCCACTCCATTATCTCTCCACTGACTATGAAAGCTGCCTAGATTATTAGCTCAAATTTATAAAATTAGCTTCCAGGCGGCTAAAGTTGCATAAAATGAATCCCAAACCTAAAACGTTTCCCTGTGAGAAATATTCCTAAACAGGAAAGGACTTCTAAACATCCTCTCACATAAAGTAGATGAAAGGTTTTTGCAAAATATTTAAAAACCTAATTTCACAACCCATTTTCTGAGTATGTAGACCCACATTTCTAAAAATTTTCTAAAATTTCTAAAATCTGCGGACAGTTTCAGGAACTGACTGTGTGATAATGCGGTCTTTCAAGCATACCAAATGCAGTGAGTTAGAAAACTGAGTAGAGTGCTAAAAAAAAAAATTGCTGTTATTAATCTGCTGCTTCCATTTCATAGGTTGTGTTCTGTTGGCTGCCTCCATTTTCAAGACTGAAACCAGATACGCTTGCTTTAGGGTTTTCTTTTTTGTGCACATGCTGTACTCAGATTTTTTTTGCTGATTTAGTTGCAGAAGCACAGCCAGAGTTGCTTTATACCACAATGGCAAAAAGCTTGCAATTTCTTTACTATTTCCTAATGGAGTAAAAATGCAACAGCTATAAATTATATTTACACCTTAAATAGTTTAAAGGATAGCTTAAATGTGTTTTTTTTTTTTCTCTTCCTGAAATTGAAAATCCAGAAATTGGTCAATATAGGAGAGTTACACTAATGCTTTGGACAGGACTGGGACAAACTCCAGGGAAAAACTTTTTTCCATTCCTGCTGTTCTTGGAATACTAATCAAATCAATAGCACTGCATTGCAATTAGACCTGGGACCTCCGCAGCTGAAGTCTGAACCTTAGGAGCTTGAGCAAAAGGTCTCTTGTGTGACAACATTACCAAAATTACATTCTCTGTGGGTCAGACCCTGAGGGGATGTGTAATTCACTAAACAGTCAGTTGGAGCTGCACTGGGATAGATAATAAACTTCTTGACATGAGGCCCTATGCAGAGCCATATTTTTGTGCTATAATACGCTACACAGAACGTTAGGTGACCAGAAGGAGCCTGACTTTCGACCAACACAAACATGCTTGGTTTACAGCATGATAACATTAAGAAAAGACTAAAAAGTGGTCTAGACAGACATAAATTACAGAAACAAACAAAATAGTAATATGGACAATAGCTCATTCCTTATACCAAAAATGTTACTAAAAACAGAATGCAGGAAGACAGAGACAGTTTACACAATTTTTTATCAGAGGGTCATAACTTTCGTGAGTAATATCAGGCACTTCCGATATGTGATACGTGGGGCTGCTTCACGTGAAGAAGTAAAAGAATAACACATGGCTTGATAAGTTTAAACAAGTCCTGGGACACTTGAATCCTTTTGTGATTCATCAGCTATGTTTTTCTTTGAGCTGTAGCTGTATTGAATGCACTATGTAGATAGGGATTCATTTCTAGGACTACCAGGGACTTGCTCTGTGAGACTGGGCAAACAATTTAATCTCCAAATTTGAGATTTCCTACCTGAATGGGAGGAACAATAAGTTGATATTTTAAAATTTTAAGATTATGAGGGTTAACATAATGTCTAAGCTGATTTTATGAATACTGCAGCTTTAGTTTCATCCTATATTGTGCCTCTGCTCTGTCCTCAAATTGTGCTTTAGGCTACTGCAACCTTTGCAGAGCAGCACTGGCCTCATGCTTTCTCATTACACGAGGCAGTGAAGCACCCATGCTCCCCATGGTATGTTGTTCCAGTAATTAGCCAGCACCATTATTGGAAATTAATTTATACTTTGCCTATATTCAGGTTCTAGCAACTACTTCTTCTTGTATCCTGTGCTAAAGATCTTTTGCCTTGAGGGGAAGGGTAGCTTCTCCTCCTGAAAGGAGTCCTTAATCCAGACAATTCTTGCTCTCTTTTTTTTTTTGTGCATTAAAGGGATCAAGCTCATCTTGAGCTAACATCTCAGGATGATATATTTGATAGAATCTTTGACTTTTTACCTCACCCTCTCCCATTTTTTATTACTCTTGCAGTGCAAAGAGACACCTTATGTCCTCTGTGGCACGTTGACTGTTTGATCAGATTGGCATAGCTGGACTGAAATTCAATCCCTGCTTTTATTGTGTTTATCACTGATAAGTCATGGTAAAATGATTACAGAAATTACTCACAGGTTTGCTGGAGCAAAGTCGAGAGGCAGATTCTCTTTTACTGAAAACCAACTCAGCTGTTACTCTAACAAGCAGAAGTGGGTGGACATTGTGGTCAAAATACTCAGCTGCAGGAAAGTTTCAGGGAACCTCTTTTTCAAATATGTCTTTCTTTTAATCTATTTCACATATTATTTTTTCATAACATAAGATCATGGCATTATTAACACATTATGGTAGGCAAGATTTTTTTCAAACTTACACCACAATACTTTCTTATCATTCCACCATGGCTAACAGATTACAAAATAACCTTTCCCTTTAATTATTAGCCCAAACTTTCTATCTTAACAGAACTATAACAAGTTCATTCTTCTTTTCTAATCCAGACATTTTGTCACTCCAGCCTTCTTGAGAAAAAGAATTTCTACATAGCAATACACCTGCAAATACAAATTATGTGTATCAAGCTTTACTTACTAGCTTTCCTGAGAAAACCAAAAAGCCCTCACCAACATCAACATATCACTATCTCAATTTACCAAGAGAAAAACAACAATCCTGTAAAGTTAAAGAGCTCTTTACCAATGTCTGAGATCCTTCCTAATCTAAATACCAAATTGAAGTAGAGAAAGTCAAAGAAACATAGCTGTAGAGCTGCTGATACTCTATAGTCCTCTTTAATGCCCCAACCCTGTTCAAGTGTCACACATGTTCCACCTGACCGTCATTCCAATCATTTTTCCTGTTTATGCCTAATTTCTACTCAGTCCCCAGGAAAATGGAGACACCCATAAGTAAAGCAGATGGAAGGCACGAACACGTGGGCTGTGGGATATAACTGAACATTGAAGCCAAAAAAGTAATCACTGACATTTCAAAGAAGAGGAACAAAAGCACTTAATAATCCATGTCCTTTTGGTATGGATTGCTCATGTTCACAGTCTCACAACATTACCTTAAAGTGAGTGGCACAGAGATGATCTATTGGAAGATGACTGATTTTGATCTGGGGATGTACAGCATGACAAATTGCATCAGTGCAAAAGTAATTGCTTTTTAATTACAATGTCAAAAATTATACAGTCCCACTGCATTATACAGTCCCCATCCTGCATTTCTAAAATTGCCACTCTTTTCATTGACATTATATTCAATCAGCTCAGGCAAGGTTACTTTGGCCAAGTCTTGGCATGATAAAACTTGACGCAGTAAATTAAAAATGGATAGGAAATTATTTATATATCTCCTCCAGTACGATTTTCAGCAGTGTGTGAGTTGTACTAAATATTAATGGCAGCAAAAGTAGAAAGTGCCTGGGCTGTCCCATGAGTTGATAGGCACCTACTGGTCAATAAAGCCAGGGTAGAATCTGTTGCAAAACACCCTTAGCCAGAGATAAGAACATCATTATTATTACCTGAATTCAGTTAAAAGTTTGCTTCGTATTGACAGGGCTATTCCAGTTAATCATTACTGAGACAGAACCCAGCCTTTTGTGCTGCTTTGTCCCCAGTTAAGAGTCCATCCAGGAAACAGTCCAGCTCCCACACGTGTGGATGGAGCAGCACCCTTGATGTAGTGACTGTGCTACAGCAGCCGGGTCCACGGCCTACCAGAATTCGGGATGGACACCATTTTGAAGAGCAGTGCTGGCAGTGGAAGACTACCCAGAGAAGGAGAACGTTAGCCATTCCCTTGAGCGTCTCTGACCTGAGTAAGGGAAAACAGGAATCACTGCAGGAAAACATCCCACAAGAGCAGGATAGGAACTCTGTCACCAGAGACCCAATGTTTCCCAGAAATAAAAAGCTGGAGGAGGAGTGAAGAAATATGATGTATCATTGGTAGTGGTGAATTTTTCTTCCTGGTGCAATTGTTAGGATTTTCAGTTACTCCTCAGAATTTGTAAGCCTTAGAAAAGGTTAATGCCTGGAAAAAAGTGTGTAATCTCTGGAAGGTTTGACCGGGCACGCTGCAGCCATAACTGCAGTCAGAAGGGAGTGGGATTAGCCAGCTTCTCTCACTGCTTTCCCATTTAGCACCCAGCAATGCCCTCCAAACACTCACATTTTCGTGATGCTCAGCACACTGGCAGATGCAGGGAATTTAAATCCAAATTCAGTCCTTGAATGAAATATTACAGATGTATTGGTAATATGCATGTATTACTAATTATGATGACAGAATAGCATAATCAAGATATAAAGAACTTGTATTATGGTAATTATAGTTTTGCCTGTCATGAATATAGTATCTCAACGCAGGTCTCAACAAAACTACAGCTCTTGTTACCAACTGAAACAGAACAAGCTGTTCCCTTACAGAAAACTTTGTTTCTTGGGATATTCCTGCCTGTAAAATTCACAAGATAGCCTCAGGTAAGGGCTCTTTTTTTGGCAGATACTACCGGCAATTTTCTGGCACCAGTAATAAGCAAGTAAAGGGTGAGTAATGTCGGATTTTGACCTGTCAGCTTCAGCTTGAACTTTTTAATTTTCTGCAGACAGGGTCAACATCAGCAGGTTCTGTGGACAATATGCTGCTTGTAAACCATGGGGTTATTTTCGGTGTTTTGGGTGTCTTTTATGGAAGTAGCACAGGAATAACAGAAACTCAATCTGTGACCTATAGGACCTTGGACAATAGCACACATCAAAGGTACTTGTCTAAATTGCAAATAGCACAGATAAGATTAACATTGGTGTCACAGATTCCTGAAGCTGGTGGAGGTTTGTCACTGGTCTTTGTGTTTCCTCTAATGAAACCACCGTACTTGACTCTGGTTGCAGACAGCACGTGAAATGACATCAGTACATCCAGAATTTATTAACATACTATGCATGTGCTGTTTTCCTGAGGCTCTGTTTAAACTACTAGATGTCCAGAGTCCTAGGTAAATGCCTGAAGTCCTCGGAGAAATCCAGGACAACACTTCCTGATGAAAAAGATGATGAAGAGATGAAGTTCAGGCAAGGCCATCTACATTGCCCTTTAGTTTGTTTCCCCAAAGGAAAATCAAGCTGCAACACATTTCTCTTTTCCCCTAACTCCACAGTGTTTATTGTAACAGGTTTCTGCTCTTTTACTACTAAACAAGGTATTCACCATCATCATATAGCCCTTGTGGTTGAGAACGACTGTGCAGGACTGCTGGTGGGTTAAACCCATGTCTTCAGCAACGCTGCTCAGCACGACCATTACTGTTGCTCTGTTGCTGCTGCTTGTTATTTCCCACCTTATTACTGTCCCAGGTCTCACCACTGCTGATCCAAAATGCCAACAGCTTTCCTTTTCAGGGTACTCTCTACAACCACTTGCAAAGATTTGGTTAGTATGTTACACGCACTCAAACACGTCCCTCACGTATCCTGAGGCAATTTGTCTTTCTTCATTACCAGATGATATATAATGAATGACTAATGAATAATTGTAGGCTTCTGACTAAACTGAAGTCTTAAGCATGGCTGTTTGAGTATTTCGTTGCACATTTGATCCACCTCTCCCTATGAAAGGCCATTAAACAAAATGTCTGGCAGCAGGTACCATTAAATGATCTTATTTTTGTATTATTACTGCTCTCTGATTTTTCCAAAATTTTGGGCAAAGGCTGAATTTTTTATAAATACATTTTTGTGACAACTGCAAGGTATTCCAACAGCATTTAACCTGAATTCATGTCTTCCCTACAGTGGCAAGCACGAGTAAAGTTCAGCTACAAAGCACATAAAGGGCCTCACCTCCATCTATGGGAGCTTCCTTGGAACACGGTGTTTTGTCTGTAAGGCGGGATGGATACTGCAGACCTGCTCAGCTGTCAGCATAGTCTAGAAGTCTAAAGCAACAGTGGGGCCAAGGAATTTATTTCTTTAGTGCAACATACAGATTTGAGTGATTTAAACGTGGATGTGGAAGACACGAAACTTTGGAATTGTACAGAAAAGTAAAGTCACTGCATGTGCATTTTAAAATTCTGCATACAATGGTGGCCGGGGTTGCCAGCTTGTTACATTTGCTGCATCCATTGCTTTTAAGATGCTGACCACAAAAGAGGCGCATGGATTTCCTCGTGGGTGAAAAAGGATATTTTTTGAACTCTTTTCCAAGCTGAATCTTACCTGGCAGCTCACCAGTAACGGTGCCTTCATCAGACAGACTTCACTGCATACTAGCATCTCAGTGGGAGGTCTCCTCAAATCTTAGTGAAGCAAGCTGGTTTCGGGGAAGAGCAAAGAAAACATTGTTCATATGTGCTGCTTGTTGCCAGACAGATGCATATCCAACGTGCAATAAATCAACTTGGTACAAGAGGAACACAGGTAATTGTTTTTCTACAATGATTTTCAAAGGAGAGTTCTTTTATATCTCCAGTCTGGAGCCCCTGAGGCCCCAGAGTGGTCTGCACGGCAATGCACCGCTCAGATTGTGCCCATTATTTGCTGTTTCCCGTGCACCAGCAGTATGGGTGTTTGGTGATTTAGTACCATATGACGAAATGGCACACAGTAGAAAGAAAGAGCACTACACATCCTCCATCAGAGCATAATTCAGCTACCTCTACCTCGTCTGATGGATCAAATCCAAAGACTCCCCAGTTCCATGCAAATATCTTTTCTTATGACATTCAGAGTTCAGAGGTCAAGTTTTAGACCCTATTGATTGATTTCTGAGGACCAGAGGCATTTGGAAACACTTGCCACCCCAAATGAATGAGAGACAATAGGACCATAAGATTGTCTAGGGTCAAAGACATTTCCAAAAAACAGCAGATATGTTGTAGTCTCTTGCAGGCTTGCAATTGGTAGATGAAATCTGAGGTGACTGTGACGGGCAGTAACTCATCATAGTTGGTTGCAGTAACAAGAACATTTAAACTAGTAGGAACACGCCTAAAGAAAACAAACATTTCAAGTGTTACTACAAACAGTGAGGTCGGTTTCTTTCTGTACTTAAATTAGGAAGGATATTGTGACATATCAGCAGCCCCTGGGTGAGATGGTTGCTCACTACCAACAACCAGTGTGAGCTCTGGGTTACAAATGAATGACACCCTTAAGAACTTCCTATCATCAACAAAAAGCAGGAGGAACCAGCCCAAGAGTGGGAATAACACTCCATGACAACTGGATGTCCCAGGCACAATACCAGCCCGAATGAATACACTTGGACTTTTTAGGCACACAGCCATTTTACATAATGTATATGGTTTATGTGAGCAGATAATTTTAAGTTGCCTTTTTTCATACGTTTATGTTCACATGTCTGATTATACAATCTAATAAAAATGTTTTTAAGATGCCTAGAATTTTAGGTTGATTTCTTTTGCTTATAAATTAAAGCTATTTGGTTGATTTAGTGAATAGTGTAGATTGTCCACTAGACTGATATCTTAACAGGGGAGTTGGATTAAGTTTATAGACTGGCTTTGTATTACATATCAGTTCTTCCAGAATCTGGGAACTGGTTGGATTCCCACTTCACTATTGTTCATATTCCTTATGTTCAGCCGTATACACGCATAAACATTTCCAGTTTCTGGAGGAACTGAGAAGCCGATGCAAGTGTTGACATTTTGAGCTATTGGAGAGAGTAGGTGCAGGTGGAAGTCATCAAGGATTTACGAGGAGGGCACTGGTACATTCAGACAGACTAATCAGAAGCTACAGTAAAATTGCTAGCTCCTGGTCACTTGGCGTCATGGTGTTCCCAAGTGCCATTCTGTGGTGACCAAAAGAAATGAACACTCAATCAGTAAATTCTGAAGCCAAATTAATACTTAATATAAGTCCAGAAACTTGAATGCACTTGAACGAGGAACAGATTTAGCTTACAGATTCTACCAGTACATTGACATACAGTCTTAGTTGTTTCAGCCTTCTGTCTCCATTCTCCTATTTGTAAAAGAGAAACAATCTCAGTAATATGCAAGTAACCATTCATTAATCAGCTCTGCCCTCTGTTCTCCAAAAATGTAAATTCTACCTTTTGAACCCTGCAACTGTCAAAGCGAGAAAAATCTATCTACTGAATAAAAGACTTATGGCATATAATTTTAACAAAATGTGTGACACTGTAAATCTTTAAATTGTGTGATTTTTTTTTCCCCTCAAATCTAGTTTCAAGTACATGCAGTCCTGCATACGCACATAAATGCACCTAAACTGTGGCACTTGTAAGAGTCAAAGGCTGCCAGCAGGAAATAGATGAACCTGTTATTTTCTCTGCCTGTACACCTCAGTACATAAATTTCTACGTTGATTACTGGATTTTGCTAATAATGAGTTTTCATGTCTGCACAGAGGATGAGTTCTCATCTACCTGACTTAGCGTCAGTGGTATTTCAACACTTCAGACTTAAAGAAAACTACCCAGACCAGCCTTTCAACGTCCTCCCAAACAGAAAGCTGCAGAATGCAAAAGCAAAAGGGTTTATAATCACAGAATCATCATTTGGGTTGGAAGGGACCTCCAAAGATCATCTAGTCTAACCCCCCTGCAATGAGCAGGGGCATCTTCAACTCAATCAGGTTGCTCATTCTGAGGGTCTTAAGGTGGACTCATTCAACTGGGCCTTTTCTTGTTTCCCTGCACAGAGGTGGATTTCTCTCCAAACGAATAAAAGTCTTTGGTATTTTGTTGTTTCTTTTGCTTCCTGCTGACTTTGACTAATGGTAGTGATGCAGAAAGATTTAATTACAGCACCTGGCTAGCATTCTGCAGATGTATGAAATGTGGCTAGTTTTTGTTTAGCTTTTTCTAAGAAAGTAAATCTTCCTGTGATATGTAGCAGAACCTATTCCAGCTGTACAGGAATCATGAAAGGCAATTATCTTTAGAACTGCCAAGGACACTTACAGGTACATGATGGCTTCATCTGCTTTGCAGGGTTTTGATCTCGTCCGTTGCTTATACCACACCCCAAAGAGCTTTCAACTTTCTCAGAAGTTGTAGTTCCATAATCAGAGGATATAAAAAGATATAAAAAGTTGGTCAGTTCTATTGAGTCTGCATTCCCCACCCTCCCAGCCCCCGCAAGGTCCCCAAACTGTTCCCGTTGTTCAAACTTGAACAATAAAGAAGTTTCTATTATTCCTGCAGCAATGCCCATTTTCTCTTTCTCCTCTCATCTTGCTATTGGAATTCATAAAGACAAAGCCTCTACCTTTCTCTAAAGTTTCCTGACACATTTATTGCCAGGAGAAGTTACAGTGTGCTATTGATCTGAGCAGAACAACGCTAGTGACTATACAAATACTATTCTCAACTAATTCCACAAGGTGTGTGAATGAAGAGCTGAGAGTAACTCCTTGTGTCACACAGCTGTCTAACAAGACAACATTAAGAAGTCAATATTATGTACTGCATGGCCTAGCAATCCTCTTGAACCAGGTATTTCATAGAATCATGGAATGGTTTAGGTTGGAAGGGACCTTGAAGATCATCGAGTTACAACCTCCCTGCCATAAGCAGGGACACCTGCCACTAGACCAGGTTGCTCAAAACCCCATCCAGCCTGGCCTTAAACAGCTCCAGGGATGGGGCCTCGATATTATGAGGCCTTATATTTAAGACAAATATAAGAGTGAAAGGTGTGCTCAAAACCAATCATCATTTGATATTTCTTATCGAAGTAGAAGATGTATTGCCTATTAGAAGTACTTCTCAATACGCCTGCAGACACCATGAAGAGACATGAGCTGCATGTTCTTGGAAACTGAGGAACTTTCTTATCCTTAGGTCAGATACCTTCCCTCTAGGTATCAGTGGGGTCATATTGACTGGACTGTTGGCTGAACTCATGCAGCACTTGTGTCTTGTATTCACGAAGAAGCCTAAAAGACATGGCCTAAAAGAGTGTGGAAAGAGAGAGCTGTTGATAGACATTGTTTGTGCCTTTGCTACTTTCTCCTTTGTTCTTGTTTTCAGTTGTTCAATTAATTCTATTTGCAAGCAGTTAATTATTTGGCGACCTCTGACTTACTGGTCAATAGTAAATTACAGTAGCTATTTCAAAGAATAAAATTAATCCTAATGATAGGCTATTAGCCAAATTTACTTCTGAGTAGTACTTACGTAAGTCCAGAGGAGCTCTATTAGTATTAGACATATGTCCCTGAAAACAGTGTTCTTGTGTAAATGGATAGATGTCAGAAGGAAAACACAGGGCCTCTCAAGGAATACAAATACAAAGTTTTCAAATGCAAAGGAGAAGCCAAATTCAGCATTCATTTGGCAAGAGACAGAAAGGGTGATATGAAGACTGGTGGTCTGTAAGAAGGGGAGTCAGTATTCTCCTCTAAGTAAAACTTGCCCTGCTTCCAAAGACTGGAGCCAATATACTGATAGAAATGTTAGCTATACTCTTGCCAGAACTGTCTACAGGGCCAGAGCCAAGCATGGGGCAAATTCAGATGAACCATGCAGGCATGATCTGGTTTCATCAGCTCCTAATAAAAGCCTAAATTCAGGCATTTAGGTGGCCTCAGTACTGCAGTACTAGGTATAAAAACAAATAAACAAACAAAAAACCTAGGAAAAAGAAATGCCTACAGTTTTTAAGGAGAAGGGCTCAAAAAGCCAACAAGCACTTGCCAGTTCAGGAGTTTGTAATGACTCACCAAGCCTCACTAAACCTGCTCTAATACAATTCTGGTTTGAGTTGGTTTGGGTTTTTTTCATATGCCCCTGACTCATACTTCATCTGTTCTTCTTAGAGAGGAAGGAGACATAAATTTGTGTGATGTGCTTCTGAAGTGATCCTGGTTTATGTACGTCTTCTTTGGTTCTTTCATTGTCACAAAGGGCTATAAAACAAGTTGGTACTTGAATATTCATCTGAAGATAAGGGGTAGGCTCATAATGTCAAGCAAGAAATATTATATATGATAGCAGTGGCATCCAGGTAAGCATTGCAGCTTTTGAAAAGGGAAACTCCACTGGAACTTTGCTTGGAAACACACTCCAGCTGGTTGAGGAAAAACTATATGCTCATGTTCTGAAAAGTCTTTTTAATATCATGACAGCTCTTGGTTTTACTTTGGTAGTAAAATTATTGTGTGTTGATATAGGCATTTCCACTTTTTTTTTTTTTCTGCATAATGTAGCAACATACGCTATTCTTCAAAGCCTTTTAATTATGGGGGTAGAACTTTTTTAATATATTTTTATAAGCCTCCCCTATACTCTGAATAAAATACATTGAAATCAAAGCAGGCATAAATTACCAGCCTATGTTTTCTGTGAATTATATTTTTATTCATCACTAAGCATCACACCTACAGAATCTCATGGATTCATTTCATAGCATTTCTTTTGCATGTACATTTTCTCTCCTTTTAGTTTGAGAAAACAAGTCAAATTTCCAAATGTAATTTCTATTAATCCTGCTCCCATTTCATTGCCTGGAACCTCTCCTTCCATTTTACCAATTTGAAGGACTCAAAGGTCATGGGTGACTCTTACAAGATTAGGTTAGAATACAGTTTTTAAGGGAGTAATAAATAGGGGACTCCTTGTATTTGGCATTTGGTTTTGAACTGCTGATGTGAACTTGTCTATGTTTTTAAGCCTTACTCATACTAGGAAGGCTAAGATACTCACATTTTCATAGGATTCTGTGTGTTGTAGTATAAAAGAAATATCAAGCACAAGGACTTTCAAGATAAAAACACTGGATGTGAAGACTTTGATTCCAACTGTTAATATTAACTCCGCCACTCCGAAAACAGCAGTTTTCCTGCTTTTGTTTTTACACCCTCACTTTTAATTTTTCTTTTGCCTTCTCTCTAAATTACAGTTGGAAATTGCCTTAACAACTGGTCCTCCTTCATACTGGGGGGACTTCAGTAAATATTTTCCCAGCCCCCTGCCTAAGTAAAATCAGCCACACCAAAATGTTAGCGGTCAGAGCACAAAGCAGTTTAAGATGGTGAAGAAAGCTGCATCTGTTTGAAATTCTGAGCAGAGTTTGGGCAGCAGAGTGTAACTACCTAGCTGGGCACTGGCCGGGACATCATCACCAAACATCTTCGCTCTTAACAATGATAGTGACCTGGGAGGTCTAAGGACACTGTACAACCAGCAACCTGATCGTTAGCCCAAGTGGAGTGTTGTTAGCCCAAGTGGAGTGTTGTTAACCCAAGCACCCCATCTGCAGCAGCACATACAGCTAACACTTTGTGTGAGGATTTTCTCGGAGACAAGATTTCATCTGAAATCACACACAAACCAGCATCCCTAATGTCCCAACTTTCCTCTGTCCACAAACTGACCTCTTTTGCTCACTTCTGAGTCATTTGCACATATAAGTGAGGAACACAGAGTCTCTGAGATCAACACTTAATTGGAGTCCTCCCTGTAGGACACTAAGGACTATAGGCTGCCACACACATAGAGCAAAGACCATGTTCGTGCCTGCAGGCATAAGAGACAAGACACAAAATTCCTTGCAAGCTTGCAGGGAAAAACTACAGCTATCCTTTGGAGAGCCCTTTGGAACAAGGAGTAGGAACGGAGCTGCCAGGGCATGTACATCTGTAGGGATTCAGCTGCTGTGGAATAGTCCAAAAGCAGGCCAAGGTTTTCCAGGGAATCACACCACTTCTACAGTGACTCTAGAAACCATATTACCTTCAGGCAACAGATGAAAAAGTAACTCATATTATTTAAATAACATTCTATTATCTAAGCACACTCATTACATATAATTAGGGCACATATTATGGATGTATAGAATACGTTCCTGTTACATATAATATTGTAATTCCTGGATTTTAAGATTCATCTTAACATCAAACTTTCTGGCTGACTGGAGCAACTCTCCTCTTCCTTGGCATAATCAAAGCACCACAGGGTGCTTATATGTGCACCCTCACAGACAGTTTTGAACATGTTGCAGGCGCTCATTATATAACAAAGTCTCTTTGATGTGTCTGTCTGCTGCCTGGAAATCAGTGTGAGACTTCTATGGGCCACTGGGAGCTTCAGGTTAATTAAGTCTATCATTTCTATGCGGGGCCTGGTATGATCAGTGATTGAGGCAGCCAAGTAGCACCAACTTGACGGGAAGTCCTCACAGTTCTTCCACCTATGCATTATCACTTCTTTGTCTTAAAACAGCTATTTCTAGTGGGATCAAGAAGCAACTTTGGAAGAAGTTCTAGTAGCTGAACAAGACACATATTTTGCATGGATAGGAGCATGTTTACATGAATCCTCATCAAAGAGATAACCTGGACCCCAATGCATCGTTTTGGGCTAGTAGTAGCTTTACAAACAGGTAAAAAGCTTTGTGACATGGCCAGTCCCCTGTCTTTATGTGTGACCATGTACTGTCTCACTGCAAGGACTGGCAATGGAAGGAGCAAACGAGGCACCTGAATATCCTTGTGAAACCTCTAGGTGTTCAGTGTCTGATAACTCTAACCCTACCAGCATTGCTGTACTCTGCCTTCTCCTCTCCGGCTCTTTTAAGAGAGGTGATGACTGCAACCAGGGTTCAAAGTTCCCCTGCTCTTTCAAGGGAGGGAGCAGAAAGAAGCTCAAAGATGTTAGAATACAGGAATGCCTACAGAGGTCTTGAGCTCCTCAGGACTTGTTACACTGTTTATGGTGCTAACAGGCAGGAGCCATGCACACCCCAGCCAGGGATGGGATGGTACCACCACCCTAGTGACAAGATTGCAAGGAACCTCTGCAGGCTGGAACCTGCTGAATTTCCCATCCTTGAAGCTGGATTTTTCCATTTGATCAATTCCCAGTGTGGCATCACTCTTGGAACTAGCCTAGAGGAACAAACAATACAATATATTGACATGGAATGAAAACCAGGCAAAGGCACGGGTGAGGTGCAGCAGCTACCAACAAGTATTGAGCTGCCTTGCTCAGGGCAGCATCAGAAAAAAATAAGGTAAAGGTAGAAAAGGGAGTGGAATTTATTATCTAAATTCAGCTATGTCTACACGGATTGAGCACGGCAGTGTAAAATGTGTCTTGTCTGAACACTCAGTCTCAACTATGGTTGGTCAAACTCAGGTGAGGTGATATCAGGCGGTAGGTCCTCATTGGCCCCCTCGGGGGAAGAGGAGGGCAGGGCACTCCTGGAAGCAGGAAGGTTGAGTCACTCAACTCCATTCTCCTACAAGTAGTCATGCAACATATGAGATTAGATATGTAATCTGTACTGTTGCCAAAATGGTAAATGAATAAAGGAGGTTGCAAAAGGAGCGGAAACTCATTCAGCTGAAATCGTGTGTGAAAGTGTGTAGAAAATACACTGCAGAACATAATAAAAGAATAAACACTTTAAAGTTAAAGGAGCTGAAATTTTACAGATTCTTAAGTAGTACTTCATTGGCAGGGCTATTTCCTGGGCATTAACAATGTCTCCCCATTTCCTAGTGAATACAAGGATAAATCTAAAATTTTCTAGGTAAGACTTTCATGCATGAGGAGATAACTTTGGAAAAACTCTTAACTTCCAAATTTTTCTCTCCCCCTTTTTAAAAAATCCATTGTTGGGCTCTCCAAAGTTCTGTGAGAGTTTGAGAATTTGTGGGAGTATGTGGGGGTTGGGTCCACCTAAATAGATCATCCACAGTCTGAAGCAGTTACCAAATGTATAAGTATTCCATATCGCAAGAGCAGGGAAACTCCCTGAAACTTCTTTATCTCTGAAGCTAGAACGAGTTTCCTATCTTCAAAAGCCCTATCCTTCTTTCCAAGTAAATATACCCAGGGCTGTCTGAAGAAACAAACTATATTGCCTAGAAAGTAAGCTACTTTTTTCCAAAGATATTCCTAATAATTTAAAAATAAATTTTAATTTAAAATTTAAAATTTAAAAAGTAGCTGGATATTTTTAAGAACAAATCCATGTAGTTCTTGCACAGAATGATCTAATCACAAGGTGTGAGAAGGGGACCACTGGAACTCTGAAACCTCTGATTTTCTCCCCATTACTGCAAGGTCATCCAGTCTTCCTACACCTCATTTCCCCAGCTGTAAAATGGGGATGATTTTTTCCATAACTCAGGTTGACGCTAAGAAAGCAGAGATCCTTGTTTTCAATATGGTAGGACAGAGGACTTGGGCTGCACAGACGTAATTTAAATCCGCTCATTGTTTTCCTTCAGTGTGTTCCTGCTTGCCCTGCTATAGAAGGTGTTAGGAAAGTCACCACCATTATTCCAAGTTATTCAAACATGAAGTTCTGACACAATGACAAGTGGTGCACCTGGGGAAAAGAGGCACAGAACAGAGCTCAGCCGTGAGCTTTTTCACAATGAACGCAGACCCTAAGATGAAGAATGCCAGGAAATGTTCTATTTATCCTAACCAGCCTGACTCCAGAAGCACTGAAGTTATACTGACCTAACTGGCTCTGTAAATGCCCAGAAGAAAGCGACTCTCATGTAAGTGCTGTCAAGTGATTGCTTTGTAGATGTAGGACTGAAACACAAGGCTTGGTGAGTGCAACGAGAACTTAGATGCACTTAGCCATAGACTTGTGGTTCGTGCAATTATGGAAAAGGCTGTTCATGAAGTTAAACTTCAGATATATTTGCCTCAGACCCTGCTATTCTGAAATGTGCCCTTCTGAAGAACAGCCAAAACTACCTACTCGTGGAAGTTAAAAATTCTGTCCTTTGGTTGAGACAGTTTTGAGATCTGCACTCTCATATTAGCCCACCTTCAAAGGAAAAAGGCTGCACAGGGATCTCCTTTTTCTCCTGATGCTCCACACTGTCCTTGTAGGATACTGGCACAACTGCATGTATCACAGGTGAAATGCACCCAGGAACTGTTCAGATTGAGCATGTTTTCCTCCTGCAAAGAACCACGCATGAAGATAAAAGTCAGTCCTGAAAGAAAACAAGAAGACGAGGCAGCAGAATTATAATGCATCCCTGGAGAGGAGCACGCAGCTCCAAAACATGGGTCCAGTTGCTGACAGTCCTGCACACGGAGATGTAACTCACAGCTCTGGAATCCCAGGCTGGAATTTGCTCTGGGACACGTCGCTGGCTCGTTGTGCCTGGCTGGCCGGCCGCCACGGGGAGAGAGCAGTGCCTCCTGGCAACTCGGCGCGGGGCGGATCGCGCTTCAGGCAACGAAGTGCTCACCGCAGGGCCCGTGGGGGTAACAGCAGCTGAGGGTAGTTAGGGCTGGACGTGTTCCAAAACATCTGGAGCAACTGAACGTCTTAAGCCAGCCCTGCCCAGCGCTCAGTTTGTGATCTGGGACTATGATACGGGTGTCTGTATACCAGATTAGACATTCATAATTTCTACAGCGTATGATTGCTTGAGCCAAACGTGCGCTCCTAATCCTTCCTCTGCATCTTTTGACTTTCTTATCTCAACGATCTCCTAATGCGAAGTGTCGTAGGCCAACACACAAAGTGTCTAGCAGCTGGGACTCACCTGCACATTTAATCCTTACCTATCTGCCTTAATAATAAGGAACTGGTAGCTGGTTTTCCGCCCTGCTTGGCACCAGAATGGCTGTGTCTTCCAGCTTCCACAGGAGGTAGTACTGATGCCCTTTTTTATGGGAATTTTGCTTTGCTGTGGGCAAAATTTATTTTTATAACTCAAATTATAAATTCCAGCAGAATTTATCCTGCACAGCCCCGTAATACCCAGTGTTTCCACAGGGCGTGCAGAGGCTGGAACGGCAGTAAGAAGAACTGGCTTCTTTTTTTGCCAGTTGGACTTGGTAAAATCCAGCTGAACCCTTCTCAAACACAGTTTGCCTGACTAATAACAGCGCCCCACATTCAAGATATTAGTCAAATAGAGATTGCAATATTGTAAGTAGCAAAAAATATGTAAATTAATATCATATGAAGTACTAAGGAGAGTACTGTCCTCTCTAAAATACTGCAGCTAATGCCTGAGCTGATGCTGTGCCTTCTTCCCAACTCTGCCAAAATCATTTCAACCCTGTGTAAGAAGGCTTGACCCCTACTAACAAGCAAAAAAAAAAAGCTGTGTATTTAGTAGCACTTTCCTCTCTTATTGAGGACTTCCATCTAAATTTAAGTATTTTTGCTAAGTTAATGCTTCATTGCAAAGAAAATACTAACTGATATTAAATAACAGAGTGGGCCTTTATTGCTGTAGCTATAAGACAGAGTAGCATTAAAATGCCCTCCCCAGACATGTTCATTTAAATAAAAAGTAAGTATATGTGACAATGAATGAAGAGAAGGAAGCTGCAGGAGGCGAGTTCCTCATAACTACAAATCTTAAAAATAGTCTCTCAAATATTCTAGCGAGGAGATAATTACAGACGGGAACAGGCTGTATTTTCTCAAGAAACAAAAATACTAATTTGCTAGAAATGCTCAGGGAAATTGTATTTCATGAAAATGCAGGTTTCTCCAAGTGGACCACCATGGTAGAAGACCATCCATCCGAGCCCAGAGCCACTGGAAAAGTGTAAAACTTGTGTATTACATTTCTTCCAGCTGAAGTTTCAAAAATTAGCAAAGGTCAGTTGTCATTATTTAGCTTTACATTTTCTAAAATCTCTATTCTTGTAGTCTGATTTTTTTTTAAATACAGATGAAGTTTAATGAATAGAAAAGTATTTATTAGTCTCGTCCATACATAAATATAACAGAAAATGGAACTTCAAAAGAACATACAGGCAGTGTTGAGCACAAGTGCTTTAGCTGCTTGAGTAAGGGGTCCAGTCCTGGGCCTATGTACGAACTTGTATACATAATTTTATCTCTGTTTACCTGCCAGAAGATGAGTAAGTACAATGTGCTTCATACTATGGCAGAAAAGAGATAATTGAAATTTGCAAAGCTTTCTGACATTCTTTGATGAGATTGGAAAGCTGAAGTTTTGCAAAACTGTGGAAAAATCTGAAAATCTTGTTGCCCTTCATTATCATGATGATGAAAAACTAATTATAATGTAGTTCCCTATCAAAATGTTTTTTGCACTGTCTGAGAAAGCTGAAGTCTGCAAAGCTGCATAAGTATTTTTAAAACTGCTTTATAAGCAACACTTTGCCCAGATCCTGTGAAAGATCAGACTTCGACAAAGGCTTAGCACTTATGGAGAAATCTAGTTAAACACAGAAAGAGAGAATATTTTGAATATATTTTGAAGTTTATTTTTCTTAATAATTTTTAGATCAAAAGTATTGAACATAACCAAGAAGTGCATGGCACTGAATTCATCACTTTGGCTAGCACAGCTCAAAGAGGGGCAAGGAGGCTACTTATATACTTCTGTGTAGAGTATGTAACATCCATTGGTAACACCTGTGTAGCAATCTACATGCAAATAAAATCTATAACATCTTCAACTGTCAAGTGTAGTCTGTTGTGTATATACAAAATCAGAAAAATATATTCCTTTTTTTCTTATATACACTATATAACAGGAGAATAAAATCTGGAATAGTTTGCAGTAGCTTAGATGAGATCGGACTTTCATGATACAAAGCTTTAGAAACACTTCCTCAGCATTTTTTGTCTTGAACCATTGTGATAAAAAAGTTGCACAAAGAAAGCAAGCTCTCTGGACAGTATTCCTCAGCCACCTTTTTCTGATCGATATAATCTATGTCTTCAACGCAGTCTTGAGGACTGTGTTCTTGCCTTTTTTCAGTCACAGAGGCATCTGCTGGAGTCTGAACAACCTCTTTTGCATGATGAATTATGTTCCCTTTTGCAGGACCTACGGATGTTAGTAGGCTTGAGCGGGTCAACTTGAAATGAGCGCTTCGTGGGCCTTTCCTACATACTTTAGATTTTAGGACACTTTTTGGGTCTTGGCAGATCTGCTTCTGCTTCTTTAGGGATCGGGAGACTTGTTTCCAGTAGGATTTCTGGTTTGCTGCATACTGTGGACAGGTGGAAGGGTCTCCAGAGAATTCACACCAGAACTCGCTGTCACCATTCTTGCACCTTACGTGCATGGTAGCCACATTCATGTCAGTCACCGCCCAGGTGCACTCAACATTTTCTTTGGTTTTAAACTTGCCTTTAGGAGATGCTTTTCCTCCTTTTGACTTTCGCCCTTTTTCATTTTCTTGGCTAGATCCAGTTTGGTTTTTTCCACCGTCTTCTATGCCTTGTCTTCCCTTTTTTCTTTCCTTCTGTCTTTCACAGTTGGCTAGCAGCATCTGGGAGACCAGAATCAACACACAAAGAAGTCCAAAGCTTTTGATCCTCATGGTCTCTGTTTTGCTTATTATCTGCCTTCAAAACAAACAAACAAACAAATAAAAACATTTTCACTTAATGCTAGGCTCCATTTGACAGTTGCAGTACTTCAGACATAGTATTGCATTGCTCTTTGATACCTATTAAAATGATGTTACCGGCAAAATCCTGTCCTTTGTGTGAATAATACCTGGTCTGTAGAACCATTACCTATTGTCTTTGAGAACTGTAGATGGCTATGGAGTAAGTCCCTTGGATCCAATTACTTAATTATCTATGCAATGTGGAACAGAAGAGAGTCACTCCCAGGACGTGCTACTGCCCAGTGACTGAGGCACCTTAACTAAAATCTCTTCTGCAGTCAGAGAAGAAATTTGAACCTGGGATTTGTCAATGTTAGATGGATATCTTAGGTTATAGCATATAAAACAGATGTCGTTCTCATGGTCTCCCTTTTTGTAAATGGCACATAAGAGACTGTGACTCCAGCCTCTGGCTGTTCTTCAAAAATATGCCAGACAGAGAAGAAACCATTTGATTCAAGTTGAGCAAAATTATTTCGTAGGCATTCTGAAAATAGTTTTAATTCACTGGTTATGCCAGTATTTCAGTTTTCTGTTGAATAAAATGAAAGTAGTCTTTCCAGACACCAGAAAGTAACTATAGAGGTGTTCTTTGCTGCCTTGACTGCTAAAAAACAGAACTACCATTTTGCTTTTGAAGACACCTGCAGTGTACTGGGCTGCGTCTAAAGCTACCAGATTCAAGGGAAAAACATGCAACTTCAGTTTTGAAACATAGCTAGTTAGCAAATTATTATCAAGCTGATCCCTGCTTCTGCACAGAACACATTTGTTTCTGTAGGTGTTTCTCTTTATGAAGCAGCTTTCAGGATCAGAACATACCATAATAGTAGAGGGTTTAAATCTGGCATTTAGTTGATTAAATCCCTGAAGATATTTTTCAGATGTTTCCATCATAGCTGTTTCTGTAGCAAAGTTTCCATGTTAGAAAGCAGAAACTCATGTGTAGGCATGCTAATAAAGAATCTGTTTCAACATTCAGCTATCTGAAAATATCTTTAGTTACACAAATTTAGGATCTAAAATACACAGGTAACAGCAGATGTGAGCAGGTCCTACTTTTGCATAGTTCTTACCTGACTTGCATCATGCCTATATATATACACAGAGATTTTTCACTCCATAAAACCCTCTTTAGAGAACATCATGTAGTATTTACAGTTCTGTTGCAAGTACAGCAACTAATAACATTAAAATGGATAATGATGTGACAGCAACCTTCTGTTGCAAGTGGAGCAGTGCAAAAGTAAGATAACTAAAAGACATACCTTGCACGGGGCTTGGAGACACCCAAACGCAACTGCTGATGCACCTCGTCTCTTTCAAAAGAATCAGAGCTAGTTGTAAAAGCGGCGTGGTATTTATAAAGGCAGGGACACACCTTCAGGTCTCCAGCAAGACTATTACAACACAATAGGATACTTCAGTGCCATGTTCATTTACCTCTGACACACCTCCTGGGAAAAATGCCAGTTCTCATTCTTAGCACAAAAAAAACCACCACCAGCTACGGTGGGGTGACAAGGTGTGTTTGCATAAATTAGATGTTACTTTAGCCAAGTCCTTCCCTCTTCATGAACAATGATAAGAACTTTATTAGATCATGAGCTTCTCTAAAAGAGCTTTTCCCAGCCATTGAGGGATGTATCCTGCAATGCCCTCAACAAGTTGCACTACCATTTGGGTAGTGTTCAGTGATTCTTTGTGAAATGAAAACCATTCCGCAAAGAATTTCAAAGTTCCCTTTCAAGCATTTCCTTACCTCCTGTCACAAAAAATGTATTGGAGAACATTTAAAAATCAAAGTAAGTAATTACTCTGCATTAAGGACAACATTCATTATGGTGAGATGGTCATAAGCTTAAAATTCAGAAACAAATACAAGCTCCCTCAGAATTACTGAGTGTATGGGGTCTAGGAGCGGGGATCAATCGCACAGCACTGATCTATGCTCCTCCCTCTCTGCCAGCTTTTCTGTATGTAAAGAAGTGGGTTACATGATGAGATTTCATTATGGGACCACGTCTAATGCATATTGACTTGAAAAAGATGATGACGGTGAAAGAACAAGCATTAGACAAATATAAAAATGCATTCAGAGTTGGGAATAGGTGTCCCTTAAAGAACGGATAGAGCAGCTAGTGCCTTTGTAGCTTGGTTGCTTCAGGTGGTTTTACTGGAGAAATATTAGTGGGACATCTGTAATTTGTGCTTGGGAAATACAAAGATGAAAGGTGGGATGCAAGAAGAGATAAAAGTAGAAATTGGTGTAAGATATAGGTAGGTCTTCCTCTTTGACTCTTTCTCATTAGGTATAAATGGAATGAGACAAGAGACAAAGCTATAGGCAAGGCATTATGTGGACTGGTTTGGTGATGAGGAGCCTGTTAACTTTCTTTTAAAAAATCAGAAGCCAAAAAAGAAAGAAAAAGTGCAATTCTGCAATGAATGCAGGACAGAAATGGGATTCATTTACTTGAAATACTAAGGGCCTGACCTGTGTGCCAGGACTATCTCCTAATTTATCTATGTATGTTCAGCTACCTTTGATGCTTCATGATTGAGTTCAGCCATTAGATCTGCCTTGCGCACCTTTGATTTGCATGAATTAGTATGAAACTATTCACAACATTCAACTAAATGTGAAAGATTTGTGGTTAGCACTGGCAATGGCTAATGAGTAGGGGTAAGGATAACTCATGGATCAGAAAATGTTTGACTGTGTCAGGTTGGATGGGAATCAGAGAACGAAGATAATGTAACAGATAAGTAAGAAAGGGACTACCTGGCTCAAGAATCCTAAACTAACACCACATAGTATCCACAGTATCATCTGGAGTATTAGGATTTAGGTTTACAGTATGAGGTATTAGTATCAGGTTTACAGTTGGACTCGATGATCTTAAAGGTTTTTTCCAACCTAAATGATTCTGTGCCTCTATGATTCTATTTAGTGTGCATCCTCAAAAGTGTATCACTGCATTAATGTGGTTACATGCCCCAGCTAATGAGCCTCTCATCAGGGCTAATTACTTTGGGACAGCATCAAGCCAAAGTGGCTACTCTACCTCAGGTTCTGGCACTAATTCAGGCATGTCTTTGTCATGCCCCATTTCCCTGTGTAAGCACACTATAAATTGATTTTTGTGCGACAGATTAAGGGGTTGGTTCAGGCATATCACCAAAAAAACCTGCCACCAAACCTCCAACACACACCCCCTTACTGTGGCTGAACAACTTTTACAAATAGGGAAGAGAGGTCAGTTGCAAAGAAATATGTAAGGAACCACGGACAACGGGACCAAGCACAAAGTTTACAGTAATGAGCTACACATTCCTGTCCCAGCTCTGTCACAGATTTTCTCAAAGATATTCACTAGGAGGTGACATGTTCTTTTCCTGGAAAGGGAGTATAATGCTTATTCTTGTAGATGATGTTGCAATGATTTTTGTTGTTTTTTTTTTGTTGTTGTTTTTGTGGTTTTTTTTCACTAGTAAATGCCATTTACTAGTAAATACCACTAGTACACTAGTAAATACTAGTACACTAGTAAATACCATTTACTAGTAAAACTAATCACCATGTATTAAAAATATTTAAGCCTTACACCATTCATCACTTCCAAAATTGCCTATTTTGACAGCTTTGCCTAGCAAATCAGGTTTCAGTGGCAGTCTCAGTTCAGCTGCCCCGTTGTCAATGGGACATATCAGCGCAGTCTTCCTACTCGATAAATAATGGGCGAGATAGGGAGAGAAAAGGCAGGGCAAGAAAAGATTTGCCCTTCTGCTGCTTTGGTATTCCCTGCCTGAGGTCGCGGCAGACTGGGCACGCATTAGCTCTTCCTGTCTTTAGCATGGAGAAACTTCTGTAGGGAACTGCGCAGTCGAGTGCTTGTTGATATGGGCCATTACACCTTTGAGATGATCCAACTCGACCCACGTGTACCTCTTGCCTAACCTGCTAAGATGGTTTTGAAAACCTGGTAAACCAAGATTTACTTATTTAGGTGCATAAAATACAATCCCAGTCTATGGAGGCTGGCCTGGATACCCTGCAGTTTTATTGCTATACCGCCAGAATAACTTTTTGTTTTGTTTTGTTTTAATTAGACATGAACTGATGTTTTATGGATGCCTTTTACCTACCTGGGCATAGAGTGCATATTCATACTGTACCCCAATAAACCTGCAGGGAGCTGCCTTGTCACTATCTCCAGGTGATCATAACATTTGTTTTCTTCAACTTTCATCTTGAAAAGAGAGTACACAAAATTAAAGTAGGACTTAAATTTCTTAATTAACACCTAATTGTCAACAAAAAATTGCTGCAAAAACTTGTTTATAAGACGATTTCCAAGAAAGCTTTTTTTTTTTCTGTCATGCACATTTTAAAATATACCTTAGTCTTGCCCTTTGCTGAGCTGAAACGCTGTTATCTTGTTTTCTTGCAGGCACAGTTTTGCCGTGGAACAGACAGTGCAGACCAGTAATCGAAAGACAATTTGATCCATGCAACATATGGCAAACCTAAACAGCTAATTTGGCAAGATCAGATTTATGGGCAGCTGTTTAGTTATTAAAATAGAAAGGCACAGCAAACATTTGGCAACACTAACTAATAAAAGTAATCATTAAGAATTACAAACATGGATGCCCAAATCCCAATGTGAGTTTTGTACAGAAAATCTTAATCCAGACATATTCCTGCTGCCTTCTGATTGAATCTTGGGACAGTTAATCAGTTTTTAAGTTTACATTAGAACTGCTATAATTGAATCTATCTGGTGTCTTTCTGCTGTTCAAGCAAAGAGAGAATGCAGTTTTATCCTTATTCCTAACTATGATTCATTGGCATGGAAGAAATGCAGTATTTTCTAAATTAGTCCTTATTGTTGCTTATATATTACCCACAAATATATGGGGGTTTTTTGTATAGGAAATTAATATCATTTGAACTATAAGTTGCATTGGTGTATTATTTGCAAAGTGCAATTTGCTTGTGGTGTCATCTATGTGACATTGTGAGGCTCCTGTTCATTTATAGCTTTTTTCCGCACAGAATAAAAAGTCAATTTTATGTACAAACAGTAAAAAGCTAATTTAATTTACAAAGAGTAAATGATCAATGAATTTCCTTGACCACCTACAAATATGGCTCCATATAAGAATATCAGCTATTTGTCACTCATCCGTGTAAACATCAGGATGTTGTTCTCTCTGCAAATGCTCAGGCAGAGTGAATTAAAATAGATCCAGTACCAGTGAAGTGAACAGCTGCTCACATTTCCAGTTAATGTCCATGAGTGTTATTCTGCATCATTCAAGCCATCCTGATGATGGAGAGTGATTCACTGCATCAGATAATGTTCCAAGGATATANTAGTCCTTATTGTTGCTTATATATTACCCCCAAATATATGGGGTTTTTTTTTGTATAGGAAATTAATATCATTCGAACTATAAGTTGCATTGGTGTATTATTTGCAAAGTGCAATTTGATTGTGGTGTCATCTATGTGACATTGTGAGGCTCCTGTTCATTTATAGCTTTTTTCCGCACAGAATAAAAAGTCAATTTTATGTACAAACAGTAAAAAGCTAATTTAATTTACAAAGAGTAAATGATCAATGAATTTCCTTGACCACCTACAAATATGGCTCCATATAAGAATATCAGCTATTTGTCACTCATCCGTGTAAACATCAGGATGTTGTTCTCTCTGCAAATGCTCAGGCAGAGTGAATTAAAATAGATCCAGTGCCAGTGAAGTGAACAGCTGCTCACATTTCCAGTTAATGTCCATGAGTGTTATTCTGCATCATTCAAGCCATCCTGATGATGGAGAGTGATTCACTGCATCAGATAATGTTCCAAGGATATAAAAGGAGGACTTGATTTTAATGGGATTCCAGGGACATGTGCAGCATCAGTCCCTCTGTCACAATTTTCCTTTTAGCTTGAACAGTTTGCACACAGGCTTACTTGAAAACTGTGTCACCTGGCGCAATGTACCTCACAGCAATTCTCTAAAGTTTGCAAACTTTGTTAAAAGAACAGGGTCAGGTATGTGTATTATAAGCCTCTCTTTCTGCTTTTACATGTACACTAGAAATGGATATATATTTGCTGCAAGACCTGAAGAAAGAATGACATTAAGCACTCTACAGCTAGAGTTCCTTTAAAAATTACCAGCCTGACTAAATGGATGATGTTAACCCACGGTTACTTTCAGTGGCGGGGGGGTGGTGGGGTTTTTTTGTTTTTCTTTTTAATGTGACTAGCATTCCAGGTGTTCCCTGCAAGTAAATGAATACCATCAATGTATGTAAATCAGACATTTTCACTGTATAGCTACACACGTTATTAATTAAAACAGACTAGCCTATTCATGTACTATTTACTAATGAAATATAATCATATACAGGCTGTAGGTGTACACCATTTTGCTGAAAATACCTGCTGAAAGGCTGAGTATGTTAACAAATGTGGGAGTCATACCCCTACCTCCAAGCACAATACTCTTTTCCCTGTGGCGGTGGGTTGTCCCCTGGCACCTCACTTCCATCCCTAGGTAAAAAAGCTTCAGGGCAAGGAACTCCTAACTTTATTTCCTTTTTAACTCTGTGAACCTGGTATCTACAAAAGACAGTAAGCCGACGGCCCTAAATGCTGAAGCCCTCTTACATAGCAACAAAAAAGTTGTCACATGGGCAGCAGCACCAATGCCAGCCTTTCTGCATCTCACCGCCTGTGCCCAGCACCTCAGAAGAATATCCCATAGCCTACTGCCATTTCTCTGGAAGAGGTTAGTTCATTTAAAAAGTGGTGATGGTTTCATCACGGTGCACTGAGATCACTATTTTACATGAAGACATAATTATTTGAAAGCAGGTTGAAGAAAACTTATCAGTTAGCAATAATTTTCAGTTACTTCTGACCTGGAGTTAAATTCATATTAGTTAAATAAGTATGAAAAAAAGGCACCAGATTATCTCTTCATTGAGTCTATGACAGTGTCCAATTATTTCACAAACTAACCAAAACCAACAAGTGAATTTGGGAGAACAGCACCCACGTGAAAACCGATACCATGAAACCCAAATAAGAAACAAACAATAACTAGCTAATTCAAACAAATGTTAATCACAGAACAACAGAAACTGTATGACTGCTGTATATTAATTATAATCTAATAAAAAGAAGAGCACGTTACAAGACTAAATGGTAAGGTTATTTTATAGCAAACTCCAGTTCAGGCTGAGGTTCCCAGTTGCAGATGCTCAGGCATTTCCACTAAGAACCAAATTCCTGAAGCACTGGTAAATGAAATGAACACTGGTCCTTCATACAGTGGATATCTGTGAGTGGAACTAACAGCTTAATCATTTTGTCTGCCATTTGTAGCCCTCATTCTTAGTGTTATTTTCCATTTACTTGCCGCATTATATTGCCAACATTTTGATTAAAATATCCTGAAATTCATTACTGCCAAAGTGTAGTTTCTCTTCAGCAGAGCTCTTTGGCCCCCAGCTCATACCTGGCAGTCAGCAGTTGTTCATCTGTTACTTAGGTGCTTATTGAACACGCTCTCACGTGCAGTCAGAAAAGGGGGAGTTTGTTTTCAGACCTTCAGAGTATTAGTTTATCTTGGTAGGCAAGGACAGTGGTGTTTTCAGAAAAATAAAAGTGGTTTTAATTAACCCAAGGAAATCCAAGCCAGTGGTTGAATACGATCATGTGTTTCTGAAATGATGAGGAATTCCCTCTTGTTTCATTAGATAATACAGAGGAAAATTCTGTGGACCACGTGTAGACAGGAGACAGAACACTGATGCTAAATGGGGTTGACAAAGTGTTTTGCCTTGGCAGGAGGAGGCTTTCTGAATTCAAACAAGGATAGGAAAGTTTTGGATGCCTCTTCTCCCTTAATTTTACTGTGAAAATACGTTGAACCAACCTTAAAGAAAGTTTTCCTTCATTTTGAAACAATTCAAAGACAAGTGTAAAAAATGGCCATTGCTAACTAAACATGATTACCCTCTTCTATACAGGGTGTTAAATGCTGATACCACGATAAAGATGATTGTTACTATATGAGAGTTAGTGGAAAACATATCCCAATCTAAGCAGATTCTAAGATTTTTGTCTGTGCATATTTACATCTGACAATGCTCCATGGTCACCAAAGAAGAGGTGGGATTAGATAGATACAAAAAAATCTGTTTTTTCATCTTCTTTAGAATTCAGCTTTCACAGAATACAAAGGCTATATTTATAAAGAAAAAAAACTTGGAAGAAAAATAATGTAAAACAGAGCAATGTTATACTGAAATGTGTGTTTCATACTGATTTTTCCAATATCAGGAAGAACTTAGCCTCAAAAATCTGAATTTTACATATTTTCACTTAATTTTGGCTCTAATGGAAGTTATCACTTCTCTGTCTCAAATCACAGCTAAAGGCTCTCCAAGCACAATCGTTTCATTGTCCTGTGATTTTATTTGAGCAGGCTGGCTGCTTGATTTATTAGCATAGATTCATCGATTTATTAGCATAGATTCACTATATTCAGGGCATGCTCAAGTAGTTTTGGCAGCCGGGGGAAACAACTATTGACTAATCGTCATCTGAACTATTTAGCCTGCTAAGATTTTTATAGCTTAGAGCAACGCAAGAGCCTGTCTGTCTGACCAGAACAGCTTCAGAAATACAATCAGACAAAGGATCGCTCTCTTATAGAAAGATAAAATGAGTAAAATAATAAAAAGATGCCATTGTAAATTACTGCCTGCCATTAGACCGGAGTTTACACAGGGTAATGGCAAGTCATGCACATCTGTGGGAAGGAAGAGTTTGACACGTGACATGAAATCATCAGACCCGTATTGCTAGAACACAAGGGACTGTCTTATGAGCAGCACCATTTAGCATAAACACTGAGCTTAACGTTCCAACCGAAAGATTATTTCGGCTGTCACGAATGCCTTATCTCTCATTAAAGCACTGCAGTAAAAAATTCCCCATATGCTTATTCAGATGAAAAAAGCCTTTGCATTAAGGCAATACTGGTGGAGTTACTAAAGGCAGATGAGGGTAATAAACGAGATTCAGCCCTCTTCTAACCACTCCACCTTCTCATAAAGATAAGATTCTTTTTCTTAGTGGGAATTTGAAATGAATTAGGCACTTGTTTCAGTTTGTTTGGTTTTTTTTCTGATGTACACACAGCAGCCTCTGCTGAATTAGCTCCTTTACAGGCAGCAAAAATACTAATTGATCCTGCATAGGTGAAGGGAACCAAGGTCAGCTGAGGGTTATAATGTGGTTTGGAACTCTTCAAATATTGACCAGATCAGTGGTGAAATTCTTCCGCACCTTGGTGTGGTTGCAGAGTGATACAGGATGGAAGTGAATGTAGCTGAAGTCAGAGTATGTACGGGCCAAGATGTGGTATATTAGAAAGGCATTCTTTCCTAGCTGCTGACCACATTTTTTGAGGTTGTGTCTGGGCTTCTATAAACCACATCTGAGCTGAACTGATGTAATCAACAGTATTTTTTTCAAGGAAGATGCAGCAATTATCTTTTCTACCTTTTACTTTAAGAAATCAAAGCAACTTAGATTTCCTTTCTAGTTTTTCTCTAATGCATTCCTGGTCAGAATAGATGGACTTTCAAAAGTCTGGGTTTTATATCAGCGATAGCTCTGGTCTTCATCTGTTCTCAAGATCTGTTCTGTAAATAAATTAATCTGTACCAATGCAAACACATGTGCATATACACACAGAAGTTAATATAATATAATATAATATAATAAAATAATCATTGAATAGCTTTCTCCCTTCCATTATATTTCATTGATATGAGTGGGTTTATTTGTATATTTGTTGAAATAAGGGGTGCATATATGTGTGGGGAGAGAGAAGAATAGTTGGATCTACCCTGACTAAGAAAGTACATAGTGTAAACTCTTACGAGTTTATCAGTGCCTGGCAATTTTGTGGTTTTTAGCACTGGTTCCAAGCACAGCAAGATGTTTCTAGCACTTGCTATGAAATAAACATTCATTTCAAGTACACTTTTTAAATATAGTGGAAAAATGGAAACAGGAACCTAGAAATTGTGCCAGGAATAGGAAACCAGGAACCAGGAATGGAAACCCAGGGACTTTATGGTGTAGGAGGCTGTGCTGGGTCTGGCTGGGATGGAATTAATTTTTTATAGCAGCCCATATGGTGGTGTGTTTTAAATTTGTGACTAGAACAGTGCTCATAACACACCAATATTTTGGCTATCGCTAAACAGCATCAAGGCCTTCTCTGTTTCTCACTCTGTCCCCTCTCCAGTGAGTATGCTCGTATGGGGGTGGGGAGAGATTGGGAGGGGACACAGCCAGGACAGCTGGCCCCAGCTCACCAAAGGGACCTATGGGATATTCCATACCACAGGATGTTGCGGGCACCAATATAACTGGGGGTAGTCTTCCTAGAGTAGCCATTGCTTGGAGACTGACTAGACTACTTGTGAGAGCTGTAGAGTGAATGTCTTCACATCACTTGGTGAGTATTTTTCCCCTCTTTCCTTCAATTATTAAGCTGTCTTTATCCCAACCCACACTTTTTTTCTCTCTTTTGCTCTTCCAGTTCTCTCTTCCATCCCACTGGGGAGGGGGAATGAGTGCCTGGTGGGTGCTTCATTGCTGTCTGGGGTCAACCCACCACAGACACTTCAATCCTGCAAATAACTAACAGATCTTTTTTTTTTTTAATTTCAGTGGTTTCCAGTTGGAAAGAAACCAACAGAGAGTTCAGTCCGTGTGCAGAACTTTCCCTTTGCTAAAAATACTGATTGTTGAGCTACTCTGACACCTCCTTCGGTCCACGACTCTAAACTGTGACAGTTATCACAGCAAAGACAACAAGAAGGTACAGTCACAGTTTTGACAACTCCTTTGCTGATTTAAATTACTACATTTGAAGAAACTATTTCAGCTACGTGGCAAAAGTGATCTTGGGCTTACACAAGCTATGCCTCCACGAGTTACGTCAGCCACCGTAGCCTGACCTATGCACTGACAGAATTAGCCATAAAGGTTATCCTCCATAATCTTTGGGTTATTCTTGAAATACAGTGTAAGCATCCTTAAAATCACAGAATCATAGAATGGTTTAGGTTGGAAGGGACCTTAAGGATCATCTAGTTCCAACCCCCCTGCCATGGGCAGGGACACTTTCCGCTAGAAGGTGGAACGCACTTAGGCTGTACGGCTCAAGAGCTCACATCTGGAAGGGGCTCTGAAAAGTTGTGCTGAAAGCTCAGCAAGTCAGAAGAATGACTGTAAAGGTCTGCATTTCACAGCTGCTGTGTGGGCTGGTAGCTCTCAGCATTTTCACATCTGACATAAGTCTCCAAAGGCACAGAGAAAGGGCAAAGGGAATGGACAAATCTTATTTGCCATTTTCTTACTGAGATCAGCATGTTTGGCTATACAGTAAATAGAAGCCATTAACAAAGACAAAGGTTTCTTGACCCATCTTTCCAAGTTCTAGTGCAACTTATTACGGTTAGCAAAGGCTGAAAGGACACACATCCCTCACTATTTATGACAGATTTGGGGTTTGCTCAGTTAACCAGGAGAAGATATGATGGCTCTGACTATGTGGTTCTTTCAAAACTTAGTGTTTTTTCTTGGATCATTTCTAACTCTACAGCTCCTCCATGTGGAGATCATTAACAAACAAGAAATTAATAATCCTAAACACTGGGTAATAATACTTTGTTTTAATGGGTTTGCAGAGGACTAGCAGTATTCTAAATATTTAGGATCTTTTTAAAGGTATTCAACCCTGTACACCCAGAAACCCATTTTCTGAAAACGGGTGAAAAGCAGTGCAGTAATTCCGTATATCGGAATGCCACTGCTAATGCTGCAGCATTACAATTCCAATTCTAGTTTAAATTACCCTCTTTCCCCTGTTATCACATGAATTACCCAAACCATCTTTTTACCCATGTTTAATTCTATTTGTTCCTGTGTGCCTGTATAGGAATCTCACATCTATGTCCTACTTCATGCTATCAGGGAATTTGGGGATTTTCTCCTGTTTGTTGGTAAAGTGGACCTAAATCCTGGTTAACTAACCTGCTGATTGGGAACGGGGCTGAAGGCTATATCTAGTAAAGAACAGCCTTCCCGTAACCACTTCCCACACTGCCTGTCCACAGCCTTCAGAAGCGGAGTCCTAGATTATTTAATGCAATATTTAAAACATTTAATAGATAGTATTATCTATGTGTTGATGATGACACAGTCCAAGTTACTTCATTAAACACTAATAAGCACCAGGCTTGGGGCAAACTGAAAAGATAAGAAAAGAGAATGGCCCAATACTCTGCAGGAATTTTGGAGAGTAGGCGCTGGCACTCACCATCCCCTTGCGCCCCTCCAGGAGGAACAAAGGCGGTGCGAAGAGAGACGGGATCTCCCCTGCCCCTTCTCACAGCTGAACTGGAAACGGCCACTCTTCTCCATGGTTGTTCAGATAGCTTTCAGTCATCACAAGGATATCCGATGTATGCCTGTAACTTACAAAAAGTTATCTGTGAACACTTTTGATTGGAGGTTTGATGTTGAATAGGAAAAGGAAGAAAATACAGACAGAAGCGAAGACTGTGGGTGCTGCTAGATTTGGCCTGCAAACCACAGTTTTGATAAAAGTCCAATGGTCTGAACTCACATTCGCTATTAATTAGTACAAGAGTGCATCTCACGCATGGTAAAGCAGTCTTTCCTCACGCTTTTATAAAGTGTTTCCTTAAGCCAGGCCTCAGAATGGGTAGGGATGGTTGTGGGATTCTTTCTGTTAGCTCTGGTCAGGTTTTGACCTCAGATCTTAAAACAAATGGAGCTGGCCAATTCCTTTTGAGAAGAGTATTTTATAGCTTTTTGAAGGATAGCTAAGCTCAGCAAAGGAACCTTAGTCCTTCCTCATTTCAGCCCAAAGCTGCTCTGAACTAGGATAAGCTGCTGCCTGAAGAGTTCTGTGTAACTACGGTCTACAGCACGAAAAGGCTCGATGGCTGCCCCACCGCCGTGGTAGGGGGTGAGAGGGGGTGCACCAGCCAGGCTCCTTTCTCTCCAGCGTTAGGTTGAAATCAAGAAGAAAAATAACAACACTCAGACAGTTCCTGCTTTGAAAGAACAAAAAGATATTTTTGAAGACGAACAAAATTTGTAAAATGGTCTCACAAAATCATTGCAAAGCCTTTATTTATTTTAAGGATGGCATAAGACAGAATGACTACAAAGGGCAAAAGTAATGTTTTTCATTGCCGTGTATACATTTGTAAATTTTAGTTTTGGAATAATCAGTGAAAACTTGGCATTCTCAAGGGCCCTTTCCTGTTAACCCATCAATACGTACTCTGTTCCTCCAGCTACCCCAGACCAGTTGCTTACTATTTGTACAAAGGTTTGTTTTTTTATATAAAAACACAGAGTAGGTTTTAAATATTACTTTTGTTCCTCTCCTTACAAGCTCTTCCTCCCTTCTCTGAATCATTATATTTAAGGTAATGAACAGAAAGTACCAAAGAGTAATGATTTTAATTTAGTATAAACATAACAAGACCAGAGAAACACTGTTGCATTCAGGTGGAAGATGTACATTAAACTGCGTGCTGGCACACACAGGCAGGTCTGTATTCACCAGGCACACCATATATATTAATCTGCATTTTGCAGCATGACAGCTTTATGGTTGGAAGAATTAACACGACGCAGACAAACAGATATGCAAGCAGATAAAATCGTAAGCCGCAAGACCTGAGAAAGAGAGAATTTGCAGGGCAGAATTTCATTATTGTATCTATATGCACAGCCAACTGACGACAGCCAAAGTAAAGCTGTGTAACGGGCTGAGTCTGTCTGAGAGCCCTCACTGCACGTTCAGGGTCCAAAGCTGAGCCATGTGAGGAATAGACATTGTTCCCATGTGTGTACTCATCTAGTAGAATTACAAAAATGTGCGTTAAATTTTTGTTTCTGCTTAAATACACACCTAGTACTGTGTAACATACCAGCTTCTGTCGAAACATCTGCTGTCTGAGGCCCTTACAAGTGTCTGTTTCCTAACCTTTTAAAGGTGGATAATGACACCTGTCTACGTCAGAGAGATGCAAGAAAGTAACCTTTATATTTCTTTTTCTTTTTTTTTTAAATATCCTGGAATGTACAAATAGAAGGCAATGTGGAAATAAAACTTATTACAATTTTAAACAATTTCTACAACTGACAAACCAGCTTCTAGCTGAGTTCAGTATTCTGTTGTATTCAGTTTTCCTTTCCAGGTCTACAGGCTGAAAAGTGATGCACTTACACAAAGGTGGTGTAGAAAGCACGCTAGCAATTAAATTGTTATATGTCTCTGTAAATAGCAACAATTATTTTTGTTTTGAATAGCTTTTAGATAATGCAGGAGAAAATATAGACACAATGATGACATGGAAAATTAATTACCCGAGGATTTCCTTTTCAGATGGATTTCTTCTTCTCAGGTAGTTACAATGTGCCTTTCTTATCACAGATGCTGAAGGCAGTCAGTTTTCTACACTGCTTTCTAGTCCTTGATAGTATATTTTCTTGGCTCACGTAAATTATGCTGAAGCTGCAAAGTAGTCATATATTGCTCTTTGCTATTCAAGTTCAACTAATATGTAGATGTTTAAAAAAAGCCATGATATACCCAGAAGAATAATTTGTCTGGTGGTAAGGATTTAAGGTAATACTTAATTTTGAATCCTCGGTTCTTTCTGAGTCAGAAACACTTATGACACAATCCTCCACAAAAAAAATGATTAATAGTGAGTAAGAAAAAAAAGGTTTGCCCATTCCATCAAATCACTATGATTGATCTATTGTACTTCAAATGAAGTGTGTTCCTGCCAAAGGACACTGCTGCTGCTGAGGTGAAATATATAGGCTTTATAAAAAATCTTACAGTTCCCTAAGCTGAAGGAAAGCGGTGTTTCTGATTTCTTTCAGTTGTTGACTCACCCTGAGCCAAGAAGACGTCCAGACACCATGCGAACAGTATGAAGCAAAACCAAAGGCATTGAATTGATTCCAACTATGTAAAAGCTTTCGTGCCCGAGACAGCAGGGGAAGCAGATGGCTACAGATGATGTTCCTTGTTGGTGCTACTCAATGGCTCTTACCTTTTCTTGTTTGCTATATTGTGAGAAATATCTCCAGTCATCCTGGCATAGCTTACCTTCATGGCAGACGCAACATGGATTTCTATGAACAGGTTTTAACAACAGGCCTTGGAACATCTTTCTGATGGGAGAAAGCGGCACAGGATGGGTGATGAGGGACAGCAGTATTTGAGGCAAGTCTTAGGGAAAGGCAGAGATCTTGTCCTGATGAACCACATCTCCACAACATGCTCCGGCATCCACCCTTGGGGCAAACCCACCACCCCATGGCCCAAGTTCATCAATGTGACTTGAAAGACATTGGTGTCTCTCCTACTGTGGCCTCCAGCCCCTGGCAGGATCCTGCCAGCCACACCTCCCCTGAGCACTGCTGCTCCCAGCCAGACCCTGCAGAACAGCCAAAATGCTGACATCTGCCAGCAAACCACCCTCCTCAGCATCCCTCAGGGCTCCAGAGCCACAGCCCAACCCCAACATGGCCCCACAACATGACAGCACACCTGACAGCGCCTGCACAACCTGCTTGCACCTGGGCCACGGGCACCTCACTCAGGAGAAAACCCTCATGGAGGCCACATGACTTTTTCCCCCATGCAAAAACCGTTGCTGCTCAAACACTTGAGCTTCAGCTTCATTTGGGCCATCTGCCACCATTTTGGCACTGTTAAGGCCCCACCTTGAATACTGTGTTCAGTTTTGGGCCCCTCACTACAAGAAAGATGCTGAGGTGCTGGAGTGTGTCCAGTGAAGGGCAATGAAGCTGGTGAGGGGTCTGGAGCATGTCTTATGAAGAGAGGCTGAGGGAACTGGGGTTGTTTAGCCTGGAGGAAAGGAGGCTGAGGGGAGACCTTATTGCTCTCTACAACTATGTCAAAGGAGGCTGTAGAGAGGTGAGGGTAGATCTTTTCTCCCAAGTAACAAGTGATAGGACAAGAGGAAAAGGCTTCAAGTTACACCAGGGTAGGTTTAGATTGGATATTAGGAAAAAATTCTTCACGGAAAGGGTTGTCAAGTACTGGAATGGGCTGCCCAGGGAAGTGGTGGAATCACCATCCCTGGAGGTATTTAAAAGATGGGCAGACGTGGTGCTTAGAGACATGGTTTAGTGGTGGACTTGGCAGTGTTAGATGGATGATTTGACTCAGTGATCTTAAAGGTCCCTTCTATCTGAGGCACCAAAGAACCATGACAGTCTCCGGTAATGTTTTCTGCACACAGATATGGAAACCCTACTCCACTTTTCGCTCCTGCCACCTTCCCACACTTACCAGCTCTCCCATGCTATGGTGAGGGCGTCAGATAACCTTCCCCAGCTGCAAACACAAATCTGTGGATTCCCACGTTAAATTTGTGGAACGTAGAAGATGGGGGAGCACCTCAGTACGTTGGTGACAGCACCCACATGGCCTGTGCCTGCCTTGAAGAGGGAAGGAGAGGTTGGAAGGGTGGGCAGTGCTCCCACCCGCCTGCGGGGCTGTGTGGGCAGAGGAAGCAGCGAGGCCCCTCTGTCAGAGTCCAGAGCCTTAGTTTTTGCTCACCATTTCCTTCGGTGGGAAGTTTCCAGCCCCCTTCAGTTCCTAGGCAAATTCTTAATTTTATTACCACCGCGTTTGCGGGGAGGGCCCCCCTCACACACCACCTTACGCTGGTAAGGCAAATAAAGGGGCAACCAATTTCACCATTTGCACGTTAATTTTTACGGGTGGCCGCGACAGAGTAATGCATTTTTTTTTTTACGTCTGCAGCCAGCAGACCTAAAAGGACACCTCTGTTTCCCCTCCTGACTGCAGTCATTGTACAGCCGGAGGCGGTGGGAGCGCACCGTGGGCTGGATGCCGATGGCGAGCAGCTGGTTACGCAAACAGGTTTATAACCGGCTGAGGAGAGGGAGGCCAGGGAGGGGGGGGGAACATGAACTTCCACTCCGAGTCAGACATCGGCTTCATTTTTTTTCTTGCTCTGTACATACTGTAATATAGGTACTCTGGAAATTCAGCACCTGGCCTCCTGCCTCATGTTCGTGCAGTTAACTTTGTATACAAGATGTGGAAGTGAAATAAATTGATTCTCAGTAGGTCTGAGATGACGACCCCATGAGATAACACCAATGTCTTGTCAGCGTACTGACTGCATCTCTTCCGCTTTGTTTTCTAATCCCTGTTTTTGTATACGTATCACATACTTTCTGTCATCGTAAAATGATCTGTGAAGTCTGATGCGAGCAATTCTCTTGTTTGTAAGGGGAAAAGCAGAGAGCGCCAAAAGAAATCTCCTGTGCTGCATCTGACTCCTCTTCACAGACGAAAGCAGAGATGGGGAAAAGTAACAGCAACAGAGACAGAAAAAAGAAATTGACAACCATAAAGCTCCTAAAGAAGCAGGAATGGCAACGGGCAACTTTGGGAAATTTTAGTTTTTCTTTTGTCTTATTTTTATGGAAGATCCCTGTCCCTAAAACCCATGCTATATCAGCCATGACACCTATTGAAGAAGTCGAAGAAGCAAGAAT
Source organism: Anarhynchus alexandrinus (assembly GCA_008711295.1). NCBI lineage: Eukaryota > Metazoa > Chordata > Aves > Charadriiformes > Charadriidae > Anarhynchus > Anarhynchus alexandrinus. Next base: position 1,596,256 of record VUYV01000161.1, read on the forward strand.
GTAAACCATAAGACTGCAATCCACACCAGAATGACCAGACAACATACCTAAACTATTCTCTCAGAAAACACCAGAGCGCACTACTGCATAGTTGAGACAATTTCCAAACAGACTAAGCACCATTATTATTGAGGCATGGATTTGGTCTACTTTAACACAAATAACCTACACACTGCAAATGGCAATTTTTTAAAATTTTGGCTACTTGATTTTAAGGTAAATAGACCTGATGTTCAGTGCTCCTTAACACCTGAATTTCTTGTTGATTTTCTCTGCTGTCAAAATCATGCTAAATAAATATATGTGCCATAAGACAGAGGCACTGAACATGAAGTTATCCAAGACAATGCATTTGACTTAACGATGGGATCTGCCATCAGAACATACTTAAGAAAATCATCTCTCTTGTTCGGTTTGACATAGTTAGAATGATGGATCCAAGACCATTTTTCACACTTTAAGGAGACATGGATGCTAACAGAGGTGTTTATTATTAAATAACCAGAACCTTTAAGCTTTCTTCTGTGTTTCCATTGTAAATCACAGAATCATTCAGGCCAGAAGGCACCTTGGGAAGTTTGCAGTCCAACCTCCTGCTGTGAATTCAGACTACACTGCTTAAACTTTGTCCAGTTGGTCTTGAGAAGTGAATTCAGACTACACTGGTTAAACTTGTCCAGTTGGTCTTGAGAAGCTCCGCAGATGGAGATCCCAGAGCCACTCTGGGGAACCCACTCCTGTGTTTATCTTCCTTACAGTGAATGTTCTTCCTTACACCAAGTCAGAACCTCACCTATACCAATTTGTGATCATGATCTCTTTTTCTCCTGTCACACAAGTCAGTGAAGAGCCTAGCTCCATACTCTCTACAGCCTCCTCATATGTATTGTTGGGGGGCAGCTATCAGGTCCCCTCCTAAAGCCTTCTCCAGGCTGAACAAGACCCATTCCCTTGGCCTTTCCTCACAGGAGTGTGCTCCAGTCCCAACCATCTTGGTGGCTCTCCATTAGACTCGCTCCAGTCTTTCTTGAATCTTAACTATGTGTGTTAAATCCTTTTATACACAGGTTCTCCAAAAGCATCATTTTGCTTTTCTTGGAGGCTTACCTTACTCACGATGCTTCTGTGAGGACCTAAATGTGAGGATCTTGAGGCAGGTGGACTACCTCACATTGCACCAAATGCATCAGAAGCAGCGGGCCTGGATGTCAGGGGTCTCCCCAGCTGCAGGAATCCAGACAAACATTTTTGCCTGCTGTTCCTCTGTCAAGAAAATAAAGACTAATTCCATCTCCACTTGAGCGGATTTCCTGAGGTACTTACGTATATGGGGACTAACAGGTTAACCTCAAATGAATGAAACAGCAGGTTTCATTCATTCATGAGGTACTTGAGGGCTGCATTAAACTCACCACAAACACTTCTGAATTCATCCTTTCATTAATGAATAGCACTTTCATACCAAAAAGGTAACTGAAAAGTCACGGCTGTACGTTTCTAGTGCTAAACACAATTAAAGGGTAATGTAGCTGATACTCCACCTTAGTGTAACAGCACCGTGATTGTATCCAAACCACGCATAACCTTGGTACCAAAATCTTCACCTTTTTGTAAAATTTAGTGCAAAATTTTGGATCCTGGATATTTTACAAAAAGCATTTCATGAAAGAGGAGCCTTTGGCGCAAGACTTTGATTTTTAGTTTCCACTTGAACAGTGAAGCTTCAGGTGGTCGTTCCAGACAATGCATTGCCAAACCCAGAGCCCTCTGCCCAGAGAGGTTCTGGAGTCTCCCACTCTGGAGGCATTCAAAACCCACTTGGACGCCGTCCTGTGCAACCTGCTGTAGGTGACCCTGCCCTGGCAGGGGGGTTGGACTAGATGATCTCCAGAGGTCCCTTCCAGCCCTGACCATTCTGTGATTCTGCGATTCTGCAGCAGAGCTCTGCTCCCACTTAATGAGATACGAATTCCCCAGGAACTCGTCCACTAGCAAGTATTTGTGATATTTGTCCCCTAATAAGCAGGATCAGTGATGGCCACGTATTTTAGACTGTATCATCAGGAGTTCTACAAAGCATCATGCAACTTTGCTGTCTTCTGTGCTCAGTGTGTATACGTAGAAGAGGGCATAAAGGGGAAAATTTTCTTTTGGTGAACTGATGAAACCTTCTCTTTTCTCCTGCTATCAGTATGGTGTGTGACTGATTCCCCCAGACTTCTCTCAATGCAAGACATTGTCTCATTTTTGAGGTCATTACTGCTGTAGTGGATACTACTGCAAAATATTCACTTCTGCAGTGTGGATTTTGCATCACACAAAAGAGGAGTTTTAAAACATTTAAAAAAACACACCTCAAGAAAACCCTCAGCCTCCCCTTAACATTTCCAAATACCACTTTGATGCATTTTGTATGTTTGCAAATCAAACAACTATATTCATTTCTATGACAGAAATAAGTGAATACGTGTACTACTACATTTTTTACTCACAGCCCAAGAGCCTGGCAAGGGTAATTGAAGTTACAAATGAAGATTAACCACATTAGATTTATGGCTGACAAAACTACAGACTTGCTTGAGCTTGCATTTTATCAGCATTCAAGCTATATTTCTGCCTTGTACATACAACCTTCTGCACGGATCCCGTGTTCATTACTTGCTGTTCTTTCCCATGTATTTCAAGAGGTTTGCGGACAGAAAACTATTCCAAGTTTTTTTTGGTACAAGGCACAAAATTTAGTGACTGGACAGTCATGATCTGGAATTATGAAGTGAAAATTACAAATCCGTGAGTAAAGCTGGAGAAGCACTTAAGCATAGCAACGCCTTGCAGAAACTGGTTAACAGCAAATATAGAGCACTACTCATTTCTGCGGTACAAAGTTTTTGGAAGTATATCCCTGCTGCAAAGCTCACTTGGGAACAAAAGGGATCATTGTTATAAAATAATCTGAATATAAATGTGTTGTGATCTCTGACAACAGACTACCAGGTCTTGCTTTGTGTTTTGATGAGATTTATGCAAGTGCCCAAGGGCATGGATATGAGTTACCTTTCAGAATATTTACTGAACCCAAACATTAATATTACCACTAACAGATCCTAATAACACTGAACTCCGCAGACGCATCACAGATGAACACTTCTAATCTGCTACGTTTAGAAATGTATTCTTATATTACTCTTTTATTTCTCCAGTCTTTTTTCCCCTGCTGGCTGAAACTTATCATTATAATATAAATGTAATAACACTGAAAATATTAATATTAATGAAAACATGTTCACAGGGGGAAAGTAACGACTCAGACCTGTAACTGCTCTTACACATTCTACCAACAATCTCTTAAGAAACAAGTATCAAATACCATGACTTTATACAAGTAGCACCATTTAGAATTTTAAGAAAGCACAGCAAATATGTTTTCAAAAATCTTTTTATTGTTTGCACTAACTGTAGCATCATTTACAGCTTTCATCTCTAGCAAATCGAAGCGAATCAGCACGCACAAAAACCTATTCAAGGGCAGCACTCTTAAAGTGGAACCTTGGTTACATAAATGCAGTGCGCCGCGGTGTGTAACAGACCTACAAACAGTTCATCCTAACACTTTTAAGTACAGTCACTCCGGTTCCATGCATTTTTCAGGGCTGTTAAAAAGTTTCACTTTAGGGGAGCAAAGAGAAAACAGCTACAAGGTTTATAGAGGTGACTCATTTTTAAACCAAAATTCTTACGTCTAAATTATTAAACTACAGCAAGGACCCCTCTTCAGCTGTAAAAATTTTGCTCTGCAAAACAAAAAAGGAAAAAAAATTAGTCACTTTGCCATCTCAAGCACAAGTAAGATCATTAGCAGCCTAAACACTTGTGGCTCATGCTGTAAATATTCCCATTTCTACCAAAAGCGTGCCAGGTTTAGTCACCAGCTCCGGGCTTTCTCTCTGAGCCAAAATGGAAGTGGGTATAAAACCGATCACTTCTGCGAGGGCTTCGCCTTTTCAAATCCTGGCCAAAAGCGCCTGCACGCGATCACCTATCGCCTCTACGGAAACCGACCCACAAACCAAGACAGTCCGGTTAGTTTCACTCATTTCTGCAAGTTGTTCTTGAACTAATTTTTAAAATGAAAATAGTTAATCATTAACTAGCAGTTCTGATAACAAGATTTATCCTCTCAATTTCTGAATGTAGTTTTAAATTGTTCCAGCAATGCATTTGTTATTGGAACTGATGCATTTGTTATTGATCTTACTTCACTGGCTTAAATCCAAGTCAGCACAAGAAGGAAGGAATGACAGAAGGCAGAAAACAAACCCAATTCAAACAGTTAGAACTGAAATACCACAGGATTGATAATGGATAGGACAAACATCTCACAGGAGGTTGTCATGGGGTCCTGAATTAGTAGCCATCACTGGGAGTTTAAGCTGTCCATCCCCTCAGAAGATGCAGTACAGGCTTTGCCACGTTAAATTTTAGTAAGCAAGCGTAGAACCTGCCTGTCCACACCCCTGAGACACCCCCCGAGATCAAACTAAAACAAAACTACAACAGGATTACTTTTAGCTGTATTCTGCTGTGCTTCAAGATGGGCATTTTACCTTAAGCAAATCCTTAACCTCTAAAGATGCCAATAATGTAGGAGCAGAAACCATGCAGGGATTCCCAGCAATGTTCCCGTGCCAGTTTCATTGCTTCTGTTTCATTTTCAGACCCTTGACCATGTTGGGTTGGTTTTATAAGAGGCAGTATTGGAAGTTTCCCTATTTTCTTAACAGAGCTTTTCCCTGCTCCCCTCATAGAAGTGGAAGTTTTCTGGACTGATTTGTCCTGGTTTGCTAGATCTTCTGGCTCCATACCGGCAGCTATTTGCTTCATGAGAGCCTCTGTGGGAGCCTTTTGGCACATGCTGATCTTCAACACTTCTGTGGATTCGCAAGCGTGCGGGAGCTTTCTAAGTCCACCGGCGATCTGATTCCAGTAAATCTTTGGATTGTTTCTGAAAGCACGACAGACTGATGGCTTGCCAGTGAATTCACACCAGTAGGACATGCCTTGGCTTTTGCATTCAATTCTAAGTTTCATCTCCTCATCCCCACTCATGCTCATTGTGCAAACATCTTTGGTTTTAGTCCGAAAATTGATTTCTTCACCATTGCTTCTTTTCTTTGGCTTCAGCTTCTGTCCCAATCCTCCCACGCCACAGATCACTACTAGGAAAAGAAGAGCAAAACTCTTCATGGTGAGAGGAGTTGACTGAGATCCTTGAGCAACACAATCCGAAAAAGTGAAAGCAATAAGTGGCTGCTCACAATTTAAAGGCTCGGTGCACAAAGAAGCCTCTTTCAAGCGAAATGTGGGGCATAAGTTGTTGGTTTTTTTTTAAATAAAAATAATAAATCACACTTCAGTAGGCATGTGCACATAATTTATAGCCCAAGGGAGTGTCGAATAACCTGTGAACTCCTAAGAAGGTAACAAGACAAATCTTGTAAATGAAGTTAAATACAGAACGATAGTTGTATAACCAAGAAGCACATTCCTATCCGGGATGAACATGTCATATTTGATTTTTAACAGGTATTTTCCATTCTCCAGCTGCTATATAGCTATCTTCATGCCAGAGCTTGTAAGACCATATTGAAGTAAAAAAAAAGTGCCAAAGCAATCTATGCAGCTACATCTGGATGATTATAAATGTGTCCTACTAATAAAGGCTGATTTGTGGAATGGGTTTTCTGTGGATCTGCACAGTAAGAATGCAGCTTTAGTACTTCATTTTGTCAGCACATGACATGCAGTGGGGACACATGGAAGAATCAACTGCACATTCTTTGAGCCATGCAAGATTTTCGGACTTGCAATATTTAATCAAGATAAGGAATAAAGTTTTAGCAAAATAAGGTATTACAGGCCTAAACATAAACCAAACATTTGGAAGTCTAATCATCATTGTCACACCGTGGGTTATTTTCAGCCAACAGAGCAGGACAACAGAACTAGCTTATCATAGTCTCAGCAGCAGGGAATAGACCCCAGAGCATGTCAGACAGATATTTGCGCTTCATCACCTTTCATTTTTCTTTTTTTAAATAGACATTTTCCTGTTCATAATAAATGAGCTGTAAAAATACCATAAAACAAAGGCAAGAGAATAGAAATATTTTAGCGCAGAATCCTGTATTAGCAGTTTCTGCTGCAGTAACTAAAAGCAGAGATAAGGAAAATCATAGTTACTCCCTTGGCATTCAGGTCATGAGGAAAAATCCCTCCCATGCTGTTGCCCACAGTACTTTTCTGGCTAGTTAAGACCCCGCTAGGCACTTCTTTTGAAGACACGTGCTACACCCAGCCTGACCCAAACAGCTTCTGGAAGGGGTATTGTATTATTTAGATATGCTTGAATAACTGTGGGGTGCTAGAAACCCTGGGTTTAAGAATAGCCATACATAACGGAACAGAATACCATTTTGTATATCTAGCCACTCAGTGGATATCACTAAAGAAAATACCAAGGCAAAAACATTAATTTAACACAGAGAGTGAGGCAGAACAAAAAAAATCAAATCGCAAAAAATGGTGCTCTCATACTTGACTCCCTAGCTGCTGTGGCAGCCCAGCTAGTCTGAGAGCTACCTGGAACGGCCATTCTGGGTAGCCTGAACTTGTTCTTCCAGTGAATGTGTCATGACACTGACAATGACTAAATACCATTTGACAGAGAGAACAACATTGTTTTCTTTTCACTGCCTCTCTTAGGTTATTTTAATAACATTCTTAGTAGAGGTCTCATTTCTAGCTTCTTGCCAGTTGTTCCTCCTGACTGTCTCCTTCAAAGCACAGTGGTGTGGCTCTCCAATCAAGTCTTAGGAGAAGCTGCAATGGTACAACTCTACTTGAGATTTACAGTTCACTCTTCTGTTGTTTTCTGGGGAGTTTTCTCACCCATCATCCATCCAGCCAGGAGAATCTTGCTGCCCACCTCACACTTCATTTCAAGGATTTCAAATCCCTACTGCAAGCACTCACAGACCTCCTAATATTTGACAAACAAATGTATTATTTTCACTTGGTTATGCACAACAGCACTGGCAGTTCCTAGGTTAGAAACTGAAGGCATTTGTCTCTCTTGTTCTAATAATGGCTGAAGAGTCTGAAACTACTTAAAAGTTACTTTATACCCGTTTTAGATCTCTTGTTCTGAAAGTTTTTAAAGCGTAATCATGAAAACAAATCAGACTTACAAGCATAAGGACAAATACCAAAGCTTGGACTCAAGAGCTCTGGTATATTTATGTATTACAGTTAATATGTTACTGCCAAGTGTTTGTCTCGCTCCTCTCTGACATTTGTGTCCTCTGTGCTTCAGATGAAACAGCTCATGGTCTGTTATACCAGTGGAAAACAATTGTCCTTTTACAAATTAAGCAAGGATGCCAGCAGTGAACCATGGGAACTGAAAACTGGCAAACGTTTAATTCTGCTGTCAGTGCTACAGAAACAACAGAGGCAAGTGGTAATACCTTGAGCACTTGCAGGGTATGTGGATATCCTGCACAACTCACTAGCTCAAATCCTACCATCTTTGCATAAATCACATCCTTTGTGGAAGCTGGAAGCTCCCTCATCCAGAGTTAATGTTCTTTCAGTCCTTCCTGCTCCAATTCTTGGTCTCTTACCTTGCTTAAGCTAAAGTCATCAATAAAAGTCAAATAAAGAACAAATTTTTAATCAGGGTAAAAAAAAAATCATTTTCTTAAGATTTTTAATGCAATGCAACTCTTCTGAGACAGGTCTACGCAACAGAACAATTGAGAATCAAACATCAGGTAGTTAAGCAACTTTTTTATTTAAATGAACTGGGAACATTTTCTCAAATTAAAAATAGAAACTTTTAAAAATCTGCAGTTCTGAACATTACATATACACATATGCTACATACTGTCAATTAGAAATGTTTCCATTTATGACCTAAAAATGAAGGTTATTCCCAATTAAAGACTGGTATCACTTTTCGGCATTTCTTTAAAATTATTTGAATGATTTACAGGATTATCGCTACTGCAAGCCAGTGAACCTCGCTGGAAACAAAGTTAACAATACTGATATATGAAGAGACACTATTTTAGATCAATATACCCAATTATTTCACCTGTCAAAATGTTTTACACTAGGAACATAGATACTTTTGGCCTTGTTGATGAATTCTGCTGTTAACTAATTCAGCAATGCAACTGTATGCCTAAATTCAAGGCAATAACTCTAATAGTACAAATGTTAACTCCAATTGCTAAACACATTTGAATTTCAATATTGGAAATATTATTATGAAATTATTTAGCTAAAATAGTATCACTGCCCCCTGAAAGAGCCAGAGCTTAACAGCGACACTAGTAAGGACATTACAGAAGTGAGCGTGAATGAAGAAAAGGGAGACAGAAAGTAAAACATTCTAAAAATAACCAACATATGACATGTCTCATGCTCTTTTTGAGTACTACTGAACTCTAGAAAGCTTAGCTTTTTTGCTATATTACGCATCACGCACACTCCCAACCTTCCCACCCAAAGAGTTTCAAAACAAACTTCTCCAAGAAGTTCATTTTAGGTCTATACTGCAAAGATCACTAAATATTAAATAATTAAAAAAAAAAAGAGGGAGAAAGCAAAACTGCAACAGAACTTTTCAGAGACATAAGGAGACATTGTTGATCTCATTACACTTCAAATTTAGTCCAAAGTGGTCATTCAAGAGCACCAAATAGCAACACTGATCATGCTGGTAAAATTCATTTGTGAAGAGTATTATACAATATTAAAATCGTAACTAAACACTTACAAGTTTTAAGAAAAATGTATATACAAAAGTCTCTGTATACAAAATGTATTTTTATGTAAACGTGTATGTACTGTATTTAACACAAATCAACAATTTAAGATAAGAACTTGACCAATTGTCAGAGGATTGCTAGGCAAAGGCTATTAATCTAATTAATTTATATACTGCGATGTAAGGTAGAAAGCCCAGTGTAAAAAAGTAAAAAACAAAAAGCATTTTAATTCAAGCCTTGAACAGTGGTATTTGGGAGGCAGTGCCCTGATCGCAAAATATTCTGTACAGTAGTTTATGGCATAACATTCAATAGTACATTTGGGATTTACAGTACGGGTGACATAAAACAGGTGGCTCAGGATTTGGAAGATGAATGCAAATGCCAATACACTTGGAAGAATAATGATATTTTCCCATAGAAGAATCTTGAGCCTCATTTATATAGCCTGGAAATAATCACAAAAACAATTCAGGAAAATTGAATGAAGACAGAATTATAATGTAATTTAAGCAGAATGAAGCCATAGGTTTTCATATGAGCGTCAATATGGTGCAATTTTTTTTTATTTTTAAACCTTACAGCACTCATGCTACACAAAGAATTGACTTTAAAAGCTTATTACTTACCCCTTAGTGTTTCCAGTATGTGTTACCACTGTTCCACAGAGCTATACAAGAAAAATAAACAAACACAGAAACCAAACCATCATTTTCTTTTGCCCACAAATGGAACAGAAATACCGTGTCTAACTAAGGTAAGACAAGCTCAGTTGGCACAAACCATTTTCAAACTTTTACCCATTTAATTAAGAATTTTTCAAACAAGAAGAAATAGATTCATGGTTTTCTCCACCAACTTTTCTGGTCATCTTCATTTCATGACAGGAAGAAATGCTTGGATTACCTATTCAACACCGCTCCTTTGAGAATTTAATCCATCCTCCAATTTTGCTCTCACAAAAATGGTGGCTGCATTTGAGGTTATTTGTATCTTCCACATGTATATAAAAACACCTGTGCGAGATATCTATACAAATATACCTCATGTAGATCTTATACTTGTATTTAAATATCTTATAAAGAAAGATATTTGATTCTCTTTCCAGCAAAATAATGCAGCTGATTTTGAAGGAAAAAAACCAAAAACCTATGGGATTCTTTACACCTGCAGAAGTACAGGTGTACAGAATTCTATTCAAAGTCATATCTCTCAAAGTATCTCTCAAAATAATTTGTAGGAAATGAGAAAAAGCAAGGACAGCATAAAAGCGAAGAGTTTGCTGAAAAGAAAATAAAAAACAAGACTCTATTGCTACGGGAACCCCAGACTGAGAAATTCAAAGCATGAATCTCATATAATTAGCAGTTTTTCAAATTACCTCTGTTAGTACATCAGAAGGCAACATTGCTTCAAATTGAATCGTTTCATTTTATTATGGAAGCCCATTTTGAGTAACTTAAAATTAGGAAAAGGAAGTCAGGATTGAACTAGTGGGTCTTTGTTTAAAAGTCTGTTTTATGTTAGTAATTTTTAGCTTATTCAGGAACACTGTATTAAACTATTCATCAATCACTGAAATATCACAGAAAACATGCGATGAACCTCAAGAGTATTAACATTCATATTAAAGATTCAAAGCTCAGAAAAGGACTTCTAAGGCCTGAGCAATTATTAGTTTCCTCTGATGTAAAATACTGAAAGTCCTTAAAACTGAGTCCTTAGATATGCCATTGGAGAGTACTTTTGAATTAAACGCTTTGTAGGTTAATTTAGGGAGTGCCCTTAAGTTACAGAACAGACCATGATGATTGTGATCATAAATATCATTAAAAAACATTGTTATATATAAAAACTTCCTTCAGAAGGAAATGTGGACTCAAGATTTAGTCACTAAATCATTGTAAAATCCAGTTCTAATAAATAAAAATAATATACAACTGATGCAGCCATAATATCTGGCAAGACTTCCAAACTTGGAGCTTTCTTGGTATTTACCCATTATTGAAAGAATGGTGATATCTTACTTCTCTGCCAATACTCAATCTCTACTTCCAGTCATGAAGTTGCAAGTTAAGGCACAGTGAGCTACAGATTTCAATCATAAATCAGATCCTTCCTTAAGCAACTTAGATATTTTGGAAACCCAAATACTGAAGTTGTGAGATATCCTATGTTATCCCTATAGAAATTGAAAGTCTCACAACTAGCTAAGGCTTTACAGCACTAAAGTTGTAGAGACAGAAAAGAACACAAATCTCCTCCTTTTTAAACATAAATGGAATTTCTTGTTTTGTGATGATACACTAGTTCTACCCATGCAGAAACACCCGTTTTCTCTGTTCATGTTTTCTGCGTATCCTGGATCACCTCCCTTTTGCACAGGAAAAGCTCTTCTCACTATCTAAAATGTAAAACAACTTAAGAGTAAGAATGCATCCCATCCCATCCTATCAATTTCAACTGCCATCAGAGTATTTTAATACGTTTATTAATTTAGGACCACCCACTGCGCTAGATAAATACCTAATTACCTGGATTTTAAGATCAGATTTAGGCAATTGCTTTGTTAAGTTGCTGGAAGTTACTACAATACCTGCTGTTATGTAAAGAATATTTGAGAAATTTAAATCATACAGCATTTGCTATAGTAAGTCATGCAAAAAACATAAATAGAGAATTAAGTGATTCACTATAAAACGTGCAGAAAATTGGATAGGTGATTAATATAGTAGATTAAGTAATGACACACGAAGGCATGCAGTTTCAGACTTGGTTTACCTTGTAAAAACAGGATTGTGTATACCATATAAATGCTCTTTATGATAACCATTATTACCATTTTCTGTACTGTAATAAAATAAATACACCAAGAAAGACCATGTTAACTCTAAGATGCACTATGTACAGTATGGCTTCTAAGACATGTACATGGATGATGGTATTATATGCAAAGATAAACTGTGTCTGTACAATAGAAGATAACTTTTCCTTTGTAACATTCAAGAGTTATGGCATAATTAGGATTTTATATTTTTAATATTTTTCTATTCTCCAAAAATTAATTAATTATTTTGCTATTCTTGTTGAGTTGGATACTCTAATATAAACTATAAAGTCTGTTGAAACAGAACATGTTACCTCTTTTGAAGTTACAAGTTACATTAAAAATATAAACCCTCCCACCTGAATAAAATAGTTTTAACAAATACCAGAAAATATGTCTTACGTTTTCATGGGTATAGTTTCGACACTAAAAAACACAGAAAAGGAGGAGTAATTAAGTAGACACTAATAAGTGAGTAATTTTAGCTGTACATGCCTGTTTCTGCTCTCCTGACTTGTGAATGTGTAATGAAAAATGAGCAGTGTGAAATTTGAGAAATGCAGTGCACAGGCTAACTGAACAATGAGCAAAACAAAGAGTAGAAAAGAAAACAGCAAAAACAAAACTGATGGGAAAATATGTAAGAACAGTTATCATAAAGTAAAATGCCAAGTCCCTGAGACAGAGGAACTGCAATTGAAAAAGGAAAGACTGGTTAGGAATAACTAAGACAGTAAGAAAGCAAATAATTAATTCAAGGAGATTACAAAGCAGGCATAATTCACCTTAACAGGTTACTCAGCAAAGCTAATCACTTGCACATTTGGAAGATATTTATATAAGTGCTGTACACAAAGCTCCAAAGACCTCATTCTGAAATAAGTTTCTCAAAGTCAGAGCTGGCAATATCTGCATAGAGTCAAGGCAACCAAAACCTATCTGCACAAAGCACTTTGCAGGCACCAACCCAAACCCACAGTATTTAACAACAATATGCAGTTCTAATCTGACAACACAGAAGGTTTAAGGATTACAGTGCCTTCACGTGAGACACTAGCAAAAACATTTCAATCCATTTGCCATTTAGGAGTATATACTTACTTAGGAGTATATACTTACTCATCATATACATCCTCTGTATCCATTCTACGGTAGTATTTGGACAGTTTTACAGCAAAAATTATGGCAGGAATTAAAAATATCGAAGAGCCTCCCAAACCAAACCAGAAGGCATTCTGAAACAAAGCAAAATCCAGGGAAAAAAGATCACATAGAAAATATATCAGACAGGTACTGAATCCTTGCTTGATATTCTAAGCATTGTTACTGGAAGAACACAGTAGAAATTAGTGGCACTGGCCTTATGGACTATCTGAGGCTCCTTATACTAGTGTGGAACAGGGCATTCTCCACCGTCAATGTGAACTAAAGTAAGAACACCAGCATCTCGCAAATGTAACCAAACAGGAATATGTCCAAAGTTGCTCAAAGCTACATAGCCACAGTGCCCTAAGAAGTTATTTCAACATAGTGAGCCTTGGGCTAGAAAGAAATGTTGTGTCTCAGCATTAATTTACTAGCCACATTATTTCTTTTTCCCTTTTTGACGTTTTAAAGCAGTTGTCTTATGGTTCTTGTCAAAATCTGTCAAAATTTCCAGCACTTTCTTGAGGTAATTTTTAACTTGCTAACTGCAGCCTGTTTGTGTAACTAATTTCATTATCATACAGTTGAACTGAGTTATCACCAGATGTTAAAATGATGATTTTTCAAATTTGATTTGTATTGGCTGGAGGCATTTTGACTTATAAGTGACTCGGCTAAGTTCTATCATCAGGAAAACCATGGTCCATCTACCACCAGATGGTTAGTGGCTACACAAAAGAGAAGAGAAGCTCTGTTACTTATGACATATTCAATGAGCATAACATGATTCTGGCAGGTTAGGATATTTCATGGTTAAGCATTATCAAGGTTAGAGTGCTTTGGCTTTGATTAATTGCATGCATTTACTGTTGGTATGAGTAGGACCTGGCTAAAAGTGCCATAAAGCTAAATAATAGCTAGGAGATGTTTTAGGTGGTTTCCAGGCATACGGTTTCTTATTCTATTTTTAATACATGCTGTCCTCTTTCCATGCTCTTTTGCAAGATGAAAAAGCCAATATGACCCTCACATACTGCTACCAGTCAGGCTCAAATTCCCCACTGTACAGGAATGAATCAAGATCTGTCTGCTACAAGCCAAGTGACAAAAGGTCCCTTTACCTCATTGAGGTTTTCTGGATTCCAGGAAAGATACTCGATAAAGTTTTCCCTTGATATTTCTCACTCACTTCCTGCCCCCACCCCATCCCCTTAAATTAGAAATAGTTACAGTTGAAACTTCATCTTTATGCTTTTCCATTTCAAGGTGATTCAGAATCAAGCAACCAAACTGAAATCCACCTTTTCCAGAATTTTAATTCCAAACCAGTATTACTTTGCAATTCAAGTTGGAAGAAATTTAGTAAGAACATCTAATTTTACAGAATTCTTGCTAATAGAAGCCTAAGTTTAATGGGAACCTAAACCAAGTCCAGCATTGGTTTGGCTTTGGACTTGATCCAGATCAGAACATTTTTTCCTTGTATAACTTTCGATGTGATACTTCATTATCATACTTCAGAATAATCTAGCCAGAATAATTAAATGCAGATTTATGTTCAAAGAATTTCCCACTTGATGCCCCAATTTTGAGTAACAGAAAATATTTCTTACCACAGAATCAGTTATATAGCTGCATAAAAAAATATCTACTGCTGTATCTATCACATTGGCAATAGGCTTGCATGCTGCTACCTCCATGGCAATCTGAAAGAGAAATGAAAAAAAAAAACCAGTTTGAAGTATCTAACAGAATAAAATAAGAAACTCAAAACTTGCTTACAGTTACAGACAGATACTGTTTACTAAATTGTTATCTCTCACCCTATCCAAATTCAAAGTAAATTCCAGTGGGATATGCTATCAACTGAACATACACATCTTTAAAACATCAGCTTATTTTCTCAAAGGCTGCAGCTGAAGAAAGAAAAATAAAACAAGATGCTAATGACATTAATTTGAACTAAGCAAGGTCATGCTCAGTGCAATATTAGCACAAATGGTAGATTTCAGGCTAGCCCTGGAAAAATGATACTATGTTAAATTTGCATTTTATTCCAATCAATACAACTCATCATTTCTATTCGACTTCAAACACAACACAACTATTTATAGAAGACAAGTTTTCCCCTTCATAATAAGTACATATATTTTACAAACTTAAACTAGAAGACATTCTAACAACATAACATTATTATTATTATTTAGCTTTATTTAAAAAAAAAAATGCAGTTTCTCTCACTGAAGTAAATGCATCTTACCGACTCCTTGACCCACTCAATGTATTGCTCAAAGTAGCCAACTATGGTATCCATGTACTTTTTTGTCTCCTAGGAACAGACAAAAGTAAGTGAACCTCTACCTCCATGACATCATAAATTAATGTACTTTAATCAAATAAAGCTTACCTGGACAACAACTAGAGAAGCATTGTTATTTATGAGAAACTGGGCAGCATTAACAGCGCCAATGACATTTTTCACCTTAACCTGGAGAGGAAGAGACGGCGTTTAGTGTACATAAATCCCTTTCAGGCTGTTACAATGGCTCTGCAGCCATTGTCAGTAACCTATTGTATTGATAAACCAGCATCACTGTCCTGTTAAAACTTGACAAAACGTGAAATTCCAGGCAGAATACGAACCTGCCTAAGTATTCATGATCATCCAACAAATTTCTCTCACTACTGAAAAAGGAAGGTATCAGTGGTTACAAACAGTATCTTTTCCTGGAACCCATGTAAGTGATTTATATATTAGATCATCTTTCTCTTTCATTCTCTTTCCTTTCCTTAAGTGTAGAGACACTTTCATCAATGTATGTGTATACACTACAGACACATACAGTGCACAGGAAGAAAACAGTGGGCCATATACTATCACAACTCTTGATTACCAGCTAGAATTTGCTGCTAATTAAAATCCAAAAGGATTGAGACACTTCTTCAACATATGTACAACCCCATAAATTCTCTCAAAGAACACACGCAAGGAATAATGCACACACAGCCTGAAACCTTAGAGATGTTTCTTAAATATACTTGAAGGTCAGACATCACGCATTTTTTAATCAACACCTCATTTCATGGCTTCTTAACAGAAACCACGAACATCCAGGTTCAAACAACAGATTCTAAAAGAAATCTAGCTGGTCTGCTGCTGTGGATGGGTGAAAAGCTTAATGGGAAGTACTGAGGGAAATATGGCCCAACAAGCTTTTGTGATTATGACTCTTAAGTGCCAGCTAGTGTGGCTGGATCCTTGCTACCAGACTCAAGACAGGCTGGTGGTGACCAAAAGCTTTGCTGCCAGAAAAGTAACCAGCCTGTTGTTTATTCTCCTGATTCTGGCAGAGCGTGAAGGCAGCTGGTCTTATTGTGGTGCAGGCACTAGCTGCTACTTAGAGGGGAAACGTGAGCTGCCCTGGGGAAACCTCTATCCAGATCCCACAGCAGGGCTGACGCTGCAGAAGCAGGAAGGTAACGAGTACAATGCTGAGAAACAGGCCCCAGTGGGAGCTGGACATTGGACAAGAGGTGGTTAAGGATGCGAATCACAAAGCTCTCTTTTTTTCAGCTGTATTTTTGCGTTTTGTTTCTTGGTTATCCTCCCCAAGTTTTACATTCAATCATTCTAGAAAAAACAACTACATTTTTAGGAACATGAATAACACAATATATGGAACTGCACTGAAGTCTATTTTATCACGTGAAAATTAAGTTTACAATTCATACTTCAAAAAATATCCCAAACATTCTTTGTTTGGTTGGGGTTTTTTTTCTTGTTTTTTTTTCCTTCTTTTTTTTTTCTCCTCTATAAGGAAGGAAAAGCCAGGTAGAAAAAGCTGTGCAGAAAAGATATTTAAATCCCCATTACTACCTCAGTGCATTACAATCTCTTCCAATAACAGAACAGCTGGAAATAGAAAAAACATATTGAAAATATACGCCCTGCATGTACAGCGGATGGATTTAAAACACAAAAATGTTCCTGTTGCCAGAAAGAAAAGCTTACCGTAAGTTCAGATGATGTCCTCTTCAGTAACCGAATGCTCTGATTTAAAGTGCTCTATTAGAAAGGAGGGGAAAAAGAAAGATTAAAGTCACTACTACAGGTAAGAACCCACTTGTTTTAACATTATATGCATACTTTAATCTTCTATAGATTATTTTGTTTCTAATACAACATAACACACTATATATAGTAACGACAGTTGTATTAAAATATTGTGGTTTTAATTATAATAATTAAGGTGTTTAATTATAATAATTAAGGTGTTCAAGGCCAGGCTGGACGTGTCCTTGGGCAACCTGGTCTAGTGGGAGGTGTCCCTGCCTATGGCAGGGGAGTTGGAACTCGATGATCTTCAAGGTCCTTTCCAACCTAAACCATTCTATGATTCTATGATTCTAATTGTTGAATCAGTATTTCACTGACAGCACTAAGTAGTTATGAACTGTGTACTGGAAGACTTCAGATTTACCCAAAGTTAGTAGCAATAAACTGAGTAAAATTTATTTTCAGGGAAGAGAAAATAGTTAAAATCAGAACCAAGTGTTCAGAGAATTCTATAATTGTGCGATTTCAGAAGGGAAAAAGCACTTACCCTAGCTTTAACATATTTCTTGACAGTCAGTTTTGTAAAAGGAAAAAGACATGAGAATAATTAGGAGTTAATTAGGAAAGAACAGCATAGAATCAGAGTGAAACAGAAGACCTAATGCTTTTCTACAAGAAGGCTTTGATAGGGGCAGAAATACTGTATCTGATGCTAGGAAAAACTAAAAGTGTTCATGTTATGTAGAGGGAAAAAACAACACCTAGCATGTATGAGATTCACAGCCTGATACTATATAAATCGGTGCCTGGCAAAATCAGGCAGAAGAAGCCCTTTCACATCTTTTACAGCATCAATAAAAAAGAATTTTCTTTGCCTCTAAATACTACTGTCAGGAGTTTCCAACTCCAATACTGTTAGGAGATTGCTAACTCCAAGAAATAAAGCGTGAAAGTGATAACTGCTTTTATTACTGAAGACCAATGGTACGGAAAAAAGAAAATGAGTGATGTAGGGTTAGAATTTTGTAAGGTTCTCCCCTGCTTCCTCTTGTATTCATGTATAATCACAAATAGATACAGAAAAAATGGGGAAGAAAAAGGTCATGATTTTAGACAGTACTAAGAAGTAGTAGTACTATAAGTAGGAAATCTATTTATTAAACACATACTTAACCAGATTACTCTTCACTGACACAATGCAAATGCCATCTATGCTTATACAGTAGCAAAAGTCCAGGTTTCTAAACTGTATTTAAGAGATTTAGAGATTCATATTTTCTACAAATACGTTTTAATATTACTTTAATATTTTACCATAGCTTGCTCTAGTGGAACGACTTGCTGGTTATGAATCATTCGAATGTTGTTTGCATGTCCTTTTAAGGCATTTTCCAGTGCTCCTTTTGGCTGAAAAAAATGCAATTATGCAGTATTGTTCAGTAGTCTCAAAGCTTTAGAGCAAAGCAAAAAACAATGAATAATCACCAATATTAATAATTCAAGACTCAGCAACCAAAACAGACATATTACACTGCTCTTCTGGCTATAACATTATCAGCACAGATTTAATGGAAGAGAATTTTCACATGGTGCACTAAGTCATTTTAAATACAGAAGAGCGAGCACATCCCCCTCTCACTCGCCACAAGCCAGACTTCATCACAAGAACCCTGCAGCATAGTGTCCCAGCTGGGACGAGCATTTCCCAGTCATGGGAGATTCTGGATTCTCAAGTCCAGGTGCCTGCCTAGAGCTCACACTTGTGAAATACTGTAAAATCTGATTTTACTCTCAGAAATACATTTCTTTTCCATTTCCTTTTGGAGGTAAAATCACTTGGCTCCCTACATACACACTGCTAGCTCCATTTTGGAAGTGTAATAATGGCAGACCTCAATGCTCAGAGATGTGTTTGCTTCCTGTGAAGTGTTCATGTAAGCGGTCAGCTGTGGTCACTGAGCAGCCTCAGGATGCTTCCTCTGCTGTACTGACATGCTGAATCCACTTACCTAATAACACCTGGGGGTGGTAATGCTCCCTCCTCCATACCCTGATCCCTTGGTTTGATGCAAGTTTTATTCCATTTGCTCCTTCCAGTTTAAAAACACACGTTCAATTTTGTGTAAGGTGCCAGAAAATGCAAACTATACACCCAAAGTTAACTAATTCCAAAAGTTTTTAGTTTATTTTTTAATTGATTGTTCTTGTAAACTTTAAGAGCTAGAAAATAACCTTGGAAACCAGTATCAATTTTGAAACAATCTAACTTTTGTGATATGTTGTATAGTTGTGGGGTGGGTTTCTTTTGGGTTTGGGTTTTTTTGGGGTTTTTTTAGACATGTAAGAGATTACACTAAATAGCATCACAAGGAAGAAAAAAATGTACACTGTGACAGTGAACACATTTAATACTGTATTTTTCTTTGTCTTTTATATGAAGAAAATACTCTGCCTGATCTATTCTCAATTGTAATGATTCCTTTAGATTCTATTACAAAAAATAATGAAAAACCAATCTACCAGCACAATATATTTTCCTTTATGGAGCTAGGTAGAATATACCTTTAAAGAGACACCTCAGAGGCAATTCTATGTAAGATATAACATATTTGAAGAACCTCAACTTTCACTTAGAAGACAGCCCCAAAACAATAGCAAAAACTCCCTGCCTGTATAACCTTTAGAATAGCACAGTAAAAATTGAAAATGGAAGTGAAGTATGGCCAAAGCTACTGGTACCTGTCTAAGTTAGCAGACAACCTACATAAGTAAACAGACAATGTGCAGCTTGCTCATGGTGCTTGGAGAGGATGCTAACTACAATACAAAAAAAACCCAGGAGCAGCCTAACCTTGAAGTGACTCCCTATGCGTCAGAAAAAAATAATAAATGCAACAGGTGTGATCAAATTATGCAAAAAGCTGGAATAAACACACCAGGAGCCTCTGCTAGTGCCTTCCTCTCCCTGGAGTAGGTATGGATATTTGATAAATTCCAAACAGCACAGTCTCACACTGCTGTCTGTGTCCCTTGGTGATCCAAGCAATTGTAGTATGTATGCAGCATAAAACTCTTTCTCCCACATTGCAATGCAGGAATCTGTCTTGGGCCAGTGTCCAAACTATGACTCTTGTTTTGAAAAGTAAACAGAAAGTGACCTTGACATGCATACAAACATATCAACTCAATATTCGCTATCTGTTAACACAGCCATATCATTCTGCAGATTAATTTGCAGGCAATGTTGTAGCTGTACCCTCTGACCACTGTCTGTGTGTCTGCCTTCAAAAAGCCCTTCAGAGCAGACAGAATCTCTTTTGTGCATTCTCCCTCCACAATGGAGCCCCAGTTCTCATTAGAGCCTTTACGAGCTGCCACAGTATTAATTTTATTACTGATTGCAAAATCTTCTGCTCACTAACTGAAAGAAAATTAATTCAAATCATCTTCTGCATCATGATTTAACCAATTTTAATTCCAAATGGGACCCTAAAACATATACAGCATCACAGGAAATACTCAGAGTATTCTCCTCATTTCTTAAGCAAACAGTGGAATTTAAGAAATTACTCTTCCAAAGCAGAAATTGTACAAGTAAGCATACAAAAATCAATAATTAGCAGTATTTAAATACAGCTCGTATGCAACACTGTTCTTGAAAGTTTTTCCGTATGTGACAATGCATCATGTATACAAGTGTCCGAAGTACAAGAATTCTCCCATAGGAAGTCTAAATACTTGGCTATGTTTTTATACTTATGTAAACAGTACATTTTATATATTATTGTATTAGTGAATTAAACTTACCAGCTGGTCTGCTCTTGCTTCTAAGTCATTAGCAAATGACAGAAGATCAACCTTGGTAACACTTTTATTGATCTGAAATAAGACGTGAACAGTAGGAAAAGAAAAAGAGTACGTTATTATTGCATATACAGACTGCTTGCACTTAACCACACCTACTTTTTCTACCCTTTATTCTTTAATGTTTATTGACCTTAACTTCTGAAGTGCTTTTGCTCCAATTTTTACGGTTTTTCAAAACACACCCTTTCACACAAAAGCAGATTTTTCTGTTTTGTCCATTGTTAAAGAAACATTTCATTTTATGCTTTGTCCCAGTCATGTCTCTAGTTTACTAGTCTCACCTCTGTCAAATATGCTGCAAAGTTTATCCCTTCTATTCCTGAAGAGCTGAAATTCAGAAGATTCTCCTTCCCGATTTCATCCAGCAGAATGATTTTGCTGAGGTTTATCTGAATATGTTCAATTTTAAGTGCTATGTCTTCTGTATACTGAGGGAAACAAAATAAAGCACAAAAGCAGTTTGCACCCAGTCCATATTCCTCTATAGCCAACCCCTACCCAAAAAGCATCTTGCTTTTGCTGACTTATCACTTCCATGAAGAAGCACACATTGATTTTTACTTACACCAGTTTAATTCAATTAGCTTTGATAGAATACACCAGGTAACATTCTTCTCTTATATGCATTATCCCCACAGCCTAGCCATGCCATGTTCTAACCTACCTACGCATCTTTCATACCAATGAATTATCTGCCTTCTATTACATTTTAAGCAGGCTTCTCTGAATAGATGCTAGATCCTCCTAAGAGGAGATGGAGACTAAACAGAATCCTCTTTCCCCTCCACAAAATGTTATCTTTAAAAAAAATTAAGTTAAACCCTTGTCCCTAATGAAGGAAACCCAGAGAATTCAGTATGTCACTTGCAGCCAGGACAGACACTGTCTGCTGCATTAGCCAGAGGACTGGATGAGACTCTCTAAATATGTTTAATGGTGACTACAGATGACTTGCTTATTGTTACCTGAAGGCTTCTTGCATTACACTCAAATCTAAAATATTACCTGTCCTGCACAGGCAGCAGAGCAACAGATGAGGAATCTGGAAACCTGACTTCCTTCCCAGCCTCTACCATTAGTCTGTTGCAGAAACTCAAAATAATTTTCCCTCTTAGTGAATCTTCCCTGTTCTTTATAATTGTCTATTATTTGGGGCAAGGACTGTATCTATTAAGTGTGGGTACAGTGCCTGGCAGAATGGAACACAGATCCCCTAGGGGTTGCTGTAATGAAGATCAGTATTACAGACAATCCCAAAATTAGCAGAGTCACGTAATGACAGTGTAGTCATGTATTATTACAGTTAAACTGAAAAGTTTTTATTTTATTTCAACCAACCCCTTTCCCACTGAAATTGGAACCATTCTTAGGAGCACAGCTTATCGCATCCTGGACCAACTTAAATCTGATGAGGATCAGAAGAGAACGCACCAAGAAAGGCATTTATATAAAGAACAAAACTCTCATTAAACACTGTAAGCAGCCTTTGGAAGATGTTAGACTTGAACCTTCTACGGAAGTTTCAAAATTAAAAACATTATTATCAGCAGCTATAAAAAAAGCACATCAGAAAACCTTCCAGAGCCCACTGAGACTGGTAAAAAATATTTTATTTGTAAATCGATTTCTTTTTTTCAAATTAGTTGGACAGTTCTTGCCTCCTTGTAGGATGTATTGCATATAAAACCAAAATCCAATAAAACCCAGACATGCTATACTGTGTTTAAGAGCAAACACCTCTCCGGCCTTCAAAAATAATCATAAACTCACTCATACCTTCTTTACTTACCATACTAACATTTAGAAATTCATTGATATTGAACAGGTGTTCAAGGTGAAGGGAAGTATAAATTCCTTTGTTTTCCTTGCAATCACTATAAAAATAAAAATACATACATCAGCCTAAAACACACCTCTTGAGCATCAAGTGTTAATAGAATGATCAACAATGTTTTCATATTCTAAGAAAATCAGCCCTTTACAATATTTTTTGAAGCTCAGTCTATAAGAAAGCAAGTCATTAACCATTTCTGCTGCTCTCAAATATGCAATATATTTTTTCAAAGAGCTCAATTAGTATCATTATACAATATTACTCTAAGACTACCTCTAATAACCCACATATAGGAGAAAATTGCTTTTGTTAGTGATTCACTAAAAAATCAGGATGTCTTCAGGAACACGTGCAGTTTCTGCATGTGCTTGAAATATGAAGCATGGAAGAAAGCACAAAAACAATATGTATAAATTGAATTCAATCTCAAGCGTAACTTTAATACCTGTACACTTTCTCAAAAGTCAAGTTAATATTCGGATTTTTAAACAGGAGGCCAGAAAGATAGTTTTTCCAGTGTTGATTTAGTAAGTAGGGAGTATCCAAAACCTACAAGAAAAAAAAAATGTTACTATAATTCTGCGTTTTCAATTAATGAATTTATTCATATGCGATCTTTTGACACATACACACATCTAAGCTTATCACCCAATAATGGAAATATAAGCAAAACAGTGAATTCAACCTCTCTAGTACAGAAAGTGAATATTAAAGCTCCATGTCACCAAGAAATGCTGAATCACAGAAAAAATTATCTTCAAAGGAAGCCAGGCATGTAGGATTTACACTGCAAAGCAAATTAAACTAAGAAAGGATGAACGTCTCTATTCGGTGCATAAGGGGAAAGCAAAACCAGATGCAAACTCACTTGAAGTGTCCCATAAAAAATAATATGCTATACATAACTGACAAGACCGTTGGGACTCATGGGGATTCTATTCATTATTTAATAATTTGAATAACTTCACCTTGAATAAAGTCTTATCTTCAAAGGGCTCACAGACCAATTTTTCTACATTTCCACCTGCGACAAAAGTGAGCACCACTACAATCATCAGTGCCCAGGAGAAAAGAAAACTGAATCCAACACCACTGAAAAAGAAATAAGTTGAGTAAGTTTTAGCTTTTTAAGAACAAAATATATATACTTCAGGCAACAGTGAAGCCAACAGTTAGCAGCTATAACATATAAAAATATAAAAATTGGTAGACAGTTGCAATACCTGCTTTCCAAATATGTTCTTGCCCTCTAAAATATCTTACACATTTCAGCCCTGTAAAGTTTTCAGCTAAAATGCATCTAAAATGCTCACACTTGCATTGGGCATGCAAACTCTTTCAAGAGTTAAGTTTAAGAGCCACAAAAGCATGTAATTTTCTTTTTTTAAATTCAGTTCTCTAGACTTGTACTATCAAAAGAGTTTTAGGCAGATTTCAGATGCAATTCTTTCTTACACCCGACAGAAACGACATTAAGCCACTACAGGGAACTTCCAAGAGCAACCCCAAACCACCTAAAGTTCTCTGAGAAAGTAAAATGCTTCTTGTCTCCTTGTGTGGCTTTTTTTCCTTTGAGCAAGTGCTCAAGTGTACTAAAAAACCAAAAATTTCTTTTATATTTTCAACTATCTCTTCCCAGGTTTTGCAATTTCCAAATGGGCTTACACAGAAATTCATCAGCTACAGCACTCGCTTTAAAACAGTAGATTCAGAGGTTTTATCCTTCAGCTATGATCCTCAGTGAAAGAGCAGCCCAAAATCCCCAAGTCCCTCAATGGAAGTACATGACATTAATATTTATTTTTGCTCTATTTTTTTTTCAGCACATATAGACAGGTAACAAAACATTCCTTTCATACATATGTACTTCAAAATGATTAAACCCAACCTTCTACAGGTACCTTTATTTTATTTTTCAGCAATAAGTGAAACTTACGCCATAAGGAAATTTCCTCCTGTGTTGGAGATGCAGCCTCTGGTTGTTGGAGAAGAATGTTTATCATAACCACAGGTGCCACATAGCAGGCCAAGATAGAAAAAGACCAGAATCAGGACCACCATGCAGCACAGAATGAGACAACCAAGCCACCTAAGGAATAAAAGCCAAAGTGCTTGGTTACTAGCATGCAAAGAACACACTGCAGACCTGCAGAATACATCAGGCAATACTGTATTCCCAACTGGCCCACTCTTGGTTCTGTTTAAGCAACAAATGTTAGCAATGAAAAAATGCTTTTCCTACATTAGCATGCATTTTGGGCCAGAAGATAATTGCTGTTGGATTATAGACAGCTGCTACTGAAGGGCTGGGGAACAAACATCACAGGAACAAGGTGTTCCCAACTCCAGTTACTGCAGGGTGGACTGTACCGACGTGTCAAAGTGCTCCAAGTGGAACAAACAGTGACTCAGAGGAGGCAGATGCTCAAACAGTAATTTATTCAAGCGGCAAAGGAGAAATTTATGAATGTGGACTGGCCATTGGTCATGAAGTACATAACCACTCTTACCATAAGGCTTACTACTTTTTGCACACAGTATGTTAGGCTTGTAATTGTAAATAACTGAATTTAAGGCTATTAAAACCTAGGCTTCGTGTGTCTGTGCTGGAATGCTTTCAATGTATGGAGCAGTTAATGGAACTTGATCAGGAGAAAGACCTTGTATAGGAATTGAACTTTCATTTTTATTAATTAAATCATATAACAGTTCTATCTGTCTACATATTTGGAGCACATCCATTTATTCACACGTTCTATATCTCATTCTAGCCTTTCCCCCTCTCCTAATTCCTTCTGCTCTTTCTTTTCCTTTTTGTCACTTCTCCCATCTTATATTTCTTAAGTTCCCTTTTCTCTTCCCTGTAGCTTTGCAGAGAGAAAGCAAGAACCAGAAAAATCAGAGAAAGGAACATCAATAATGAATATGCACAGCCAATAAAGAGCAAGAAAAACATTAATAAGTATTCTTTTATGAATGTGCCTGTCAGCATCAAGAACTACCAATAATGCACCTGTAATTAAGAAAGGGATGGAGAGAAAATAATTTGGACAACTACAGGCTTGTTGGTTTTATTTGTACTTCAAGTACTACTATGTTAGGTTTGACGAGAACAGGTATTGAAGTGCTGTGCAGATGAGCTATATTTCTCCACTTTTTTGAATCTAAATACAAGAGTAACAGAGGCATGCTGTAGCAGAATGAAGCAATATTTGGTTAAATGCAATCTAAGCTTCAAAGAAAATATTGATAAATTTGTCAAGTTAAGGCTCACCACAAAAACTGCCAGGTAAGGAATGGGCTAAAGGTAAAGTTATAAGTAAGGTTCTTCAAGCTCAGTCTTATGCACACTTTTATTTAACATTGCATTAAAGCCAGCAGCACACTAATTCTGTAGCAGTGAAACTGATTATGACACAATCCTATATCAATAATTGCTTCTATGATCGACTGAGTTTCAAACTGTAGGGAGAACTTGATGAGCTTGAGGACTGAAATGACTAAAACTGGACAAAGTTAAATGGTATGAAATGAAAAGCTTTATGCTTCAAAATATGAGATTATAACTCAAATATGGGAGTCACACAAGTCTCAAATAGGAAGAATATGTTTTTCTCTATGTACAATCAACCCATGCACTCACAAGGACAAGTACTACACCAGTAGGAACAAGCATGGGCGCACCAAGATTTACAAGGTGTGAAGCAGAATCTGTGCTACTCCTCCTCTGTGGTGGAAAGGGTGCAATAAAAAGGGATTGGGTGCAATAAAAAGGGATTGGCTTCAAGGCCTCTCTGGTACTATGCTCTCGCAACTTACCTGCAACTCAACAAAAACAAGCCCTAAATAAGAAGTCACCCTGGCATTGTGAAACAATCCATTCCTTTATGCATTACATCTTTGACATCTACCTACATCTGTCCTTCCTGAAAAAAGCCTGAAGGCAGACAGAGTAGAAACTACCCCTTGCTCTGTAGTGGAACAGCACCCAGTTGTTGATTAGCTGCACCTTTGGCTTTTACAAAAATGCCAGTAACGAACAATTGCCTTCCAGCATCTTCGTTTCACCGTGTTCACCATTAATAGTTCAATTGCCTTTACAGAACATCAAAATATTACAAAGTATTAACAAGAGGTAGCACTTCACTTCTGCCTTATTTCCTGTACATACCTGTAGAAATCGTACTGCTCCACTACTGGAAAATAATCTTGAACATATGCTTCACTCTGTGTAAGATATATCGTCAAATCTGCTAAAATCTTCTGAACAGGGAGTGTTTTTGTGAAGGTAGTGATATTTGAACCAATGGATTCCAGCACATTTTTGATATCTAAAAAAATAAACATATTGCACCATTACAGATTCATAGAAGAAACTTACATTCCATTATAAAATGCTATTAAGCCATTTGCCACATGTAACAAGCAAGCCATGAAGACAAGCATGAAGAAGAGACAAGCAGGCAACAAAAACATTGAGCTTCAAAGTAACACAATCGCATTTTAAAACACACACTTTATTTTTAGCATTCAGTTTAATGATGAAAGATGTAGATGCCGAGCCAGAGTTCTCTCTTTCCTTTCGTTACAATGGATGTGTCACTTTTTATCTAGGCAGCTTAAGTCTTGCTTTTCATGCAATATTGCAAATGGTAACACTGAGCAAGACAATTAGCCACCAAGTTTATGAAGGAGAAGATCAAAATCTAGTTAAACTCCATCCCTTGGGAATACAACACTGTGAAAGAAATTAGACTCCCTATATTGAGAATCTATACTAGTTATTTTCAATCTTATTAAAAAAGATTACTGAAATAAATTCATTCCAATTAGTTAGCAACACTCTTGAGATAATGATCAGTTAAGCCTTTTTTCCCCTCAAATTATGAACAAACACGCTACCCTATATGTACAGTTTAGATACACACTATTTAGATAGACAAAGACATGATTAATTCACTCATTATACATATTGTCTATTTGTAAAATGCAGTTTCTATTTGCTCTTCCCCTTCTTTCAACTTGGAACATACTTGAAATAGAAGGATGTATAGTATAGGTTGCTATTTGCTAGTAGGCAATACCTTCCCTCTTTCTCAAACAATTGGACAGGTTTTTGGCTGTTTGTCTTGATGTTTACTCTACTGAATTCAATCAGATATCAAACTAGTAAAACTTTTTTTTATTTGATTTGTAACCCAAACTGAGTTTTTATAAAAACAAAACCTCAACTATTTATAAATAGATAAATTAAGACAGCCTGTGTTTATAAATATCAGCAGATACCAAAAATGAGCAAATCTGCACTAGATTTCCTAATGAAAACCATAATATCAGTTTTTAGAAAACTGGCTCGTTTTAGGCAAGTTCACACAGTACACTATACTTGTATACATACTGTGTTTCATTTGCCCAGAGAAAAAAAAAAAAAAAAAAAAAAAAAAAAAAAAAAAAAAAAAGAAAAACTTACAAGGAACAGCTGTTTATATATGCAGAACAGGTCCACAATGCAAGAACAAAAATTAAAACAGATTAGTATACATACGCTATTACTACATTTTATTTAAATTTCAAGTGTCGAGGTACTGTCAAAGAATAACAGTTTAAAGCCCAAGTAACAAAACAATGAAGACAGACATTTAAATTATCCTTAAGGCATATTTTTACCTCCCCTTCACCATCCACTACATTTTAATACAGCAGCGGGCAGGTTTAGGGTTTTTTTTTTTATCATCACACTCCTAAATGCATCATAGACACATCAGTCAAGGAAAATTAGCTTTTCAACCAAATAAAGACAAAACACCAGTATACAGTCAGGATCCTAGGATTTCTCATTACTTGAGCAGCAAAAAGCCTAACAAATAAAACTCCTCCATAAAATACCATATGGTCTATTTTTAGATTTAGTTTTGGTCCTCGATAAGACACAGTTGTTTTCTACGGGTTTTTTTGTAGCACCAAATTAAAAAAAAAAAAATTTAAGTTTTACATTTCCATTTTTAATGATCTTTAGCCCAGAAAATATATTATCAATAAAAGAAAACAAAAACATCCGTAAGTGATGTAAAAATATCAACTTTAAACAATCAAAGTGAAAAGATAGTTTATCCTCACCTGATAAAATGTTCCTGGTTTGATTCACCACTAAGTCTGGAGTATCATTAAATGCTGCATAACCCTAAGAATAAAAGTTGGAAAAGCTATAATAAGTTTCTCATTGCCAAATGTCTTGCAGCTTTCTTCTGTTTATACAAGGGGCAAACGTATACACACGCTAAAATGTACATGTAATACTATGAAAAATACATTTTTATCACTGCACATTAGAAAAGGTCAAAGCAAAATAGGAAGTCAAATATATTTCAGATTCAGTTTGCTCTCCAGGATATTCCTTGAAAAAAATCTACATTTAAATACACGCATGCACCAGTCACAATCATCTCAAACTTTATAGCACTCTTGCCTGTTAGATCCATCTCACACAAAACTGAGAACGCACATATGAAGACTCACTAAGTGAAAGGAGTTACTGCGTACCAGTCAAACACCTCTTCTTTGCCTTCTTAACATGAAACGCGTGTTACAAACAATGAAATCCAACTGCCTCTAAAGACACCGCAATGCTTACTTTAGTGAGAAGGGGAAAGAAAGGGTCTACACCATGGTGAGCAAACTCAGTGGCTCGTCTGGACAGAAAGGAGAAGCCACTGCAGTGGATGCTGAAGTCTCTCACCTCCTGCAGTCCTGATCACTTCAGAAGCAGGCAGGGGTCCGAGTCTTTGGTTTCAGAAAACGCATTCTATTCCTCACAAACGTTTTCAGATTGCTAGATTTTTAAACTGCTCCAACTAAGCCACTTTTTTCTACATGAAAATCATGGTGTTTTGTGGATAGTCTTGCAAAAATACTAACAGTAATTACATTAGGCCCATTGCACCAGATTCAAATTCAAATAAGCACATAAAATAATTTGAAAGATGTATTTCAAAATAGCTGGAATACAATACAACTAATTAGGGGAGCGTGGATTTTTTTTTCTTTAGTTTCAATCAAAAAAATATAGAGCGTGGGAGTAAATCCATGTTTCTGCCTTTTTGTTTTTTAAGGATTGTTCTTTCAAGCAGACAATTAGCAATACATTTTTGATCTCTAGTATCCTGGGGCTATCAAGCACTACATTCATACTTTCAAACATTAAATCTTGGCCAAACAATGGAATAATAAGGAGAGATATCCACCATGAGGCAGGATAAGGCGGGAACAAGACAACTCTGCTTGAGAAAGCCAAGGGAAAACAAGTGATACACAAGTATCCCAGTTTATTAATTAACAATTTACAAGCCTGTCAAGAAACATACCTTTTGAACCAGACTAGAAAGGTCTATTTTAAGGACATCATTGACCTTGGCAAGCTGTGAGCTCACTCCCGGCAACTAGGAAGCAAAAAGCATTCTTGAGTCACATCAAAGTGGTAGTCTTGCTAATTTACTAAATATTTCAAAGATAGGAGAGTGTAAAGAAACTAGAAAGATGATTTGTAGTAGAATCTTTCTAGCACACTCCTGAAACCTTTGCTGTACAAAAGTAAAGCTTAACCTCAGTATTTTTGGGAGGGTGGATTATTTCACTGCCCAGAGCAGCACTTTAATGTAGCTGCTTGACACACACTTTATCCTCTTCTACACAGAAGATGAAAACAGTGACTGGCATTACCCCGAAACACAGAATAAGGGAAGGTCACTTATCTCACAAGTGACAGCACACACCGAGCCATTAAGTTGCAGAGATACTACTATTCAAGGCAATCACACTCTAAGAGTCTGAAAAATATTCTCTTACCCCACTAAAATTGGCATTGATGTTCAGCTGATTTAATGAATTCCTGATGATATTGCAAGTTGAGGCAGCCTGAGCCACAGAGCATGCGGAATCACTGAGGGTGTTGCTTAGATGCATTTTAACATCTGTCAAGTTTGCATGAAGCCTTTCTGTTCCCTCCTGCAAAACCTCCACAGAGACACTCACATTTTCCAGTGCTTCCTTTGTTTCTCTGATGGCTGCAACGATGTAAAGTTTTTTTAAAAAAAAACTTTAGTGAGAAACCAGTCTATAGATACAGATATGGAGAGAAAGTACACATGCATAAATGCTGTGATATTCTTAGCAATTCTGATTTAAACAACCCTGCCTCCCTCCCAGAAAAAAACCCTAACATAGAATATGTATTTATTGCACATAGAAATACATCACTTATGTTTTCCTACAAACAAATGAGCGTGCTCAGGTTACTCTTATTGAGATTCTATCCACTTCCCAGATGACTCTTTTCTACCCTTTCCCTACCTCTCCTTACCCAGTGATTTCAGTAAAGAACTTTAATGCTTGGCCATTACAAATTAAAAGAAAGCCCATATTCACAAAATGCTATTTTCAGTATTTTGGTTATAATCCAACTCACAAACTATATAACTGCAAGATGAAAGGGAAAAAATATAATGTTGCATCAGCAAGCATTAATGAGTGTTCAACACTGTCTGGCTTTAGATTTCACCCCAATGACACCAAACCAAAAAACCAACCACTGAACAGGTGTTTAGTAGACAAAAAACCACACAGATACAACTAAAAATACACAAGTTACAAAAATAAAGCACTTCACACAACACAAGGTTTTATTTATTTTTTACCTTTGATAGCCCTTTCCACTTTGACTTCAAGACAAATAAGAGAAATAAAGCAAAAAAGGAGAATGATGACGAGTGAATAAGAAATAATTCATGGGTAAAAAAACCAAAAGTGACCAAAGTTCACGGATGCCTTTCCCTTTACTCTATAACATGTATCTGATTCCTGGAAAAAAAACCCTTAAATAGAAAAAATAATAGAAGACTATTTTCTTTAAAAGGAGACAGACCTAAGCATGAGCAAAAACACGATGAAGAAGTGATGGTTAGCACTCTCACAATAGGCTTGGCAGTGTACAGGACGGGGCCATTCTATGTTCATTCCCTGACCTGTTGAAGACTAACCTGCAAAGACCTATGGACAGCTCTTAAAGCACAGTTTTCCTAGTCTCCCTAATATTCAATGGAAAGGGACAACCACCTGCAGCAGGGAATTGGAATTTCATCTCTCTTCAATGACTGCAGAAACTAGGTATCAACAATGGCACATAAATCTTGATTTAGTTTTTAAATATATTTATAAACCTCAAAGTATCTGAAATCCTCAGTTTAAAAGAAACATCAAGGCATGTAGAAAAATGGTAAGTTAAACCATGGTACTGCATAAAGCCATCCCATGCTGTGCACTAGAAAGATGATGCCTGTCTTACCATGGCAACAAAATATTAATACAACAATATGCACATCTTTACCTCCTGCCATTGTCAGAGCTGCATCAAGTGCGGGACGCACTTCTTTTCCCAGCTGTTCTTGAACTCTACTTCCAAGCAATGGTCCAACATCTGTAGTACAGAGAGACAAAAAACCCATTACACACCAGTTCTATTTAAACTACCTCTTAGCACAGGTGTTGTCAGATTCTTAGGTAACAAAGTATACATTTATTATTAAAATTTCTCTAAGGCCTGACAGAACTTAGTGACAGAAGATAACACAAGAACACAGTTCCCCTTTAGCTAGCTACAGGCCTATAAATGAAAAAAGTAAATCAAAATATGGCAGAGAACATTCACTAGCACTTGACCATATAGGTAAAGACACATAACATTTCAACAAACTCCAAAATATGTATTTCATTGTATTTACTACTTCTTTGGAATCACATATTTTTTTTCCCCACAATCTATCTTAAGGAGGTCCAACATCTGGACAGGAAATTTGTGGCATACTCTTTCACTACACGCTACATTTTCATAGTGCAAGAGAAACAAGAAAATGAATTCTTTTCCTTTCTCCTGTTCCTTATGTATCCAGCAATGTCAAGGTCACCCGCAACCCAGACCTGCCAGCCATCTCTGCCGAAATCCCTTAAGCGTGTTAAGCACATGTCTGCCAGTCCCTCCCCCTCTCGCAGTTCGTTCAGCGCTGATGCTCTCAGCACTGATGCTCACAGCGCTGGCTTCATGCTCACCCACTGCTGTTCCCTCCTCCAAACCCTCCTGCCTCACTGCCCACAAGCAGAAATGAAGCTTAGTTCAGCAAGATGACAGACAAATGCCGAGCAGAGTTTGGTGAAGCATCCTGATGTAACACATCCTTTAAGTAGTTGCTGGGTCCCCTCCATTTTCAGATCACAGTGAACAGCTTTAAGAGGTTTTTTTTGCTCTTGACGAGACAGGAATACCACATGGTACAGAAGCATCCATTACTGTCAGCACTGTCATGTCTGGCTAGGGATGAAAATTTTTATCAAGCAGAAAACACTTTTCAGCATCTCCTTAGGGTGGGCAAACTGAACTCATCTACATTTCTCTTGAGGTTTATGCTACTGTTGATTCCCTTAGAATTAAATCCTTTTGTCCCCAGGTGTCACACACTTAATTCTGGTATTTTAAGAAAAAGAAGATATCTTTATTTATTTATGAGCACTCTCATCCAGCTAGGTTCCTGTTAACTAACATATTAAATTGGCATTGAGAACAAATAAATATTTAATCTGAAATTTCATTTGGAGTGCCTGGAAAGTGACAAGCTAGTACCTGAACTGCAAATGTCAATTTATTATTATTATAGACTTAAAGATGACACAAATTTTTCTAGACCAGAGTGTTCCTGCCTAGAATTACGTAGGAAGACTACTACTACTTCTTTTGCAACCACATTCGCTATGCTTTAGTAGCCTTATATAGACAAGGCATATTGACCTCAGGGTATGCCAAGCTGGCTGCATTGAAAACTACCTTTAAAATATATTTTAAACGTAGACAGAAGCACAGATTCTGGGCATGATAAGTCAATTCATGATAAGTGGCATGCTGCCACAGTTGCATAGTTTGATCCCAGCAACAATCCTGTTTAAAATCCGTTTTGGTATTTCTGTATTTCACTTCAGTCTCAAATGCAGACTTGTACACATTTATTAACACCTGCTAACAGCACATCTTGAATTCTAATCTGCACTGAATACGGTCAGCCCTTTCTATTATTATGAGTTTTGGAAAGTGATGCTTAAATTCCAAAAAAAAAACCAAAACCCAAAACACATGAGTGATTTGGTTGTTTCTGTTTACTGAAAGCTTTAACAGGTGATGCCTCGGATTGTAACTGTGCTGAAGGGGAAAGTCCAGCAGTTGTATTTCAAGTTTTATCTCCTGCTCTTCAACTGCTCGTTCTGAAATGGCAAATACGTTAAGCAGCTTTAGAAAGAAGATAAGCTTATACCTCAACTTCTAGCTGAGTAGAGGACAAAGGTATTGCAACAAAAACAAACAAATACAGATATCTCTTGCTCACTGGAACCATCAAAACAGCTCTGTTCCTTGACATTTGGCTCCGCTGATAAAAAAACATGAGGAATAATATTCTAAAAAAGCATGAAGCATTAGTGGTTGCTGAAGTATAAAAAGGAAAATAAAATATTAGCCTGACTTACTGTATAAGCAATTTAATAAAAGATTATTATTTCAGGAAATAATTACACGTACTCTGAGACATTTTACGTGAAGAGAATTTTAGGTTTTAGTCTTGTTTACCACTAAGAACAGCACTTCTGCTTGAAAACCATATTCTTATAAATAAAACTTCACTTTGCATTCTGAGCTAATTATATCGTCTTACTGAAGTCTTTAAATACACATAGCTAACTCCCTTTAAATCAAAGTACTTACTATTTAGGTCAGAGAGTGCTTTATCCTTAGTTGTGTTGTACTGGCTCACCAAGTAGTCAATTTGCTGAAAAGAAAATGATAAAAAACCTATTAAAATAATTGGAAAAACATAATGCTTTTAAATAATGAGTCAAACTGCCACTTTGAAACAATCAAAATACTTGTGCAAATCCCCAAATCCTGGCACTCTACTGTTTTCAGTTAACTAAGTATTTTAAAACCTTGCCATATATAACAGTATATATATATAACTGTATATATATATAACTGTATATATAACAGAACATAATATAAGATGTGTTTAATTGCAAAATCTACTAAATTGGAACATCTCTGGGGTAAATGATTCAGCTTAAAAGTATTAAGTAGCAGGAACTGTGGCCTTATGAAGGCCTCAAGTCAGTGAGGCCAATGACATTTTGCACGTCTTCATCTCTGTTATTTGGTTTTCTAGTGGCATTAGCTCTTCCTTCACAGAGAGACAATTGGCAAGTTGATGGGATGGTAATTCTGAAGCAATTCACCAACCATACTGGCTTGTTTCGGGGCCACCCCTTAGAACTTCTCTTGCAGAAAGGAGCTGGCTGCTCTGCATTAATGCAAATAGATTTCCTTACTGCCCCGGTGGATTTGGCCCAGTCACAACTTGGGCTCTACCAAGTCACCATAACAAGGAGAAACAGTAACTTAGTTATCATCAGATCCTGGGTTTGGACAAAACGCTATCAAGGAACCATCCCCAGCGGAAATCTTACTATACCAATTTTGAAAAGACATTAAATAACCTTCACTGATTTCTGCATGCTTAAAATAATGCATTACAAATCCTGCCCCAATTGAGTTACAGTAATGTAAAGGTTAATACACTTGACAAATGGGGTTCCAATTTTAAACGTGACTCAAATGTGTACCAAAGCGTATATGACTTGTAGTCTCAAACTTTCTGTGGAGTAAAGAAAAAAACAACTGACAAAAA
Organism: Anarhynchus alexandrinus; assembly: GCA_008711295.1. Classification (NCBI taxonomy): domain Eukaryota; kingdom Metazoa; phylum Chordata; class Aves; order Charadriiformes; family Charadriidae; genus Anarhynchus; species Anarhynchus alexandrinus. The sequence goes on from VUYV01000161.1 coordinate 1,631,591, forward strand.
AACACCCTCAAACCAACCTATCGATCATACAGCAGTGGATGTAATTAAATGACAAAGTATAAGGCAGAACTCCTTCTAAAAAAGGAAAAAAAAATATGTGAGTTTCTTATCAAGAAGGCTGTAGGTATATTTTTGTTTGTTTGTTTTGTCTTCCTAGGCTAACCTGAGGACTAAAATTTTGCAGGGCTACAGGTTTTGCATTGTCTCCAGCAATGTCACATACAAAAGGCGATTCTGTACAACTAATAGTGTTATCACTCAATACTCATAGTCTGCAAATCTTCTATGACATGAACTCTTAACATGTGACTTCTTTTTACAAATCCTCTTACATGCTGTACACTTCATACTGATGAGTCAAGGACATCAGTTAGGATTTCAGAGCTTTATAGCCAATTAGTTGGATTGTACAACTTTTTCAAGAAGCTGAAGTCCTTATCCTGTCCTTAAAAAATTCTTACAAATGTGTGTATATGTGAAACCCATGTATCTTGTCTGTCAAAATGACTTAGAAGATACATCTGAGGACAGCATCATTAAGTATCATTAAGTCTAAAAAAGAAAAATTAATAATCCTGCACAGAAACTAAAAACCTACAACCCAACCGAGACTTTGAAGAATCCGTGGCACAAATATTCAAGTCCTGACACTTTAAAATTCAATAATTCAGGTGTTTTTATTAACTATTTGGCTAGTGTCTCTTTTTTTTTCTCTATTAAGACAGTTACTTCTATATAACAGATTTTTTACTCCGACATTTCCAGTTGTCGGCACTCAGCGTGCTGTGAAGGGGAGACTAGTTACTGGTGCAACTGGATTACATCCATCTGTGCCCCGAGTCAGCTCCAGGCTGACAAAAGGCACTCTTTCAAGAGAGATTGCTGGCCTGCCCTCCTCTTCCTGCCATATACCTCCATCACTGGACTGTCACAACACCACGTGCAAACAAATAATTGTATAGGGAACAACTCCAGATCTGGAAAAGTTTAACGGCATTCCCCAGATGTCTCCTGTTCTCATACCGTTCTGTCAGCAGAAAAACAGCTCGTGGGTTATGGGAGCCCAGAGTAACTGTGACTGGGATGCTACCATGGCTCGTGGATCCCACATAATTGTGTGAATTCCACCTATTTCTAATTTATCGGTCACATACAAGTAAAACAGATTAATTAAATTAAACTTAATTAATTAAAATTAATGAAAGCCAAAATAATAGGACTGTTGGAGTTTTTTTCCTCCTAATCGATACAGAACTGAAATTTGTACGTGGGAAAGTTTACAAGTCTTCCCTACTAGCATTTCTTTTTTTCTTTCAATGCAAAAAAGATACACAGAGGACTGCTTTTGGTACTTTAAGGAAAGTTTGAAAGTAGAAAGGAGAGAATCTTTCCTGTTCAGTATGGCACAGTATGACACTGGTTTAAAGAAAAAAAAGTGAAAAATACTTCTGGAAAATAAATTATGGTAGCTCACTCCCAGAGCACATACAACTTAAGTTCAAAATACAAGAAAACAGGAAAGAGAAACATGGAATCCAAGTTCTCTTTTTTTTTCTAGGTATATATTTCTTTTTTTTTTAATATGTATTCCTTTTAAAACCAGATTTTTTCCAAATGATTCATCTTCTGCTAGTGTTCTACACCAGTTCAGTAGCAGGAAACGGCCCTACAAGCATCATCGCAGCATACTTCAGAGTACAGCTCAAAGGTTGCTCAAAGAATGCTGATTTATCAGGATATGCCCTAAACATTTACTGCTATATGAAAATATCTTACCTTGCATCTTTAATTCTACTTCATGAGACTGACACAGAAAGAATAAACAAAATACTGCAGGTGTGATTTATACCAAATAGAAAGAAACAATTATTTTCTGCAATACTTCTTACTTACACCTCATCCCTCCCACCCCCATTCCCCATAAACAAAAAAAAAATAATCTTTACCGCTGGAGTGTCGTTAAGGAAAATTTTCATATCTTTAAAATTACTGTTAACCAGTTTCTTTGCTCCTCGGACTTGGTTAGTTAAATGCTGGTTGGCAGCATATGCACAGAGCACTCCAACACTACAAAAAATACAGATAATAGATAGTTCTTTATTACTGTAAATGCCCATTCTGACATAAAACAGAACCAAAAAGTTACAGAAAAACAAGTCAACATTATCAAAATGAAGGTCTCCATAAATTTAGATACTCTTTTTGTTACTACAAGTTCTCACATGCACCACGAGGCGGAGTAGAGGAATTAGCCAAAAGGGCTGATACTGTATTACTAATTCAAAAAAGAAGGAAAAAAGAATGTTAACCCAAAGTCTTCAGAAGTTATTAACATACAGCTACCTATCCATCTGCATTGATACTGCCAGAAAATGCGTATAGCCTAGGTAAATTGTACAAGACTTAGAAATGTTAGGGTCTTTTACAAGTATAATTAACCTTGACACAGCTACAAGTAAATGCTCATAACTTTAAAAAGAAACATTTTACATTTGAAAACTTCAGCAACATGTACTCACAATGGCCCAAATTATTTACAAAATTGCATAGGTCTTTTAAAAGCAGAAGAATAGTCCCTATTAATGCGAAAATAATATATAAGCATCTCCTGATAGTAAAACACAAGGTGGGAAGTGAGCTAGGCTTCCAGTCATCACTGTTGCTGATTATTTTCTAGTTTATCATTCCCCACTGTAAAATTCTAATTACAGCATGGCAGATCTGCACAAACAGTAAGTAAAAAGGCAATTAAAAGTCCCTTGAGAGGCTTCAAAAGCTCTCTCATGATCCTTAGGTTTAGTTTGGTGTAAAATAGACTTAAACAGAAGGAAGACTTTTTGTTCTTAAACATCTCACATTCACAACAGCTAACCTTTCACACAAACACCATAAAAATCAAGAGTAACCACCGGAGTGGTAATAGCCTCAAAAGCAGGCTGACTACAAACCCACTTGATGGGTTAAGCACTAACTTTACACAGATTTAACCAGTAGACAGCACAGATCCACTCAACACAGGCATCACTCATCTCCAAAGGGCAAACACTGCCTAGGGGTTGCAGTCAGGTGCATTACAGGGAATTCCTGGATGGCATATTTGTTCAGTCTCTTACTTTGAGTTGTAGTACTCCAACAGCTCAATACTAGAGAGGCAGCACCCTGAAAGGCCATTACAACATACAAATGAGAGGAGAAGGGAGTCACTAACACAAATGGTACTGTACTACTCCCAGACTGTCAAACTTCCTGAGTTGGGGTGTCAAGAAGACCTAAACACTAATGTTTTTAGATAAGACTTAAAGAAAACCTATACTAGGCTCCCCACTGGGTAAAAATATTTATGGTAAGTATAATTCTTGCTCCAAAGAATGTATGTTCAAAGGAAACCACAACATAGCCACATAAATGAGAAATTAGATGGTGGAGAGCAAACAGGTACCCGGAATAACATGATTTGCATATCCTAATGCAAAGGAGCAAACACCACGATGATGCTCATCTTCTCTTATCAGTGATTCAATAGCAAACCTTCATCTTTATTTTGATTTTCCTGTTTTAACTTTCTCAAACAAGGTAAATGCTTGTTCTCCTGGTAAAACTGGTCTCAAGTACAAGAATTTTTGCTGCTCTGACAAATACTCTCAGTAGGAAAATTCTGATTTCAGAGCATGATGCAGGGAGAGATGGCAAAACAGGTGCTCGTTTATTAGGATTGCTTCACTAACATTCTTCTCAATATCCAAAAAAATTCAGAACAGGATGACAGATTTGACACAAAGAGGTTGCTCCTCTATCCAAAATTTCAAAACTGGCTATTAACTACCTTCCCAGAAGTCACTAATGAACAAAGAGACACCAGCATTTCTTACTACTTACTTAACTAACACCAAATGCCAGAGTTTTATTTCCACTGTGACCAACACTTGATCAGCCATTACCATCAGCTACCACCCATGGAATAAGAACTCAGAATGCGTAAAATGCCAAGAAACTGAATAACTTTCAACATAAGCAGAAGTAAAGAAGGAAGCAGTTTCATTTTGGACATGCAATATAATATTTCTTTTCCCTCTACAGTGATGGCAATTTTTTGTTGGTTTTGGTTGTGGGTTTTTTTTTTTGTTTTTTTTTTTTTTTTTTTTTTTTTTTTTTTTTTTTTTAAATCAGAAAGCAAACTATCTCAAGCTATCAGGAAAAGTAAACACTTGTGTATCACTCTGAGGTTTGGAGTTTATAACAACATCCTTGTTCTTTGGACAGCCAGCATTTTTTATGTCTTTTCCATGTTATGCTCACAGAGCAGAAAGGTCAATTGGAAGCTAACAAAATAGTACTTTGTAAGACTTGACCACGATCATTTTCCTCTTCAGTCTCCTAAATGGAAGGAGTGGGAGGAAACAAGATAGCGGAGATGCTTTAAGCAGACAAGGCACTTGGAACAATTGCGACTACATTCTGAATGTAACTAAACAAATACACAACAAGAGTGAGGAAAAATCTATTTATTACGTAACTAAACTTTGAGTCAACATTCAATAAGCAGCTACAAGGAGAGAGGCATAAAGCAGGAATAAAAAGGACAAGCCTTTTCTCTAACAGATTAGAGAACTGTCTTTGGGAGTCAGATATTCCACACTCAATTTCTTGTCAGGTTTCACAGACTGATATAAATGCTACTAATCAAGTTGCGAGGGGGGAACACCCAAGCTTTTGTTCAGCTGTGCTTGCAAAAAATTTCAAGTCACAGAACAGAAACCCTGAACAGATTTACATACAGGGGAAATGCCACCTTCCTCACTACTATCCAATGAATTTAAGAAAATAATGGACTAGAGATTTCTGTACCAACTTTTTATGTCCCTTCCTTGTCTTTACCATGTAAAGGAATTAACGAAATTACATTTCTTTCCCAGAGAAAATGTGTTTGCCTAAGCTGGCAGATGACTAGGAAATAAAATGAAATAGCAGCTAACTGTCCCTAAACTCTCAGTTAACCTTTGAAGAAAAGCACATCATTGTTTTAATGATAAATTTGGAATGTCAAACCTGCTCAGCTACTTATTTGACAGATTATTTCTATACCCTGTGGTGTCTTTAGCAATAGAAGCCTATTTTGTATGACAACATTTTTGTATAAAACCTGTGAATTAGCAAAATACTACATGTATTTCTGACTCAATCTACCAAAAGAAATATATCAAACACAGAATGCATCTACCGGAAATGCCACACTTAAGGCCTATTCCTTTTAAGATAACAATTGTATACGTAGTCACAAGACTTCTGACTTGCTTCTTATGCTTTCCTCAAGGAGAAGTATACTTCCCATGTATGCCTCACCTTCAGAAAGCACGTCTAGGTACAACTTTTTTTTTTAAATAAAAAAGTCATCTTTGTGTTTCCTTTACATATTATTCCAGTAAACTTAGTATTAAAACTTCACCCTAATTACCAGAGCACTGTATGAGTGGAAAAGTGAGAAGAAATAATGTTCCTCATGAGTAAAATCTACTAGCTGAAATCTTATGAAATCTACATTACCAGCATATATATGTCAGTGTGAACTTGCATGCTGACACACAGAGAAGTCATCCCCATGTCACTAGAGTTTTCAAGAGTTGTTGCCTATATACATACATTCTACCACAAGCTCCACGTTCAGCGCTTTTCCCCTACTAATACTCTACCATGCATGTGACCTGTCTTTCCCAGCCAAGGAAAGATAGATTGGACCTGTATTTCCATACCAAGGACTGAAAAAATTAAAAATAATAAAAAAAAAGAGGCTCATGTTTCCTGCTCTTCAAAGTTCTGGTCCATTTACTGAGAGAATCCCAGAGTAGCTGGCACTGCAAAAGAGATGGAGAAAAGATGCAGAACATACACTTAGATGGTAACTCCTGAAGAAGTCGCCCCCCTAGAAATCCTTCCTGTTCCCTCCAGCAGCTGTCCACACATACATTCTGCTGGAGGGCCTTTAAAGCAAAGCTCCACAGGCAGAGATGTGGGTTCAGGGTACTCTGATGGATGCATGCCTTGATAAATGCATCTTCTGAAGCAGCACAGGACTTGCTGAAGGAGTCTATGGTGTTCCAGTCACCTGGTAGGGGTTTGAGAGACATATACTTCCAAGGGAGGCCCTCAGTGCTGCATGAACTTTAAACTACATGCAAACAATGAGAGGACCCACCTTCGTGATTTCATGGCACATCTTGATGTAACCCTGTATTAGCAGGGATCATTCAAGTTTTTGTTCTTTTGGCTCTGTCTGCAAGTAGCCATAAGCGTTTTACTTGCACAGGACTAAATTCTTTTGATTATTGTTACAGCTTACATATGCAGCTGTGGCACAGTCCTTGAGGTGTGTGGTTTTGGGAAGAACAACTACAGGTAAATGTTCCACCTAAGATGAAACTGCACAGTAACTTGGGGGAAAAGTAGAGAATAAATCCACAAGGAGACTTAGTCTGAGTACAGTATAAGAAACAGATAAACAGTTGTAAGTCTCAGGCTTTCTCCAGTTTTTTTGTTGGGGCAATGGCTACCAACAAGACTGTCCTTTTGTGTTTCAGCACAGCAATAAACAAACTGACATGAGCTTAAATAGATCCAGCATGGCATCTTGTCTTCCCTTGTGAAAGACAATCCAGGAAGGGCAGCAGAATCCTGCTTCGTACGGAGGCGTACTGGAGACCTGAGCACTGAGTCAGGCAGGGGTCAGTAATATTAGCCCTGTAAAGTCCTATCTTGCCTTGCACAGCACTCACAGCATTAGAGACTTAGCTGGGGAGTCATATGAGATTATCTCCACCTGTGGAAACCCGCAGACAGCTCAGGCCAACTCCTTCCTTAGGGTAAGCATCTGATACTCCTGATGTTTTATACAAAAGCAAAAAAAATTGTTAAGTTAAAGAGGCAGTTTCCCTAGTCCTAGAAAGCATGTTACTAGGGGCCACTGATCTCCCAGTCATGACCTGGGAAGCAGCATTTTCCAATGCTGGGTATGCTTAATACCACAAGAATAGCTGGCAACAAAAGCACAAGTTAAAGAGACCAACAAGGGGGACAATCTCTTAATTTCTCTGCTGACAGGCAACATTCCTCAGCCATTATAACCAGAACGTAGTGTCCTGCAATACACAGCATACTGCAACATGGTGTAAAGATAGCTGGCAAGATCTGTGAGCAACCTTCAGTTTTGGCATGCTGAAGGGTAATTTAGTAACTTACTTTCTTTGAGGCACCATTGTACTATGAAGAACCTTTGTCCTGTCATCGTGGCAGTGATGTACCTATCACCTACAATACCATTCAGCTTTCTGGTCTCCAGAATACTTAAGTGCCATGTTTGTTCGTGATGTGTGGGAGAATAGAGCATGTTCCTGTACCTCGTATTAACGTGGTGTACTTTTGAGCATAGACAAAGTCTCTATTTGTCATGACAAACAGTAGTATAAAGGAAAAAAAAATCTAGATTACAATGAAGTGACAAAGTAAGTTTCCCCTGACTGAACAGTCACACAGTATAGTCTGATGTGTTTTTTTTAAATACAATCACAAAATAAGGATAGTAGGCAGGTGAAAATATGAAGAAGTTGAAGGAAAATAAAAAACCTGAAAGCAAATAATGTCTTTTGAAAGCATCTACAGGGGAAAGAAAAGTCTGGATTGTAGTCCCTCGTCACCTGTTACACACCCAGCACAGAACAGGACTTTGGAGACATTTTTGCACTATTAGTGTTAGGAACAAACTACAGGATTGTACAGTGAGTGCATGCATGGCTTAAACAACTCAGTGCTTAAAAGAAAACCCATTAGTTTGAACTAGTAAGACAATCTGGAAGACAGAAAATACTCAAGGAGGTCACACATTTGCTTTTCTCACCACTACTACACTATCAAGAGCAAAGCAGTATGTTGTACCTCAAGTTCTGTATAGCATGGTAATTGAACATAGGACACAGTATCTTATGTTCATAAGTTTAATGTAACATTCTGCAGTTGCCATTTTGAGACTGGCAAAAACTTCATTTGCCAAATTCAAGGTTGTTTTTTTTTTTCACACCTACATTATTCTCAAATGAGTACATGACCTGTGGGTAGCAATGGTAGCAGCATTTTTGTAATGCAGTCACATTTTCTTTAATAAGCAATAATATTACGTAGTCTAATAAAATAATTTCTGCACCTGTAGGCTAATACAGTAACATTATTTGTCTTATGACACTGCAAAATTAGTGCTATACCAAGCTTCATATTGTTCTCTTTATTACACTTGCCTTATTATTAAAGAAGCAACAAAAAGAAATGTTGCAAAACAGCTCCTCTGACAGTCAGCATTTTTCTTCTGTCTTTGATGCATTTCCCCACCACAGTTGTCACAGCAACGACACATACAGAAGCAAAGTCCCACAAGAGGCAGTAACAAAATAAATAGCAATCCCAAGGCTGCGGAGACTATAAAACCGATTTCATAGTAGATGGCCTGTAATTCAGACAAAAATAGTGGTAATAGCAGATATCACACAGTAACTGCAATCAATATAGAGCAAATAATTAAAAATCAAACTACAGACTAAACCATCTACTAAGTTACTGAGGTTACATACTTGGTGTATTTTGTCATTAATTGACAACTATTCTAACAAAGAGATACATAACATTGTAGATGCTAATAGCTAATAATTATTTAGCTAGAATATTAGCTAGGTAAACTACAGGATTGAGTGCTAAGAGAGAAATATGCTCGCAAGAAACAAATGTGAATCGATGCCATTGAAATAGGTTAAAAATGAACACATTTGATTTCCCAGACCACAAATTTACTGTTCCTCACATCTGTTTCCAAAAAGGCTCCACAAATGTCAGCAAGGCTGACTAGATCAACACTTCATCTAGGAGGGGGGAGGGAGGCTTAGCTTGTTCTCCTTTTTAATCAGTTATGAGCGTAAAGATTCATATGAACCTCAAAGGGAAGTACTTCACTGGATGATCGATTGCAATGGCAGAGGTTTCTCCAAACTGCTGAAGTAAAAACTGCTTAGGGACTGGAAAAAGACCAAGGAGTGGATTTTAAGCTCTCTCAGGTAAAGACATTTATTCTGCTGCCAAACAGCAGAGCAGCGGCAACTAAAAGGACGCTTTCAAACGCTGGAAGGAGTGAGAGGGAACGATGCAATGGAATACCCTAACTAGCTTGTACGCTGGAAGCACTGCAAGTGCCCCAGAAGTGAGAAGCTGGGCCAGGCAGCCCTGGCACAGCCCCACGCAAGGCAACGTGGCTTCCAGGGGACAAGCTGCGAGCTGGCCGTGCTGTTTCCCTCTGCTGCAAACACAAGCCAAAACATCCAGAACTGGATTGGGCAGGTGTCTGCACAGAGGTGGACAGCACTGTGTGGGCATGCCCCAGTGGTCTTTCTTCCCTGGTAAATCCCTTCTCTCCTTTCCCTTCCCAATTTTAGGAGAACTAATTCTCACACTAGTACTTTGAGTCCTCTTCTGTTTCACTAATCCGCCAGCACAAGGGCAACTTGGCAGTAAAAGGATGAAATTGAGGCTGTGTATTGTCCTGCAAAATAAGTTAGAATTTCTCACAAGCTATCAATCATGCTCCAGTTCCAGCTTCGCTGATGCCCTTCCTCACAATCCCTAATTACCAACTGATCCAGATACAGCAACCACCACCATTAGCAGAGTTGCAAATTTCTGACCTAATTACCAATTCTAGGATGAAACCTATTTTATTATTATTGTTGTTATTAACTGCTGGTTACAAGCTGTTATCCCTTCTGAAGAATACAAACTAGATGCTTGGAAGAAGCCCTTAGCTAGATTTTGCAAAAGAATTACCATTTTCCAATTAGCTGAACACTTCAGAAATGGTCTGATAACATACATTTTAAAATAGGTTAGATGGAAAAAAACCACATTTTAAATAACATTAAAAATACTTATGGATTTTTTAATAGAAAGAGTGCATACAGACATGGTTAGTTGCTTTTCAAAGCTGTACATCTACCATAAGACATTACCTGAAGAGTCAGGACAACATTTTCTGGCTGTGGAAGTCAAAACAAATGGAGAATGTGTATGATGCACAGGCAGCATGCACAAAAACAAATCACGTGAACAATGAATAATTAACCATGGCCAAAACAATTAACAACACAGAAACAATAATAAAAAGCCACTAAAGTAAAATAATGCATAGAAGCAACATTGAATAATTATGGAAAATTATTTACAGTAAAATACATAGCAGATAATTTCTGGTTTCCTTGGTAAGTGAAAGGAATCTAGGATTTGTCCAACAAATATTTCCATTTTAAAACAACAACAGACCAGTTATTTCTACACTGAGCATCTGTTTCATGTAATTCCCAACACATCTCACAGAAGAGAAGGCCAGGGATTGAGCCACTTTGTGGTTTAGCGAATTATTCACGGATTCCACCTGTCATAAATGAACTATGATGTTCCTGACTAACTTTCTTTTTCAATGCTTATTTTACTTCGGCATAAAAGCAGTAGTTTGGGGACCTTAACACATTACACATAAAATTCACTCCCATTTCTAAGTATATGGATGTTTGTTTTAAATTATTCAAAAGTAAAAAAGAAAAGGCATTCAAGAAAGACTGAAAAAGTCTATTTATCAGGTTCTTAACTGATTTCTTATATGTAATTTCAGAAAAAACACTAACTATTCAATGACAGGAATTTCAGAAGAACCCAATTTCCCTTTTGTTTCCACAATGGAAATAGAATTTCTTGGTTCATCTCTGTATGACAAGTTCATAGCTGATAATGTTTTCCCCTTTCTCATAAGCAGAAAAGGGAAGCAGACAAGCTAAAGACACCAAGACCCCTCAACCCAACGTCTGACATGCAAGAATCAAATGTTCTCAAGTTTTAGGAAATTTTTTTTCAACATCACACACATCTTTGTGAAACTTCTACTGTACAATATGCTTAAAATGTTCAAAACCATATTTGGAACTATACTTTTAATGGGAGGAAAACAAATGTTTACCCTCCCTTAAAAATCTGGTACCAGATATGATTTTGAACATATTAAGCAAGCACATCTCCCTGCAGAAGTAAATTAATGGCAGCAGCAGCAAGCTGGCTCCCCCTGAGCAGGCACGGCAGCTGTCCTCAGCTGCTGGGCTGCATCCCGGCAGATTGCTGTCCCTGACAGGGAACGAGGAGACGTCAATAGTAAGAGTCCAACTGGGAACACAGGGGCACACAGCACAGAAGTGGGAAGGGCCTCCTGGGTCACTGAAACATTCTACAAATAGGTTAAAAAAAAAGATAGAGGAACAACAGTAGACATTTAACAGGATAAATATCAGAACCAGATTTCCTGTTCTTGCTCCTGAAGGACTGTTCCCAAAGCTCAGTGAGCTAGTAAGTCTTACAAGGATGTACACGTGGCCCATTTCTGCCCCTTTGCTTCTGTGATAGCACCATCTGTTGCCCAAATAGCAGTTTTTTCTTCCTGGTGTTTCCTCTCCATATATATTTATAAGGAGTAATCAATTATCAATCATTTTGCTAAGCTAAGCAAACTCTTCCAGTCTCCTCTGAAGACCTGTGTATTTCCCAGATCATCCTAATACACACTTTCTGAACCCATCCTACTACAAGTTCATTCTCCCTGAATTTGAGTGATCAAAACCACAGGCAACATTTTTAACTATTTACCTGCACCCTTCAATGACATTCACACTGCCCTGTCCCCACTGGAAACCCCTCTAGAGGCACATCTACAGCCATGCCAGCCTCTTCACAACTACCCTTCATTGATCCTTCTGTTTTCTGAGGGACTTGTCTTGACAGACTTTCCTTTTCCAAATTTGTTTTCAAGTTTTGCATTGTATTCAGGTCAAAATTAGGACCCATAAATGGCCTATATTTGTTTTACTTCCTAAGCGCACCTAATATTGTATTTGCCACCCTATAACCACACAGTATTTTAACAAGTGTCTCCACTATGCAGGATTACAGCTCTTATTAGTCTCAAATTTCTCATGCCTTACGTAGCAGTTACTAAATACTATACTCACACTCATGTACACCACCTATGGTCTACTGGTTTTGTTCCAAAAACTCTGCCAACCAAGTCCACCCTACGTTCCTCCCTGGGTGTGCACCACGCTCACACAGCCCCACCGAACAAGCACATGGGATCGGCAAATGTCGCTCGATGCACCATAACGGCAATACTTGTGGCACTCGAACATCACATAGAGGTTACCAAGCTACTGGAACACACGGAAGCACAAGGCTGTCCCCCTTCAAATCCCAAGATCATTTACGTCATCCTGATTCAAGGCAATAGCTCAGTGCCTATATGCCAAGTTCCATACTCATCTTCCTCACAGGTACACCATACGGCAGGGACTACAAGCAAGTAGCTCACATGAAGTAACATGTCCATTACGTGGGCCTGGTTAAGGTTTCTACTGCAGGCACTCAACCTGTAACATTGCTTCAAAGATGGGGTACTGTCCTTGAGAACAGCCTAAAATCAGATCCACGCTACATTCTATCTTCTCTTGCTACCAAGTACCCTACGGATTTCAGCTGTTACAGGATAATCACAAACCTAAAGAGAGAATGGAAAATGTCCTTGATGTGATTAGCACAATACGTAAACTAAAATACACTTTATAAGTAGGCTATGGAAACTTCGCTTTACAAAGGCACTAGACCAAGCATATAGATTCAGCTTTTTGAGGACAATAGCTGAACCTAACATGAGAGCTGAGTAGTAATGATTCTCTCTAAGTGTTTTTAAATAAAAGCAGTATTTTTCAATAAAAATAAAAGGTTTTGGTCCCAAATTTTGTATGAAACCATCATACACATCATTCACAAATTTCATTCTTGCACCCTGTTGTTATAGCTTTAAAATACTATTTCCTGGTTTAGAAACAAAACTGAATTTCAAAGTCATTGTTTTCAATATTTTAGGCAGATACACATAGACAATTTACCTTTTGATAATCGCCCTGTGTATTTCCAAACTTCTGCTGTGCTAATTTTCTGATGAGATCTGAAAATAAGCAAGAATATTCCAGAGTTTTAAAAAACATAAAGAATAAAAACGGGGGAGGGGGGAAGAGGATGGTATGAATTCTACTGCTAGGTAGGCAAGACAAAATTAATAACAGACATCAACAGGACAGGCAAGCACATAAGTGTATCATAAACCTGCCTAGTAACAACATTTTTACCCAGCTACGTATTTTATGAGCTCACAGGAAGATACCCAGGTTATCTATCAATTTCCACTGAAATACAGTGAAGGTTTTTCCGAGGTCATCCTCTGTACCATAGCATCATTATTAAAAGTGAATCCCAAACTTACCAATTACGTGGACAAAGCTCAGGTATCAGTTTTGCTTCATGTTTATGACAAGTACATACATGCATGTATATATATTTATGCACACATATACAGAATTAGGCAGATAATGTGCAATACAAACATGTTAACAATGACTTCTTGACTGAATGGGTACAAGGAAGTAGGCCCTTATTCTTGCCAACATTATCCTAATCTTTTGGTTTTTTGTCTCTGGACCAATGAGTATGCAACACCGCCAAAACAAATCAGAAAGCCTAACACGTGCCAACTTACTTTGTGTGCAGCTCCATCTAACACACTCATTTCTAACTTATTCACAATATAGCCAAATATGACAGCCACCAAAAAAAGAAAGTAGGAATTTAACACAAATCATGCCACTTAACATTATAAATATAATTTCACCGCACTGGTTTCTTTCAGTAAACACCAGCAGCTGCAATGAATGGATCCCTTCTTTGGGACACGACCAGCCTACCACCCTTATCAAGGATTTGCCAACCCTATGGGAACTATGCTGGGAACTGTAGCTCACAGCTATTTCTATGACACCGTGCACCTGAAGAGGGGCACCCCTAGCTCTGCAGACCCTCTGCCTCAGAGGGGCATCAGCAGCTCTGGGCACGCTCCATGCTAGGCTGTGTAAAAGCAGCAGCGTTTGGATGTTTGGGACAAATGACTGACCGAACTTTTGGTCTCCTCTGATGAAGAGAAAAGACATTAGGAAGGAGCATGCTACAGCTCAAGGAGGAGCACTGTGCCCCACCTGTTCATAGAGCTGCACTTCACAGTACTATTGCCCAGCCATTAGTCTCCCCATATGCAACTGAATATTCTTGAGAAAAAACCTCCAGCAAGTTACCTATCCTGTGAATCAATAAAAGACCTGTAAGTTCAAAACTGACCATTCACTTCCCAAAAAATCCAAACCCTTTCAGAATTTATTGTAGCACTCATGAAATATGTTCAGGGAGTTCACAGGGGCTGTGATCTCACTCCCCTCTAATCCTGCACGTGGGGTGGGAAAACAGACCCCTAAGCTAACAGCGCCCATCATCCTCTCTCCCCAGCACCCTGCAGAGGGAGCGTGGACCCGACTGATCTGCAAGCTGAAGAGATCCTGAAGAGTTCCTCGCACAAAATTGTGCCCAAGGAAAGAAGACACACAACAGCAAGGCAACAACTGCTGGTTCAAGGAAGGTACTCCCTGCAAGGAAGCTGCAGCAAGCAAGACTGCCAAGTAAAAAATAAAAAACCCCAACATATCACAGAAGTGTCAAGCTGCAAATCATCCACAGACAATAAGTATATTCTAAAACACAGAAAGAGTGCTAGCAGTAGATGACCAAGGACTCTCTGCAGTGAGGCAACCTCATTTTGGAAAGACCATACATAGATAAGGCTGAATCTCATAGTAACAGAAGTAAACCCAAAACATGCGTAGAATAAGCACCCAGGAAGAACAAGAGAGTTACGATCTCTGCAAATCCTTTCAAGCTCTGCACCCTGAGAGTCAGAAGGCTGCTGAGAAAAGGCACACACCACTGCATGGGCAACACACAACTGATCCAGAGCTGCAGCTCTGAGACTTCTTGCACACTGGGACCAAGCAGAGTCCTCCTCCCTGTATCAAGCCTATCCCCAGGCAGCGTCCGTGTTTCTTGGGGAGTTTCAGAGGCAAGGAGGTATACAGCCAAGTGAGGCAGAACTGAACAAACCCCAAAAATGTAATTCACACCGGCTGTTAGACTTTTTTTCCTTCTTCATCAGAGGCAACATTTTTTTTCTTCTTTTCTATCTATATCCCTACCAAGTAAGTAAATGTAAGAAACATTCGTGCACAAAATACATAATGCAATGAATTTTCTCTACAGATAGATGCCTTTTAGCAAGCAGGAGAAGAAAAGGGCTAAAATAACCCTCTTGTTTATGTATTTATTCAACCATTTAGCATTGTGTGACAACACATTGCAGAACTGCCACTAAAGAGAAATTCCTAACAACCTTAATCAGAATGCAATGAGAAGGAAGAAGAGGAATAGCTTCTGCAGTCCTCAGTGGCATGAAGTGGTACAGACCGTCTGTGCACAGGCGGTCAAACGCAGGAGCCGACTGCATAGGACCCTGTGGCATCGCCCTCCTTTCTGCCACTCCGAAGCCAAGCAGGAGAGCCCCCAGCAACCTGCCCTCACTTCCAGGCCACTCCTAACTCAGAGGTTCATCTTGCTTTGGAAAATGATTGGACCCAATGATCTCTGGAGGTCCCTTCTGATCTAAATTATTCCAAAGTTATCCTAAAATCATACTGACTTGTTATTACAAATTATTTAATGGAGGAGTGAAAGCACTGCCAGGAAGCATGGAAGAAAGCTAAATTTTATTATTGACAGAAGCTTCCTTTGATACATTTCCTACTGCTGGGAATCAGTACAAAACAAAATTTTAAAAGCATTAGCCTTTCCTGTTAAATAAAAGTTGAAAATTTTTACCCATTCTTCTAGTTGAGTGTCTGTCCCCATCATAAATTAAAATGAAAATTAAACAAAAAATATTATACATCAAGTTTTACATACATGTGTACACACATATATATTTATGGACATCTGTATGCATGTGTATACATATGTAAAACTACTCAAGAGAAACAGATGACAGCTGAGGCTGAAAGGAACCCCCCTGAGATCATCCAGTCGGACACCTTGGCTCAGCACAGAGTCACCCACTGCAGGTTACTCAGGGTCATGTCCAGTCAGGTTTGGAGTACCTCCAAGGACAACATCCAATACTTCAAGAAAGCAAAACAAACAAACAAAAAAATCCAAACTGCTCTGATTACTTGCTTAGTGTGCTCCTGATTCACAGTTTTTATTTATACTGTTCCCATAATTTATAGCCTGCCAGTCAAAAAAAATGACAGAAATCAACCTGAACACACTATGACAAACTGATGCAGAAAACAGCATATTCAATGTGGTTTTGAAATTTAGAGGCTCTGAAGCCTGTTCATCAGAAACTAAAACACCTTTAGGTTTATAAAAACAAGAAAGCCTGAAAATAGATACAAGAAGTTCCCACATGGACTGAATAAGTTAAATAGTAAGAATAACACAGGTTTCATACGTAGCACAATAGTCGGTATTACACAGCCCGTTTTTCCCCTTAGTTTTCCAGAACATGAGATTTCCCTGCTGAATAAAGATTTACTACTTATATTACTTTCCAATGATTTTTTTAGAAGTAACATGAAGCTTCAGGGTGTTTTTCTCACCAGGCAGCACACAGTGATTGACCAGTCTTTGCCATGCATTTACTATTTCAACAGCCTTCAGAATCAACCGGATGAGACATATTCCCAGTTAATTAATTTCAAATGAAATGTGGAAGTCATATATATTCCCATAAAAAAATAATTTCAGCTGTAACTGAATGCGAGATTACCTGCAGTTACTCACCCACATACCTGTAAGCACAAATTTGCCTTAGTGGTTTTGCAGAATCAAGAATCTCCCTACTAGGTTTTATGCATATTGATAGTAATCACAGTTACTACTGCAGCGCTTAAGGGTTAGGCAGGGGGACGTCCTGTGCCAGGTACTGTGTAAACACAAGCATCATCTTTTCAGGTATGGCTACACTGCTCACTGTAGTACAGTGAAGAGACACTTCAGCTCACATTTAATTCAGCCTGTGATTTTGGTTTGCTTTTCTGAAGCACCTTTCCTCCCTAGCTAGAGCATCTCATCTCTAGTATTCAAATAAGTTTTTATTTAAAATTGAACTAAGGTAACTCGACAACTCTCTCCTGCATTATTGGTAGAGTACCACCTTGAGGCTGATTTCTGTTCCAAATATAAAAGTATAGGAAGGTGTGATAAAAAGCGGTGTCCTCTATTTTCAAATTAATGGGATTACTTCTGAAATCTTAGCTTGACCAGCTGCACACATTGTTTCACAGGACCAGTAATCCAAGGCTTTAGCACAGAACACATTTTATCACTGAGGTTAAAGAGATTTACCTTGTGAGGCTCATTTACACGGCTAATTACATTACTGCTTTGCTCTGTCTCCTTCCTACTCTCATCACACATGCGAAATACCATCTGCCCTAGTAAATCTAACTAGCCAGATGAACTGTTAATTTACCAATGCAATTTGTGATGAAATATTAAGCACCTCTGAGGAGCTCCGGTTAAGAAAACATAATCACCAACTCCTGCATTGCATGCGGATTGTGTACATACACTCAATATCTCATTACCCAGACAAGAAAATGAGGTTAGCACTAGGCTTGCTTCTTAAAACTGCTCTACAGAAAGGGAGAGCAAAAGTAATAGAGATTTAAAAATAAGCTGTCTGGCTATTAAGTACCAACATAAATTAGTTACAAATTCTTCTGCCAAGAAAGCTTTTCAAATCTAGGTGACAGGAAAACAGTTGGAGTAAAACCTTTGGGAATGCCATGCTTCATCTTCACTCAAACAATTCCATTGAGCCCATTCAGCTATAGTGCAACTCCAGCATTAATCAAATTATGCCAGAAATTAATTTCTCTTTTTATGCATAATATGACCTATTAGGCTTCTATTCTGGAAAGGACTTCAAGTAAACCAGTAAGAACCATGACCAAAGCATTCATGTCGCACTGAATGGAGATTTTTCAGAACAACAGGGGAGAATTACATAGATAATATACATGATAAATTAATAACTGCTTTAATGCCATCTTATTCTAATGCATATCATAGTATTTCATCCCATTCTCCTTCATCTATAATAGACTCAATAGACTACACACACACTGAACAGTTCAGCGTCTCTCTCAGTATGAGTCAGTTTGACCACATTTAGTGTCATAAATAAGTAGCAATAATTAGTCTGAAATTAATGAATTAAAGTGACTTCAAGCTTGGTTTTTTTCTACTCTAATTATGACTCAGACTAATGAATAACACTTAAAAATCCAAGAAAAGCAGGAAAGCTATATCAGCCATTCAGACATCATCAGAGACAGATATCTTTTATGTATCTTATAGCAAGTTTTACTGCAAGTTCACTTTATTGACATTTTAAAATACCTGCTTTGACTTGAGTGGGGCTTTGGTTGCTTCCCCAAAGTTAGAAAGCCTCTAGCCATTAGCCTTTACTATGGTCAGATTCAGCTCCCATTGAAAAGGTCTCCTTTGGCAGGTAACCCAGTGTCCTCCCCTTTACTGCCACATAACAACCTAACGGCTCTGCTCACTCTTACTGTCCCTAATCACACTGCAAACATAGAATGGTTTAGGTTGGAAGGGACCTTAAAGATCATCTAGTTCCAACCCCCCTGCCATGGGCAGGGGCACCTCCCACTAGACCAGGTTGCTCAAAGCCCCATCCAACCTGGCTTTCAACACTTCCAGGGATGGGGCCTCCACAACTTCCCCAGGCAATTTGTTCCAGTCCCTCACCACCCTCAGAGTGAAAAATTTCTTTCTAATATCTATTCTAAATCTACCCTCTTCCAGTTTGAACCCATTACCCCTCGTCCTATCACTACATGCCCTTGTAAAAAGTCCCTCTCTACAGCCTTCTCGTAGACACCCTTCAGATACTAGAAGGCTGCTATACGGTCTCCCCAGAGTCTTCTCTTCTCCAGGCTGAACAACCCCAACTCTCTCAGCCTGTCTTCACAGGAGAGGTGCTCCAGCCCTCTGATCATCTTTGTGGCCCTCCTCTGGATCTGCTCCAACAGGTCCATGTCCTTCTTATGTTGAGGGCTCCAGAGCTGGATGCAATATTCCAGGTGGGATCAATTGGCTTTGGTTCCACTGCAGTGCAAGGTGGGAGCTCAGTAATGTTGATGGCCAAAGAATCCACCATACGTGTTGGTGCAGAGACTGCAGAGAGGGTCCTGGTACATTGCTCACCCTGTGCAGTCTGTCCTCTTTCCACAGAGCAAGAAGAAAACTCACTCTGTAGGCCAACTGGGAAGTCTCAGAGCTTAGGAGATCTTCCCACTTCCCACACAGTAAGAGACCACTTTAGTCCACAGATGAGGAGTCTAATCCATGCATTCACTCAGGTAGTCTAGACTGTTCCTTTCCAAGTCCAGATTCAGAAGGCTCAGTCCCCTCCCTCTTCACAACATCTCCCTCAGACAGACTTGGGCCAAAACCCTTGTCCCCAAACTAAGAAAAAACCCAGTCTTGCCAGATAAATTCTCCCCACAACTTTTAGGCAAGCTATCTTTATACAATTCCTAGGGTTTTTTTTACCTTGAGTTACTGGGAACATCAGACTGGTTCAGCTTCCACCCTCCTGCTCTTTGCAAGAGGCCATTCTGGCCTTCTTCCCTTTGACCACAACTCCAGAGTGACACCTACCTTCCATTGCTTCTGAAGCACCCATACAAAAACACCTACTTACCCTACAGAGATGGTGAAAGGAAATTCTCTGTTCAATCACCTGTTTAGTCACCTGCATTACAGAAATAACATGCAAAAACTATAACCATAAACCACCAGCCATGCCTTTGGACAAGAAAAAAAGCAAGTAAGAAAGGAACCTTGCTGCTGTACCTCACCACTGACATGCAAAACAAAGCCCTAGAACCTGTTATTCTACAGTGGCTGGAAGAACTTGTTTGAATGGAGGTAAAAACCCAACAAATACATATTAAATTGCTTAAGTATTTTAATTCTCATCTCATCTGCTACAGCAGTCTGCCTTTTTACCCTCTTCTGCCTTCAGTACACTGTTTACTCTCATCAACATGATCTTCACCCATTCCCATTCTCTGACTCTGCATTCTTTAATTACATGTTGATCAAAAGTAAGAGCAATACGCTTCTCCTACAGTACTCTGGCTCGGTCTCAAAAATGCAGCAATACACAATATGACACAAGCAAAGACATAGTAAATGCATTTTAAAGGTCTTGGCAAACTTTTAAAGCACATGCCGCTTTATTCATGGTTGAAAGGACAAGCTACTAGACCACCTAGAGATGAGTCTTAGCTTATATGGGATGCAGTGAGGGACAATGCGAGAGGGGGTAGAGCTGCAATATGAAGAGATGAACAACTCTGAGCAGGACTGAAACTGTAGAAGGGGGCTAAATAGGGTAAGCTTTAACCAGAGCACAAGCAGGACTAAGCACTGTGCAATTGCTGAAGAAGAGGAACTGCAAAGCAGCAACAGCTGCTGAGCAAGCAGGCTGCAGTAACCAGAACACAAAATTAAGGAGACCCCCTTTGCAACCTTCCTGACAGAAAATACCATCGATCAACTGAAGAAATTATACAGCAGTGGATCAGATAATAGTAACAGTCAATTAACTTCATTCGTGCACACAAAAAGTTTCTCAACTTCCAAAAAATATGGATGAAACAATGGAAGTTTTATAAATTTAGTTTCCTCAAGGTTGTTATTAGTCAGGAAGACCAAACAGGCAATTTAAATCTTCCACAGAAAATCCTCACCCCTTACAGCTTATTCCTTCACTGCAGTCCCATTTTCTGTTTAGGTACATTCTGCTTTTTATCAACATGCACAGGCAACATTAAAGAGCCTGATCAGGAAAAGGCTTAAAGAAAAAAAGAAATTGCCACAATATTGACTGTTACAGGACACCTAGAATGAAAGATTTCTCCTTTGAAAGTAACCTTCGCAGGGACTTTCTAGTTGTTCTTTGCTACAAAGAAAGTTCTGTTCTTGCTGAAGTTTTGGAAAAAGAACAAAAGGAGAGTAGCCTTTAGAAAAATCTCTGCTTAGGAGGCTGCAATAAATTTGCATATATCACGCAGACACAAAGTCAAGTAGAAAGCTTTGAAGAAGTATTCCACACAGAAACCATTCTCTCACTTTCTGAAGGCAACAAAACTTCTGTAGCACATCGTTTCTGCCATAGCAGCTATTTTTTGCCACTTTGTTTGCAGCAGCTACCTAAAGTTCTCTCTAGGCCACCATCTGCTAAGGGTTTACAACAGATTACAGGCAAAGATTTAGCTTGGTGCACTGTATATGCTTGTCTGTTTTAGCACACTGAAGAGACTGAGCAACTTCTTGATAGTGTGGGTTGTGTAGACATATTGGACTTATAACTTTGATCAAAGTAGTAAATATTTAGACTGTATGAACAACAGGATTTTTCCTACTCCTTTCTCTCCTCAGAAGTTGCTGTAAACTGAGGAAAGCACAGAAAATGCTCTCTCATATTGCGTAACTTGAATTATTGGAAATGTGAACACAGATAATTGGGAATGACACACTGGAGCCCTGCTGGTACCAGCTTTTAATTACCTCAGTGAATGGTGTTCTGGCACCCTCACTGAGATTCCTCAGAATTCCCTCTCTCTGTTTTCCCCACTTCTGCAAGGGACACAATCTTCCACATGTTTGGTAACCATGGCATGCACATTGGTTCAAAGTACTACAGAGATCACTACTTCACTCAAAAAAAAAAAAAAAAAATCGAAGCAAAAGAAAAGGTTGCTACTCTGAAAGAAGTTAATTAGGCTTCAAGTTTGTATTTGTTCTGTACAGGTACACCCAGGCATCTTTCAGCTGAATTAAACAGCCAAGGCAATACTTAGTCAGAATCTTCACATTCACAACTAACCACTGTTTACAGTTTACAAAAATAAAATAATTTGTATATTTTCAGAGAAAAGAAAGATCTTGCCTATGCTATGACACAATACAGGTCAGAATTTAATCACAGAACTGGTTTTAGATGAGAAGAAATATATCTGCATATTGCAAAAAAAGTGTCAAAGCAGGTTTGTGGGGGTTTTTTGTAACTGGTAGGCTTACACTAAGATGTATATATTGATAGATTAGTCAGCTTAAACTACAATAGCTGACATTCATGGCAGCTGGTCTCCCTTCTAACAAGATAACTCGCTCGTGGAAAAGGAAGAAGTATACTCAACAGCTTTAATACCAGTCTCGAAAGATTTAATACTGTTAAAAGGATGACAAACCCTACTAAAACTCATACTTATACATTTTTTTTTTCTCCAGCAACTTTTGAATAGTGCCTATTCACTTAAAAAAAACCCAAAACATCACATTTGTTAAGATCTGGAAGTTACACAAAGCATCTTGAGAAGCAAAAAAAAAAAAGCGAGAAAAAGGCAGAGGAAAAAAATCCAATTCTTGTAATTTTCAATGTAATTAAACAGTGAATATAAGGACTGTAGAAAGAAGATTTGTTGCAAAGATCTACCAAATTCTTATTACTTTGGCTGACATCATTCAAGAAAAAGCCATCATTGAACAAGACCTAGGAGTTTGTTGCTCTGTAAAAAACAACCTAAGCAAATCGTCAGACAAAAAAATGAGAGGGCTAAGCTAATATGATCTAATTTTTATGATGGCCTATAACAAAGAAAAGAGAAAGTCAAATGGCTGCTTTTCCAACAACAGTCAGTATCTGTACAGTATCTCTCATGATTAACTCAAAATGCTTCATAACAGCCAAGATGATGAAGGAATTGAGAGGCTTGTGAAAATATTATTCCAGTAAGTTCAGTGACAATGCCCCCTCTCTCTCCCCAGCACTTCTGTGAACTACAGGTTAAAGAGAATAAGGTTCAAGACTATGTGGATAGGTAAGCTTGTAAAAATTAAATGGATGGGCAGGATGGACAGCAGGGTAGTTGCCATTGTTAAGCTAGGAAAATCATGGAGCCTCAGCAGAGTGGCCTGAAAACCCGTAAGATTTCTGCAGTCAGATAGTTTAAGAGGCTCACACACGATACACGTTACCAGAGAACGTGGCTCACCCAAAACCTATTCCATCCCACTTCTCACCACACAAGATGCTGCTGGTATGTTCTGGAAGCCTCAAATAAGCTTTCATGGTTTTAGAGGTTTAGACTTCCTGTTAACAGAGGGAGGGACACAAAGAACTGCCCTTCTTCACATGGTGTACTCTGACTGTGAATATGCATTGGCACCTGAACAGCAAGCTTAGGCTTTGACCAAGTTGACGCCCAAGGTGCTTATCACTTTGCTATGAGACACTAAATGGGATGGCCAATCTTTTAGAGATGTTAAGAAAAATGAATGCACACAGAGCTTAATTCAGTGTTTTGCTATAATTGCTAGTACACAGACACAATGCTACAGTCAATGTATCTAACATTACCACCCCCATCACCAATACGTGCACCACACAATAGTACTAATTATCTAGATACATGCATTTCTTGGACATGGTACCTTTGCTTTTTTTTTAAAAAACACATAAACCCTATCAATGAAGCTTGTTTACCTAGAACAATAAAAAAAACGACAAGGCCACCTTCTGTCACAATGCCATCCTGCACCTTCCACCCTTCCCTTCCTTGTAGTTGGTACCCCTGGATTTAGCTGTGCCCCAAACTAATCCCCTGCACAACGGGGCAGGGAACACCGCTGATCAGCTCTTTGCTTATACCTTGTGTCTCCCATTAATGTCCATAGGCAAAGAGAACAGGCTCGGGACAGGTTCAAGCACTCGCCTGGCATTGCCCATGCTGTAACTGTTAGCAGGCTTCCTGAGCCAACTCAGTACCTTGCCCAGAAAATGCCCAACCCACTTGCCAGGAAACGCTCCCACCAGACAGAAAGGACATAGCTGTCTAATTTGGAAAGGGCGGAAGGCAGTTTAGGTTTGGGAAATACAAGCTGAGTCTCAATACCACACAACTGTAGGCCCATTTTATTTATTATTATAACCTAGCCTCCAAGAGGTGCTGCAGCTTGAGGTGCCCTCCAGCCTGTTACCACAGCCATCTGCGGTAATGCCGCTTCTGAACACCCTCCCCACAGAAAGTAACCCAGCTCCCTCAAACTCCGCTTGAGGTTTATTTTCATTAATTTCTCCCTTCTGTCCTAACAGTGTTGGAATTGTGAAGCTGCATTGTCATTTTCCAATTGCTGTAAAGGCATGTTTTTTCTCCCAGGCACAGCTGGCAGGCAGTATTAAACCAGATCAGGCCAAGCACTGAGGATACTCTAGAGAAAGGATTCCAGATGTGTGTACAGTGCAAGATTTTCAGATGATCAGCTGTGCTACACTGATTAAAAAATAAGTTGCATATTTTCCACATAAGACCTGTCTGCAAAAGAAATCCCTTGTTTATGTAATCCAAAAGAAGTGGGCAGGAAGACATCAGCGAAGTGTTAATGTCTGCAACTGTAGTTTTCTGTGGTAGCCTCTAGTAGATAAACTGTATAAACCGCCCCTCCCTAAAACCTCTGTCTCCTCCCTGTCCACAAAAAGTCCTTTTGACAAGCAATCTGTTAGACAGTCTGCCATTTGGAATAGTTCAGGGAAAAGAGAATTACTCTTCTGACACCTAAGAACATAAAAAACCAGGCCTTAAATCTGCTTCAGAAACATTCTCAGTGTTCCTTGTTTACACGGGTATGTCATCAAGTAGAGCATTTCTTAACTTCTCAACATGAAATGAGCAATGATTTTTTAAATACTATTTCCTTAAATGTATATGAGTGGGCAGAGAAAAGAAGAGGCTAATTTATCTTGTATATTCCTGCTGCTTCATCTTCCCCAACATATTGCCAACATCAGACACAGGACATTTCTTTCAATGTATACACCATATTACCAAATAAGGAGCACTATAAGTCCCCCTTCTTATCCCAGTTCTACCCAAAAGACACCACCACTACTTGCTATATATAACCTCTGTCACTGAAACCTGCGTTTTTGATATACACACTTCAGCTACTACTCAATTCACATCACAGTTCTAGCCACAGTGCTGGAAAAACAGTTACAGGGATGCGGTGAAGACACTGACTCTACAGCTTACCGAAAGTGTCATTTCACAATACAGCTTAGCCAATCTAACAGCTAACTTACTAAAGAGCAGGTCTTGCTCTCCTTCCCTTCTTCTCAGTTCCTGCACCAGCAATTGCATTTGTGCTCCCAACCCAGCTCCAGGACATAATCTTTAAGAAAACCAACCCATACGCACAGGGGGCTGTCAAACACTAGCTCAAAAAAAGCAGTCTATCACATCAGCACAGTTTCACACACAAACTAAAACTGAGACTCCACACAACTGGAAAAAGGATATTGTCATTTAAGTTTTTATAAAAGGTCATAATTGCTTGGGGTACCTGAGCAGTATCTTATGTTGCAGAACTGTAGCATCTGCACATAAGTCAGGGCTCAAGCCAGAGCCAGAGCGCAGGCTGTTCACCATGTGCTGGTGCGGACATGGCCAACATTGCTGGGAAAGTCTCAGGTTTAAAAAAAAGGGACCATTACCAGCTACGCGTAGCTGAGTTTGGCTCCAATGCTACAACATCCGGACACACGCATTCTTTTTGTAGGGGAGCTGTGGAAGATTTATTACTAACAGGAAGCAAAACTAAAGCAGAAACGGACAACTAAGAACTAAACAGTTACAAAAGGCAATGAAGTTAGTTTTACACACAAAAAAAATAATATTATTCTGACTTAGTGAGTTTTTAACTGAGGGGGTAATAAAGTGTTTTGATTATTTTCTTTGGAATCTCACATCCAATGCAGCCAATGTATTAAAAAAATCAATATCCCAGGAGCTCAAACTTACCTACAACAACAGGGTTTTGCATATATATCTTCTATTACAGCTAAACTAGCTGTTTATTTTCACATGAAGTTATGTGGGTTTGGTTTTTTTTTAATGTTAAAATGTTTTAATTGCTGAATACACTCATGTGGGAGATGAATTGCAGAGATAGGGAAGAGAAGCCTAACTTGCTGAACTCTATAATTTGCAGCTGCTTTAAAGGCTGACCAGGTGAGGAGAAAGGAAGACCACACAGGGTCAGAGGGAGGACTTCGCATTAAAATAGTCGAGTTCTTATCGCCAGTCTTATGCTCAAACTGTTCAACAAGCGAGACTCCACAAACAGAAATAATTGAGAGGTGTAGTCCAGGTCTAAAAACCAGTTTGTTCTTGTTCCCACCAGGCAAACAGTACATTTAACTCTTCAAACTATGTTTTGCCCAGGAAGTACCTGCATTCAACAGTGGATTTTGATGCTAAAGTTTTATTCCTGCTTCAGCAGAAAGAGGGTGATCCAGAATAAAAAGCAGAAGCTGGAACAATACAGTTGTAACTTAACGTAAGTGGCGCAGTTGCCTGCAATATGTTCAGGTACAGTGAGGTAAGAAGGCCTGTAAGTTTTTGTCTTATTTCACGTAAAAATAGGAGCGGGAGATTTACTCCCAGCTTGGTTCCTTTGTGAACTCTTCACATTTTCGTTACAAGACACAAGCTGTGAAGTCTAAGATTTGATGTGCACATCCTGCTGGCAAGTGGAATCTCAGATTAACATTGTCTTACTGCAACTAACAACTGGTTTCCATGGGAACAAAGACAAAGCCATGATAAGATATTCATAGCAGCCAGAGGATCATACTGACCATGCCCTGTCTACACCAAGTTCACATCTGAAGGTCTCCAGCGCAACAGGTGACATGCACCATGTCACAACCATGAACTGACTTAACTTTATTAATAAATTAACACTTTGGTTTATGACAAATTCTAAGAGAAAAACTGGCAATTTGTTGATGTCCTCTTAGCTGAGTGATAGAAGCAACTTGTAATTTTCCTATTATCATCTATTTATTGTAAGTGGTGCTGTTAACAGGAAAGAATAACAATGCTCTATCCTATACAGTCTCCATTTTACAAATGGAGAAATCAAGGCACAGCAAGATTAAAGAGACCTACTGAGCTCCAAGTAGCAAACCAGTGACCAAACACAGTCTCTTCCACTCCAGTGTATCATTAACTCAAAGTGGAGGCTGCTTCCCTACACAACAGTTTATGCTTGGGAGTAAATTCACTCCCATTTACATCAGCACATCATCTAGTGAGAACAAAAGTATTTGACTGGTGGACCTGAAAGCAGAATCTACTTACACTTACTGAAGCATTGCAATCAGATATCCTAGTTCACTTTTTTAAGCTAGTTTACTGCCATATCCAAAGAGCAGTGCTGGTCTTAAAGACTCAGCAATTTAAAAAAGCTTAAGGAGTTACAGTTCCTTTCCCTGGCTCTGTTACTGTGCTTTACGTAAGCACTATATTTAATCCCATTAATAACTTACCTATTAAATCTAAACTTAGATGTTGTACGTCCACAAACCGGATGGCATGAACAATTCTAGAAGCGAGTAAATAATTACTCACTTAGATTTAACTAAAAAAAGGAAACCTTAGAAAATATTTCTTGACCAGTATTTTTTCTTTAGATGAAGTGATTCCTTTCAACTTTTAAGTAACATATAAGAACATTTAAATAAATGTTAAGGCTTAGCAGCATGCAAATACTTCAAGAATGTTTCCAAAAGACTCTGATGTACTTCCTATTTTGTTTTATCATACTAACTTTCCTCCTGTCCTGGTTTCATAGAATCATAGAATGGTTTAGGTTGGAAGATCATCGAGTTCCAACCCCCCTGCCATAGGCAGGGACACCTCCCACTAGACCAGGCTTCAGCTGCGATAGAGTTAATTTTATTCCTAGTAGCTGCTGTGTTTTGGATTTAGTATGAGAATAATGTTGAGAAAGCAGATTGGTTTAGTTGTTGCTAAGTGATGTTTATGTTAAGCCAAGGACTTTTTCAGCTTCCCACAGAAGGGAGCACAGGCAGGACAAGCTGGCCAAAGGAATATTCCACACCATAGACATCTCATGCTCAATATATAAATGGGGGTTAGCCCAGGGAGGGGGGGGACAGGACAGGACAGGACAAGGAAATCCATCATCGCTGCCCAGGACAGGCTGGGCAATCGATCATTGGGTAGTGTGAGAAATTCTACTGCATCACTTATTTTTTATATTCTTTTACCGTTGTTATTATTTTCTCTTCCATTACTGTTTTATTAAACTGTCTTTATCTCAACCCATGAGGTTTCCTTCCCCCCCTCCCCCTGATTCTCCTCCCCTACCCCACTGGGAGAGGAATGGCTGCATGGTCCTGGTTGCTGGTTAGGGTTAAACACAAGGCATACTTGGGCCTGAAGGAATATTAATGCTAATACTGTAACATTCAGCTCCATCCAAGCACTACTGCAAGCACAAAAATGATTTGCAAAGGCAGGAATATCCACATGCAATTAGACAATCCTGTCACTTTTTTCCCCTCCCAGCTAAGAGTACTAACAGTAGACTGGAAAACCAAACATCAAGTACTTCCAAGCATTAGGGGAAAAAAAATATAAAACTACTAAGATCAAAGGTCTAAGTGACTGATGTCAATTCCTGCACACAAATCACACTTCTCTATGTTACGGTTATATGCAATACCTGGAGCTAACTCTTCTGAAGCACCAGCCCAACCAGAATGATTAAGTTTTGAGCTAGAAACATCAAAAGGCTTGCTTTCTGTGCCCATTTGTGATTATGTTTATTTTCATCTCTGAATCAGAATTAATTCTATTTCAAGTTTGCAGTTTTAAATAAATAAATAAAGCATTTCAAATATGTAACTACACCATTAATACACTGAATGTGAAAATAGAACAGCATATGGCAAAAGAGATTACAGGGATTAACCAATTAAATGGTATGACTCAAACCAACATGATCCGTCAAATCTGTATTTTGCAGTGAGGTGTGGGGGGGCATGGGAAAAGGGCTTCACCTAATGCAAATAACGAAAGCCCAACTTCTAAAAATGACTGATTTGGCAAAAAGTATCTGCAAGAAAGGAAGGAGAGGTATGAGATGTTTAAAGCTTACAAGCTAAGAACAAGTGATTTACTTCTTGAAGTCTCCTTTCTCTTTAATGCTGGAATTCATAACACCTTCTTGATGCAAAACTTACTACAAGCAGTCCCACAGGACTATAATCTTGATCGTAAATGCTATAGTCAATTATTTATGTGCTTAGGACACATAATATTAAATTTGATATATAAGGTTACAGACCAAATTCCTGTTAACATAAAGACACAGTAAACATCCCACTGAAATCAAGCTTCCTCAATTGTAAGAGAATCAATTATTCAAGCAGGGCTTTAGGCAGAAGGAAGCCCTGTTTCTAAGAGTTGAATGCAGATGACAATCCTAACATATCAGGTCTCACAGAGAGGCAAACAGCTGATCTGCATATTTAACGGAAGGAAAGAGGCCACAAAAGCAGAGGTGTCTGGAAACACTTCCTCCAAAAGGTGACATTACTCTCAGCTTCATGCAATTGCCCTCATTACACCTTGTGTAAGACCTGCTCAGAAGACAAGATACTGCAAGGAACATACCAGGTTTTTGCTGTACAGGTTAACACCTGGGACTCCAGGCACTTGTCTAAATAGAATTCATTCATTCAAGTTCATTTGAGCTCATTCTTTTACAGCTATTGAAGAGATGTCAAAAATACAAGCAAATAATAGTTCACAGGTATCATACAGATACATAATCAAAGAATCAAATATTTAAGACTTTAAATTACTAAAGGATTTTATACATAAATTGAAAGATGTACTACAAAATAATATAAATGGTTTTTATACACAGTTACAGCTAAACCACCAACAGGAATCAATAACAAACCAAAGCCATTCTTAGATTTTATTAAAGCTTCACCTCAATATAATTTTAAATGTGAATCTTAAAAGAAAATACTAATGTGTTTGTATAAGAGCTAAATGAAACAAAAAGCATGTTGGAAAGTTAAGTTGATACAGCTACCACATCCACAAACACACGGCGTTCCCAAGAACACCTTTTAATCAATGCAACCTCAATAAGCACACACTTCTCTGATACCTTAACTTTTCCTTTAGAAGAAGGAACAACTTAGTAGGAAAGAAGTGGAAAAAAAAAGTGCCTCAGAAAAACAAATGCAGTCTCAAGTCTTAACTTCAGCTTACAACGGAACGAGAAGTTACAGGTGGCTACGTAATGCAACTGCCCCTACATCATACTTGACTGTGGATACACAAATGAAACAAATTTCATTTATTTGCACAAGTTGCTACATTTCCATTTCCTAGGCTAAATCTCATACTATTATAATCACCTGACAGTTTATCATAATATGCAAATCTTAGAGCTGTCTCTTATGGATTTAATATTAAATACAAAGCAGTTTATGCTTTACTCCTGTATTCCATCCTTGTGAGCATACATAAGAA
Source organism: Anarhynchus alexandrinus (assembly GCA_008711295.1). Lineage (NCBI taxonomy): Eukaryota > Metazoa > Chordata > Aves > Charadriiformes > Charadriidae > Anarhynchus > Anarhynchus alexandrinus. The sequence continues at coordinate 1,662,103 of VUYV01000161.1, forward strand.
AAAGTTTCGGTTAAGAAAAAAAAAGCCTCAAATGCAACAGTGACAGCTTTGAGATATGTAAGCAGAGTCCTGTGAAATTTCATCAACAATCTGATTTCATTAACAACCACACACACACTATGCTTAGCAGAAAAATGTTAGTTCATATGAAACTGTACGCATTTCCAGGCCATAACGTGTTACTAACAAAGCCCTTCACATCACTTAGTTCTGGATGATGGTCTTGGAATCTACAATAGGCTGAATGCATCAATAACAAGTCTTTATTAAAAAAAAAGTTTATCTACTTACCTTGAGGAAAAGAATTTGGCTGCACTAAGTACAGAAATGCATGCACTGTTTTAAACAAAATTCCTATTGGCCCAGGTTCATGGTATGCACCTGTATCATACGTCTTGGCTGGTACAAATCCAAAATCCAAAGTTCCAGGAGGTGGCTTGTATATAGGCTGTACCTCTGAAATAGTACTTCCACAGAACAGCAGCAGCAGCAAACAAAGTTCCACAGCCATAGCTAGCAGTATTCATAAAATTGGAGGTAGAGATATTTGTGCCACCCAGTCTAGAAATCTTCAATACATTCACTTGGGGGTTAGCTTTCCAGCCAGGAAAAAACTGGTGCACCCTCACACCTTTTATTCTTTAATGTATTCCTGCTTCACAGTGGTACAGAAGCCTCTTGTGGAACTGATTCAGCGCACCATCTCTGGCAAAAACAAGAAAGAGCTTGTTAAAGTGTGCGCAAGCAAATAGGAAAGAGCAAGATAACCTGCAATCTTGTGTGGATATTGAACATATCAATAGTTGTAAAAGCAAGCCAGATAGGATACAAAAGAAAAAAAAATTATGTTTGTGAATAATACAGTCTACTACATACACTGTACTTGAAAGAGGGGGAAAACACAATTATGCATAGTTCCAGGTCAGTGAGTTTTCAAAAACAAAGCAGAGCATTGGGACAGCTCCAAGGGAAACAAAACTAAAGGAACAATGTACAAATTGCACTTCTGACTAAGTACAATATGTCATGTCACAACAGTTACACAATGCATTTAATCAGCTACCTGATGTTACTGTAGTTGATGGCAATTATTACAAGTCATATCCTGTAGCTTCTTTAATCTCGACCTTTCAGTAAAACCTTCCCAACACCAGCTACTCCTAATTGTCCTCCAAGACTGAGGAAGCTATTCATCACTGAAAAGTTAACAAAAAAAAACCAAACACCAACAAAACTTCACCCTCCTGGCAGGTGACTATGGATGTGAGTAATTACTTTCTATTAACAAAAACTATCTCAAGGCTCTTCTTAGGAACTGGAGAAGTCAACTCAACAATTTTTAGTCATAGCTTGCTAAAGCTGAGTGACATTAAGATGACTCTGGATGCTTACACATGTTTACAAATGTTTTAAATCTACAAAATCACAGCAGTGTAATCAACCACCACTTAAGAAATGTAAACAGAACCCCCCTGGGTTTCCAACAAAACAACTGACCACACCTTCATCTACCTAGGGCTAAGGTAAGACTCCTTCACTTCAGCACAGGCCATGGTGGCCTCCAAGGAAACAGACCAAAAATAACAAATAAAAGGCAACATAAAAGCTTCTGCCCCTTTCTGACTCTGGAAATCTCATGTACACTGTGCCAGCGATCATCACACTGACTTTACCACCCAGACTGGCTTATCTTTGAAATGTCTTTGGTGATCTACCAGAGTGCCACTGGTGGGGATGCCCGGGAACACACTGCTCATGACAAGCCACCCACTTCAAACTGGGAAGCACCCAGCACAAACTGCCTTTGCTTAGCATAGTTGCCCCTCTGCTGCCTTTTCAGCAGGACTACCTATACGGAAATGTTTTTAATCTCCACCTTGGAGTTCAGACCATTCACTTGCAAGAATGACAGCAAAATAACACAAACACCTCATAGCCTCAGTCAGCCCAATCCTACACCAATACCTTGACTTCCAAGGTGCTTCCAGCTCAAAGAGATGATGAAGGAAAAAGACTTAAAAATGGTACTAAAGTGAGACTTAAGTGTCTCCCATGCTTTACAGTCTCTGGTGAGATCCAGGCTACCTTTCTGAAAACTAGTATTGACTTGCAAGAAACCATGTTTCAGTCTTGTTTAGTAGTCCATGCTGCATTCAAAGCATACATCAAGATCAAGAAAAATAAGGAACAAAGGTTTGAATACAAGACTAGATCAAAGAACTAGAGACAGTTGTGTTTCCCTGAAGTCCAATCAAGTTCAGAAGACAAACTCAAATCTACCTTCCCCCCTCATGGCTAGTGAAAACCACAATGAACAGTAATAATGCTATGAATAGCAGAATTATCCAAGCCTTATTCAAAAAGGCAATGTTAGCAACCACTCTGAAATACGACGCTCAACACAGGAACATAAGTACTTAGAACACATCAAACCATGAGTATTTGCCTATCTGGAAAAGAATGTTTTGTTAAAGAATAATGAAAAGAAAGAAAAAAGTCCAGCTCAAAAAATATTATTTTTCCTCCTTTAATTTTTTCTTGAAGTGGAATTATCTTTTATGCACCTATTACTCCAGGGCTGAACATAGCAATGGTCAGAAACTGAAAATTGCTTATGCTGCAGTTTATTAACAAATCTACAGAAACACTATGGGACAAAATATCACAAGACCACAATTAAGAGAAAACAAAACAAAAGTATTTTGCCTTAATGACACAACAGTTAAGATTGTGCAAGTTTGATACAATACAGTTCAATTTGTTTTTTCTTAAAAAAAAAAAAAGGTTTTAACACTTCTAAGTGAAGTTTAGTTTTTCTTGAGATTTCTTAAGTACAGTTGCAACATTTCAATGAGTCAGGAGAAAAAGCTCACAAATGGTGACCGAGCCTTGATTCCAAGAGTTAAGGAAATGGATACAAAAGCGTACAATATAGGTAAATATTAGCTCTGTTTGTAAAAGATGAAGTTGAGAGGAAGATTGCGTCCCTAACTGATGTCTTACAGCAAAGCTAGAAGATAGGGCATGTTCTCTGTAGTGCTTTCTGTTATACTACAGAGAGAGCAGAAGAAGAGAAAGTACATACAACTTTTTTTTTTAGTCAGATTTTAGACTAAGGACAATTTGAAGTGTATCTAATAGTACAAATTGGCAAATAAAGCACTATTAAAATATCCTCCCATTACAGGAAAATAATCACTACACCTGCTAGAAAGGTGAAGTCATATATTAACCAAGACAGAAAGTTGGCAGTTTTAAGACAAGGACACTACCTGTATTGCAGATACAAACAATACCCTGCAAAGTGCAGACACATCATCATCTTTAGATTCCAAAGACAGTACTAAAGTCTCCAACTCCACATAATTTTCAGTTAAGCTTTTATAAAGTTCAGAATTTTTCAGCAAAGCAGGTGGGTTTCTTGCAAATCAAAGAATCTGCAGAATTCTGACCATACTCTCTTCCTCTCCCTTTGTTGGCAACTATATCACAATAAACATGGTATATATAATCTTACTGGGCAACTCCTCCAGGCTGACACCAAATCTTCTCTATACTGCATAAAACACAAATATATTTCCAAGGTTACATTAATAAGGATCAAGAACTTGCAGAAACACTGTTAAACCTATAACTCAGGATACCTCTGAGCATTCAATATGTATTCAACCTCCCTAAAAATAACTCAGATGTTAAAAGGTCCCAGCAGTTATCCTTATCTTGACACCTAAAAGAAACTTAGCTGGGAGCATATTAGTAGTTAAATATGCTAGACAAACAGTATTAAAAATTAAAAAAAAATATCCATGAAAATTGTATTTGTGAGAACTGCAAGAATGACATATGCATGAGTGGCACATATAAAGAGAATTACACAGCATGGTATTCTTCATTGCAGGATGTGGCCATCTCATTTCCTCAGAAACAGCATGGCATCACTGCAGTCAATGAGCTACAGTAACTGCCAGTACAACTCTCCCCAAGTTCAAGTAAATAGTGAATGAAAAGAAGCCGTGTGAACCTTTGAAGTGCTTCCATTAATTATCAAATAAGATATTCATTTCATTACTATGTTTCGATTAAAAAACAAAACACAAACCCTGTTATGTACTTAGTTAGATATCATAGAGTCATAGAATAGTTTGGGTTGGAAGGCACCTTTAAAGGTCATCTAGTCCAACCCCCCTGCAAGGAGCAGGGACATCTTCAACTACATCAGGTTGCTCAGAGCCCCCTCCAACCTGACCTTGGATGTTTCCAGGGATGGGGCATCTACCACCTCTCTGGGCAATCTGTTCCAGTGCTTCAGCACCCTCAGCATAAAAAATGTCTTCCTTATATCTAGTCTAAATCTTCCCTCTTTTAGTTTAAAACCATCACCCCTGTCCTATCACAACAGGCCCTGCTAAAAAGTTTGTCCTCATCTTTCCTGTAGGCCCCCTTTAAGACCTGAAAGGCCGCAATAAGGTCTCCCCGGAGCCTTCTCTTCTCCAGGCTGAACAACCTCAACTCTCTCACCCTGTCTTCATAGAAGTGCTTCATGTCTCCAATCATTTCTGTGGCCCTCCTCTGGACCCACTCCAACAGGTCCGTGTCTTTTCTGTGCTGACGGTTCCAGAGCTGGATGCAGTACTCCAGGTGGGGTCTCACCAGAGCAGAGCAGAGGGGCAGAATCACCTCCCTTGACCTGCTGGCCAGGCTTCCTTTGATGCAGCCCTGGATATGGTTGGCTTTCTGGGCTGCGAGCACACACGGTTGGCTCATGTTGAGCTTTTCATCCACCAGTACCCCCAAGTCCTTCTTGGTAGGGCTGCTCTCAATCCCCTCATCCCCCAGACTGTATTGATACTGAGGGTCACCCCAACCCAGTCGCAGCACCTTGCACTTGGCCTTGTTGAACCTCATGAGGTTCACAGTGGCCCACTTCTTTAGTCTGTCCAGGTCCCTCTGGATGGCCTCCCGTCCCTCAAGGCATGTCAACTGCACCACTCAGCTTGGTGTCATACACAAAGTTAATGAGAGTGCACTCGATCCCACTGTCTATCTCATTGATGAAGATATTGAACAGTACTGGCCCCAGTATGGACCCCTGAGGGACACCACTTGTCACTAATCTCCATCTGGACATTGAGCCGTTACCAGTACCCTCTGGATGTGACTATCCAACGAATTCCTCATCCACCGAACAGTCCACCCATCAAATCCATCTCTCTCCAATTTAGAGAGAAAGATGTTGTAGGGGAGCATGTCAAAGGCCTTACAAAGTACAGACAGATGACATCTGTAGCTCTTCCCTTCTCCACTGATGTAGTCACTCCATCACAGAAGGCCACTAGGTTGGTCCAGCAGGACTTGTCCTTAGTGAAACCACGCTGGCTGTCTTGAATCACCTGCCTGTCCTCCATGTGCCTTAGCTTATCTTCTAGGAGGATCTGTTTCGTGATCTTCCCAGGCACAGAGGTGAGGCTGACAGGTTGGCAACTCCCAAGGTCCTCCTTTCTACCCTTTTAAAAAATGGGTGCAATGTCTCCCTTTTTCCAGTCACCGGGGACTTCACCTGACTGTCATGACTGTTTGACTGTTCAAATATCATGGAGAGTGGTTTGGCAACTACATCAGCCAATTCCCTCAAGACTCTGGGACGCATCTTGTCAGGTCCCATAGACTTCTGTATGTTCAGGTTCCTCAGGTGGTCACAAACCTGATCTTCTCTTACAGTGGGAAGGACTTGAGGTCCTTCCATTCAAGAGGTGTGGGGAGAGAGGTTGCCAGTGAAGACTGAAGCAAAAAAGTTGTTGAGTACTTCAGCCTTCTCCTTGCCCGTTGTTACCAATTTGCCAGTCTTGCTCATTGGGGTGGGGTGGTGTGTATGCTTTCTTTGACCTTCCTTTTCTGGATGCCATATATAATAATGAAAGCGTTTAATTTATTTTCTGTGTGGTTTGCAAGTGTCCATCTTTGAAAGACTAGTGCTTTTGCTTTTTATTCTGCAGTTGTCACTAATATTCTACACATACAAGTTACTAAACATAATTCCTGGGGTTTTAACCACTATCTGTGTAGAACACCATCACCCTTTTACCAAGTATGCTGCAGTATTATCATATCTCTGATATATGTTACTTATTATTAAAAAGATGGTAATATTTTCCAAAAACAATAAAGCTTCAGCAACTCCACTGTAAGTTTAAGAGAGGGAGAGCAGACAGAGCAAGAGATGCAGAAATTCAGCAACTGCTTCCATGATACATCAACTCTAAATAGCAGAGCTCAGAAACAGCATGATGTCCAGCTCTTTCTTTCAACAGGCCTGGCCTCCTTCTGTTTAACACTGCAACCCATGCAAATACAATACTGCAGTGCAGTGATGCAACGATGATTAACCCCGTGAACTGAAATTCAATCAACCAGAGGCTAGATTGCAATAGCTCAATGTAGGAGTCTGCTGGCAGTGAACCAGGATGGGATAGTGGAAGATGCAGCTGTCCATAGGAAGCCCACAGGAAGGCTCTGGCTACATTTGTTACAATTTTTAATTAGTCATTTGAAAATCCAAGTCCATAAACCTCTACAGTGAAGTTGCTCCAATAAGAGCAACCACCAGAAGAGTGAAATGCATTAAAACAGCCACAAAACAGATAGATTACAATTCCTAAGTATTTAATAAAAAAAGAAAAAACAACACACAAAACAACTTCCCATTCAAGAGACATAGTACAGCAAGCTAAGCTAGATGCCGACAAGTTAAAAAGGTGCAGTTTTCTGTTACAAAATCTGTTCTAAGCCTACCAACAATTACAACCTGTTGCCACAGGAGGAGTAGGAAGCAAATGAACCTAGTAAGCACTAGGGACTGCAGAATAAAGTCTGGCAGCACCGACAGAAACCAAACAAATAGGATTTTCCACACAAGGTTGCCTCAGTATCCATCTGACGTGCTTGCTAAATGCTCAAAACAAGTCAGTGCTCAAGTTAGGAAAAAATGGATATTCAGAACCCAGTTCGCCTTGAGCAGCTTCTTGATAATTTGAAAATAAATAAATAAAAAAGAAGCAACGCCAAAAAATCCCATGGTTTTGCAAGTTACAGCCATTTGCAAACAACAACAGAAACAGACCTGTAAAAATTCCAGGTGAGATATCTTCCCCAGATCATCAGCAGGTCTGATTTTTAGCTGACTGCCTAAGTGTTTGAAGTGTATTCTCACTAACTGAGAAAAAAAAAAAAAAGACTATATTTAATTTTTTTTTTTTTTAAGCTGTGCATTTACCCTAGTATTCATAGAGCATTGCCTGTGAGAGCACTTTTCAGCACCACACAGAAAATTCCAAAACACAGTAAAGCCAGCCCATAAACAGCTACGGATTTTTTGGCAGATGTGAACAGATGAGGGCTGAGTACGTGACCCATTACCAAGGTACTGGGAGGACAGACCCTGTGTAATCCCCCTGGCAGCTGAGACCAAGTCTTTCCTTCCTCTACTAAAACTGTGGAGACCACCTCCTCTGCCACGCTGCTTAGTCCTTGATCTGCAACCTGCACAGCAGCACGGGCACCGCAGCTCTGCCTCTGCTGGAATACCGACCCATTCGGTAGTTTCTTCAGCTGCTCCCCTGCCTGTGTGCGCAGAGGACACAGCCCATGTTTACCACCACCACTGCCCCTTCACCCCCCACCCCGCTTTCGGATGAGGTCCCCAGCCCACAGCTGGGGGGTGAGGTCCTCACCCCCGCCGAGAAAAGAAGGTTTGTCCCTGAGGGGGGGTGGGCTGGAGCGGTCTGCCCAGGTGTATGCTGAGCAGCAGCCCACCACCACCACCGCCTCATTCACTCCTGCCGGGCGGCGATCGCCGCAGCGCGCTGCCGTACCCAGCGGGGACCCCCGGCGGGAGCGGACGGGCTCCTCTCCCCGCTCACATCCAGGGTTCCACCGCAGACCCGAGGCAGGGCTTTGCCTCCCTGCCGCTGCCGCCTCCTCCGCCCCTGACGAGCCTATTTCGAGGCCAACACGGTGTCCCCCGACCCCCTCAGCCTCCCCGGCGCCGCTCAGGCCCCACCACCCGCTCCCCCCCCGCCCTTCCCGCCCCGGGCAGGTGCCCTCAGCGGGTGCCCTCCTCCCCGCGGAGCGGCTCCCCGGGGCTCTCCTCGCCCCGCTCCCGCCACTCCTCTCTCTTCAGCGGCCCC